>VXBU01013641.1:2133752-2155548 GCA_013400315.1 Bombycilla garrulus | reverse complement strand
AGCGTCTCCTTCGAGCCGGAATCGAACCAGCGACCTAAGGATTCCCGCGGGCCGCGCCTCTACAGTCCTCCGCTCTACCAGCTGAGCTATCGAAGGGAGCTGAGTGACGCTTCCACTTCGCGGCACAAGCCCTTTCTCCTGGGTGCCGTCTGTGATGTGTGGCGTAATTAGAGCTGAAATTTCTTCCCCCGGGAGCAGCTGGAGCACAGAGACGCGCCCGGGACGGAGACGCGGAGCTGCAAGCGGCACGAACGCCCTTCGGCGGCTCCCGCTCCCTTGGCCCCGCTGCTCGGGGTCGGTCAGCGCGGGGGGCGCGGCGCTCTCGGCTTCTCACGCTCCCGCGCCGGGGCAGAGCTGTCCCGGCGAACGCGGGCAGCGCTCCCCGCGTCCCTCCTTTGCCGAAAAATCCATGCCCTGTCGTTGCTCGCGTGCTTGAGAAGCGGGAAGCGCGGGTCTCGTCCATCAGCCGGCCAGCGTGCTTTCCTGCTCCCGCCACGGCACGGGTCTGGTGGGAAGAGGCCACCCCCAAACAGAATCAGGTTGGAAAAGATCTCTCGGATCATCGAGTCCAACGTGCGACAACACCACCGTCAACTGTATCGTGGTGCTGTGTGCCAAAGCCAGCCCCTCCTTGAATACCTCCGCGGGCGGTGAATACACCACCTCTCCGGGCAGCCCATTCCAATGTTTAGTCACCCTTTCCGTGAAGAAATTCCTAATGTCTAACCTAAGCTTCGCCTGGCACAGCTTAAGACTATGTGCTCTCATTCTGTCACAAGTTGCCTGGGAGAGGCTGAACCCCACCTGGCTACGACTTCCCTTCTGGTAAAAACACAGCATCGCATCCTCATGTGGCTCTGCTGACGGGCACGTGGACTCCACAGAGCTCCTAGCAGAACAAGGTGGGAGCACCTGCTTTAAAGACAGGTGTTAGTAGCTGCACAGTAAAAAAAAAAAATAAAAAAAAAAAAAAAAAAAGAAGGGTAGGGACAGCATTTAAAGATGTTCAGTCATGGTGTTGACTTGACACTGGAGTGCTCACATCCATCACCTTTTATTAATTGCAATGTGATTTTTACTTTAGTGGTCAAAACAAATCACCAAAACAGCAGACGGTTTCTTATTCATCATCTTCTTTCCAAATACATCTCTTTCGATGGTTTACTTAAGGAAATTTGCTAAGCACCACCACAGCAGAGGCAATGACCTCCTGAAGCCATCACCATCATGAAGTAAAAGCCACATTCCAGCAGAACCTCTGTGTGTTCTAGGTATTTCCCTACATGAATCTTTAGCTCTAAGTATAGAATGACTGGGGTTGGAAGGGTCCTTACAGATCTCCTAGTTCCAGCCTCCATGCAATGGGCAGGGAAACCTTCCACTGGACTAGGTTGCTCAAAGCCCCATCACACCTGGCCTGGAACACTTTCAGGGATGGGGCATCCACAACTTCTCCTGGCAACCTTCCAGTGCCTTACCACCTGCACTAAAGGGTGATCATTTTTCCTAATATCTAATCTAAACCTACTGTTATTTAGTTTGAATCCATTCCCCTTTTTCCTGTCGCTACATGAGATGCTCCAGTTATGCTTTAAATTGTATTTAAGGAGATGTGCTCCACTTCATTAATCATCTTTGCAGCCTTCCACTGAACCTGCTGCAGAAACTCCTTGTCCCTCTTGTCCTGAAGAGCCCGGAACTGCACGCAGCACTCCAGATGTGGCCTCACCAGTGGAGGGGTAGGATCACCTCCCACAGCCTGCTGGAAATGCTCCTCCTGATGCAGCCCAGGGTACCACTGGGCTCCTTGGGCACCGGGGCACACCGCTGGCTCATGGGCAGTCTGTTGTCCACCAGGATAGAATTCAGAGAAGTTATCTGAATAAGCAAAACCATGCGTCGAGTCTGTACATCCCCACTGGGGCTGTTCCCGGTACACCCTTGGAGCACCATCGCTGTTCCTGGTGCATCCTCACAGCACCGTGGATGTTCCCAGTGCATCCGCCCAGCACTGTCAGTGTTCCCGCTACACCCCCACAGCACCGTGGATGTTCCCGGTGCATCCCCACAGCACCGTGGATGTTCCCGGTGCACCCCCACAGCACCGTGGATGTTCCCGGTGCATCCCCGCAGCACCGTAGATGTTCCCGGTGCCTCCGGGCGGGAACGCCGGGCTCGCAGCGCCCCCTGCGCGGGCACGCGGGAACTGCAGGCGGCGGCGCAGCCCCCACGGCATGGGAGGGCAAAAACCCACCAAAAACTCCCCCAAAACCCACCAAAAACCCCCCACAAACACACCTTCACCCGCACCACAAACCCACTGTTTCAAGGGTGAACTAGTATCGTTGCATCTTTCACAATGAAAATTAAATCCTTGAGGATTTTATTTGTAGTCTTTGCTAATAGGTATTCAGCACCAACCTACATTCCCTGTGATGCACTTTTAGTATCCAGAGATGACAACGCAGCAGGTTTCCCCACATCAAAGCTCTGACAGGAGTCTTTGAACTAAAAAAGCTGTAATGAAAAAGTAATAAAAACCACCCTGAGACAGGATTTGTGTCATCAGTCTCATACAGTTCGAAATGGCATCTTTTAGCACTCATTTATATTTAATTCAAAGTGAAAGAAGCCTGAAATAAAAATATTATTGTCTAAATAGGTACCTTCTTGTATATTCCCGTAGTAACACGTGTGTTCCTAATTTGCAGGAAATAGAGCCTGAAAGCATTAGCTGAAGCAAATTGCTAAAATAATAAGTACTGACGGTCCTGTTGTTAAAAAGAATAATAGACTAAAGATGTAGCTTGTTATGACATCCAGTAAACATTCTCCTTGGACTAGATCAGTAATCACTTGCACACCTCACTTTTTTTTGCTTTTTTTTTATCCTGTTAGTGTCCTGTGTGACAAGGTCTAATGTTTGGAGTTTCTTTTGCTCCTACATGATAAAAAAAAAAATGTATGAAGATGTATCCCCCTGTCTCTATCTCTTCTCAGCTTCCAGTAACTTCACAAAACCAAGCCAGAGGTCTACTACTCTCTTTAGAGACCTTATAAGAAAGACAGCACAAACAGACACTGTCTCTGTAGCAGGATATGGACAGTCCTCTCCCAGCCCATCCAAGCCATCCCATGGCCCACAAGCCACCAGGCTCAGTTTGATAGCCCTACTGTTATGAGCTCCTACATGATAGAATATTCTGCCTTTGTTTGTTGTTCCCAAGACTCCCTTGTGACAAAGGAGAGCCCAGTTCCAGCCTAGACCCAAAGAACACAACCAGGTACAAAGGCATTGCTGCAGGTTGAGGGTGCCAGGAGGAGGCAAATCCTAGCTCACAGACCTTGAGTTACAGTGGACATACTTCCAGTGGCATTTTTTGCCACTTTCCCATCACCTTAGAACTGTTTTGTTGGGTCTCCTGACAAATCAAAACCAAACAACACTTGAATCAGCTGTTGGCATTTGGATCTTGCTTGGGTTTTGTAGTGTTGCCCAAGTATTAATAGCAGTGGGCAACACATTTCCAAAGACAGGGACACTAGCTCTTACCCAGATGATTCAATGGGCAAAGTGCCCTGGAAGAGAGAGGGATGGTCCTATCATTTGTTCCATTATTTATTCCTTCTTTAGTTTCCTGCTGATTTGCAGGGGGAAAACTTCTATTAAGCATTCATTATGATCTTAACTAACAGCAGATTGTTCCTGCTGGGAAACAGGTCCCTTCCCATGCAACACTGATGCTTCAAAAAATGTCACCAAGCTGCAGTGGTATGAAGGTACCACACTATAAGGCCATATATTAAGTTCATATGTATACTATTTTTTACTGCTCCAATTTGGTGAGAGTTCCATCTATTTCCTGATAAAGCCTTTAGTGAATAAAAAATACCAGTCATGATCCCACTGCATATTGTCACAAAGAAATGATAGTAAAACTCTGAAGTCACATGCAATGTAATTCTTGTACATGTAATTCTTTGTTGCTGTACATTGGAATCTCATTGTGAATCTCACTGTGAATTCAGGCAGTCAATTCAACATTTCTGTGGACAATAAAGCAGTACGTGGATGTTCCCCCAGAGGCTCAGGGCTTAACATCACTGACTTGAAGTTAAGAATAATCAGTCTGTCCTCAATGTTTTTCTGTAGGTTGTTTACAACAGAGGAATCCAGAGTCTTAGTGGAGATGATTCTCAGCACAAATAAACAACAAGGCAGGCAACTGACTTCTTAGTATGAGAGAAGAATCTAGAAACATTCCTATAAACTCAAGAATCAGTTTTTTGAATTGTGGCAAACAAGAGGCTTATTACCTCAGCAAACAGTTTCCCAGCCAGTTGTTGTCAGTCTCACAGAACTAAGATCTATAACGTAAAATAAACACTTGATGATGGTAAAAGAAAGAAAAAGCTCAGTTTAGGTGGCTTTACAGGTCTTTTACCAGGTACTTTCCTTTTAGTAGTCTTCAATACTTTATCACCAGCTGCTCCAATGACTGCAATCTTCAGAGCTCAGCACTGGCTGAAACGCCAAATATGTCAATCAAACCACATGTATCCATCAAGCCTTCAGGCCAGCTGCTTGACTTGGTCTTGACTCAATGCCACAGCACCACTCATTCAGCACCCAAGGTGTTCTTGCCCACATCATCCTGCTGGGGTTGAGCTTCCTCCTCATGTTTGGAAGAATTCCCAATGAAGAGCACAAGAATATGCACCAGATACTATTTTAAATTAAAATGTTTTTTCACATGACAGCACCTTATTATCTGCATCTGTTCTATATCTTGGTACTGAAGATTCCAGCTTGTCATCTGTACTCCAGTCATGTCACAGTCAGTTCAGAACAATTTCAACTTGCTACGTGCCTTCAGAGTCATACTTAGTCTTGCTTTATTCTTCTCTTTTTTCCATCTGCTTGGTATCAAAGATTCTGAAGGACAATATTCTATTCTATGGCTGATCTGATTTTGTTGGAATTCTCTCTAAATGCTTCTCATAACATTTTCCTAAAATGTTAAGTCTAAAGGATCAGCTCCTTCTCCCAGAAAAGTTAGCAAGTTCTGGGCACTTGACTCAACCTATTTACACAGCCTATTGCAGAGGGGAATAAGTACTGTTACCTTCACCTAATTCAATTAGCCTGTGTTCAGATACAAAAGAATTGCATGTACTCTGTGATTTCATGAATTTTACTTTACTGCATTGACAGTATTCATGCTAGAGTAGGGAGGGTGGAAACAAAAGGCCTAAAGGCTATCATATCACAAAAATACCAACATAATCTAGTGTATCTGTATGGGCTCAGAATTTATTCTGGTGCATTAACTTCCCTGACAAGCCTGCACACAAAACATCTTGCATATTTCCAAAGCAGCCTGTATCAGCTTATCAAGGAGGCTGTACAACTGTTGAAAGAATTCTAAGGTGGCCTTGAAATCAAGGCTTAGACTGAAGAAAACAACCACAGTTCCCAGGCTCAGAAGGCCAATAAAGCAGCTCCAGGGATACAGCCCTGCCAGACACCAACACTAGGATCCTCCTGCACAGAGTGCAAGGAAATGGTGTCATTGCACAGCTCAGATGGATGCTGCCACTTCAAAACCAAGCTCTAAGCCTCACCTCATCTGCTCTGCCAAGTACAGTGGCAGCTAGAATGGCTAACAGCATTCCTTTGAAAAGACAAATTTCATTTGGCAACCACATTCCCTATGGTTTAAGAGGCATGAGCATTCACTTAAATAGGGCACTATACAGGCAAATATTACTTTTTAGGGGCTTAAAATGGAACAGTTTTGAATCAATGAAAGAAGGAAAAACATTCCTAAGTTTATACCCAGACATTATCTATCACCTTGCTATCAACTCACAGTAATTAGTAACAATACCACTGTAAGATTAGATTATAATATTAATCTTAGTTAACAACCTTTCTAATTTCCCAAATGCCACAATTTTATTTTGGAAATTATGGAGAAATAATTTTACTAGTTCTGGTCAAATATGCAAATGTTTTAAAAAAAGTATTTCACCAACATATTTACAATGTTGGAGACCAAAGGGGACATGTGCAAGTCACCTGTTAATCAGATTCCAGCATTACCCAATGGTTTTAGAATTACATCCTAGCAAGTCATCACTAGAAATGCAAGAGAAGTTAACTAATTCTTAGATTTTTATCAACTGCAGGAGGAAAAAATTACTCTTAAATAAAGGGACTAAAGCTATCAGAGCCAGCCTGACAGACAGGCAGTAGTAACAATGTCCTGGCTACTGCCTGAGCTAGATTCAGGCAAACCTAGATTTAGCCTAAATTCACTAGTATGCTGGTGATAGATGAAAAGCACTGGCTTGACTTTCTACCCTGTGGTAGTCTTCCCTGTCCCGGGTGACCCCACAGTTTACAAAAAGTCCTGTTTTCCAACCCGCCTTGCTGAAGTAGTCCGGAGTCATCGGCTCGTGTTCTCAAGGCAATTTATTAGTTTCTTGTCAAAAGTAGATTTCTGTGCCCTGCCGAGGACAGCACAGCAAGGCTTCCAGAGACACACTGTGCCCGCCTCGGGTCAGCTTCGTCCCTTCATACTATCACCTACGTAGCCTTTATTTACAACTACTTTCCAACGACTATCTATGTTAGACAGTGTCTTTCTACTTTAAACCAATCCAAAAGTGCCACCATCACCAAGAAGGTGGAGGTTATGAAGAAGAACAAAGAAACACCCTGTTTCCTCCATCTTGTGCCTCAGACCCCCTTGTACAGATGCTCAAACCCCCTTGTACAGAGCTTCAAACCCCTCTGGACATACACTCAAATTTTTTCTTTTAACTTATAACTACTACTATTTTTCTATCTAAACTTTTGTGACCTGAAATTCTTCATACAAAGTTGGTAACTTGTTCCATGGATTAAAATCAAAGCCACAGGCATTCTCAGTATCAATCCAGGGTCTCCGACACCTCTGGCAGGGCTGAAAAGCCTCCTGACCAGGGTTCGGATCATTCAGAGGTGTCATAGGAACCTCCTGGGTTCGAACACTACCCAAAAATCAAAACTACTTTATAAAAAGGACAGTATTTTGATCCCCAGCTTTCCAAACTAGCAACAAGACTCCCAACACTAATTACAAAAATAGGAAGCACACAGACAAAACTGCCAGTATCACAACCAGCACTCCCAGAGGTGCCGGCCCCTGCTGCTTGTGTAATGGTAGTCTGCCTCTTTTTCCAAGGCTGTGCTGCTCCCATGCCCTGCAGAATTCCAGCAGGAGGAAAGAAGAGAGATCAGAGGGTGCTTACAGATGCAAAAGACTGCATACCTCCATCCTGGCTCCACTTCTCCAGGCAGAACAGGTGTACATGTTTTCCAAGTTTGTGAAAAGATGTGAGTTTATAATGCAGAACTTCAGGGTTGGGGTTGGAAAGAAACAAAATGCTCAATAAAAAAAAACATGATTTTCACAGCAGCAATAGGTAACTGGGAATTTTTGGGCTGCTGGCTTAATAGAGACCTGAGAGTTCAAAGTTTCCAGACTAAGGAGGGAATGGACTAGCTCAGCCGACCTCAAATGCAGGGAAGAAAACAAACAAAAAAAATATATTGGTAAATGTGGCAGGGTAAAAACAGAGGGAACAAAGAAATAAATACTGGCATTTTGTTTTTTTCCATTGTACCATGCCTCGACTTTTCATATTTTGAAAGCAAAAAGAAGCAGGTACTCTTGACCTTTATTTTCTGCATCCCTCTTTGCTGCCTACAAAAATAATTGCTCTTTCCAGCATCTGTCTTAGGAAACCAGGAGGGGCCTTATTCTAAGGAAGACACAGTAGAGAAAGAAGTAGTGTTCTTGTATGTGCAGTGTTCAGATGTAGGATGTGGTATGTACTGAGCAATGCTTGGGCAGATTAGAGCATGCAAATAGTTAGAAACAAGAGTTATTTCATTCCCCATGTGTTTAAGTTAGGCTCTTGCCTTTTCTCACTGCCACAAAACCTACATCACCGCGGAGCAATGTGTGCTAAGGTCTCACCCCTTCTCTCCCACGGGGTTGAAATGTATATATTTGGCAGCTTCTGCTCCTGGGAGAAAAGAAAGGTGGATCTCAGGGAAATCCCCAGATTTGGAGAGAGCCACTGCAGCTTCTAAAGTTCCACCATGGAGATGGAACAACAAAAAACATGGTTGCCTTACCGAACTACAAGGTAAATTTTTAGAAACAGTGATAAATCCTTATGCATCTTCTTCCCTTCTCATGATTATGCAGCTAAGTACTCCCATCTCCCAGGAATCTTCCTTTTCTCCTTTCTGTGCCATGTAAGGTTTTTGTGCTTATAATAAGGTTTTCTTATACATCAGTCTAGTTTATGTGAAAGTTGATCATTTGTTGCCTCTTACAGTCTCTAAGAGGCACACTATAAACAGAGGTCAATAAACTTGCAAAAATATCGGTGGCAAAAAGGATACAGAATAAAAGTTCAAGAGACAGATGAAAAGCAAACAGGAAAGGCAGCTCAGCGTCAGAAGAGACCTCTTGAGGATTTGCAGAGGCAGCACAAATGCACGTGGGAAAGGAGACTTTAGGATCAGGAGGTAGCGTCCAGCAAATATTGCTCTAAATTTACACAACAATGTGACAATCTAAAAGAAACATCATTTTAAAGAAAATCTTATACACTGACTTGACAAGTAGTCTATGAAATCAAATTTTCTTATTCTGAAAGAAGTTGCTTGAAGCATGCCTTATGGGTTTGTAAGAAGTGACTGTGCATTTCATGCAGCCAGACTCCACAGACTGTTGGCTAATAAGAACCACAGCACCACTTAAACCTTCTTATAATTTCTGGTAGCTTCCTTCCATCTGCCATCTTTCTTTTAATTTTTCACTTATTGAATACAAGTTTCCAAACAGCACAGACCCAGTCCAGACCTACAGGATCACTTTAGAAGTGAAATTAGATTTGCTACCAGCAAGACAAGCCACTATAAGTATTATTTCCAGCAGAAAACAAAATTAGGTAGTCTTTTAAAAATAGAGGTGGATAAAGTCCAAATACAAATCTGTGCAGCTATCTCATAATCAGTGTTTCTCAGTAACAGAACAAAGAATAATGGTCTTTTCTGAAACCTCTTAAAGTGCCTGCAAGTTACTGCAACAGAGGTCATGCTAACACTGAAGCCTAACTCCTCTGACTGTGTTAATAGATGTTCAGAATAACCCAGTATACATCAATTTAAATAATTCAAATCCAAAGAATCCATTTCAAACCAGGTGCAGCAACAGGGTTTCTGCAGTGTGGCCATCAAGTCTACTGTGAATCCAAACACTTTTCTTTATCCATTTCTGAGTAATAAATACTCAAAACTACACACACCAGTATGTATCAAAGCCTCTTCACCAAGCAAAGCAACTTCACTTAACTTCCGCAGTCAGTACAAGGTGTTTGAACTGACTCTGTAATACCAAAAGCACCTTCCATACTCACTACACACGCTGATGGATACCCAAGGTTCACTCCCACCCTGTTCCTAGGGATAAGATTGTATTTTGAGGAGTTTTATGGTGACAGGAAGCCGGGGTTTTACAGCGATGTTACAACAGATGTGCTGTGGACATGTGTAAGAAAAAAAAACTAAGACAAATGAAGCAAACAATAAATAACAACCCAACGCCAACAACTACAATCCAAACTAAAATTTTGGACAGATATTAAGACTATACAAATAATTGCAGAAGTAAAATGAAAACACTTTGAAAGCATGTTTAACTTTGTTCCTTCATACATTCAGTACTGTTTTTGGCTCAGATTATAAGCCCAGTATTAACAAAGATGAACGAATTTCTAGCTTAGCATTAAACATTTAAGCTTTTGAAATACAAATCTTCTGAAGGATAATTTTCAATTCTTCATGATACGACATGCAATCAAAATTAACTCTGTATTTACACCCATCATTTTAAAGAACGCTTTAATGCTAGCACACTTGGAATTAAAGTCTTTCAATAAATACAGGAAGAAGTAACAAGAGTTTTGCAGATGGGTTTTACGGTTTGTTTCTAGGCTCAGGAGTTTTGATTAAAGCCAATTTGTGAAACAAAGTACCACATGTAGCTGGTGGGAAAAGCATAGAGATAATTTATATAGTTGCAAATATGTTAATCTTCGAGTATTGCCAAATTTTCAAAAGCCTACTTCTTCCAAATTGTACTATTCATACTTGAATATTACATGCACACATTAAAATTTTGCTTTGAAATACATTTTGACCAACATTTCAAATCACAGATTGCAAGGTATCTTAACTGCTGACTCAGTCAGCATTTTTCTACATCTTCTTCGGGATAACTTTGAAAAAAATATTCAGGTCTTGAATTTTGGTCTCAAATATATGAAACATATATGGTTTAGAAATCTCTCAAATTCAAAGGTCCTATGTGTTCAATGAAATATTTAGAATAGGCATGATGTCAAAAAACCCAACTTTTTCCTTAAAGGGTTTTTCTATTAAAAAAAATATTTTAAAAAAGAACAATTCTAAAGGAAAATAGATAACATCAGGTTGTACTTTTCTAAAAACTGTATCAGTTTTGCAACTTCTGTACCAGTATTCATGTATGCAAGTATAATGCAATTTATATGCAAAATGCAGAAATTAATGCATTTTCTACTGACTCATTTTGTAGGCAAATCAGCAATAATCAAGCAAGCTAATATGTGAAAGGCTAAATAAAAATTACACCTTATAAAACCAAAGCAGATGTTTTAACTTATAGTTTTAATATAGCAATCAAAGAAAATTCCAAATACTGTACAGTGAAGTGTAGTATAGTACACTATATACTGTTATAATACACTATTGTTACATTGCAGATAAAAAAAATCAAATATAATTAGTACAGCAATCACAAATAAAACAAACCAAATCTTGCTGAATAACAGCCAGTACTGTGAAGATTGGTATAGTTTCTATGCTAATTTATTTTTAATTCAACATGTAAAGCACTTACTTTTTAAAAAGATCTTTTTTTCTAAATATATACACTATTTTAATTCCTATTTATACATTTTAAATAGCATTCCCTCCTAAAAGTGCACTCTTTCATTTCTTGGCAATAATCCTCACCAAACGTAAAATAACTCTGTAAATACCACTCTTGTTCCAACCTTTTATTGCTCAACCACAGGCATAAGGGCTCAGAGGGAATCCTGCATTCTAAAGGTCTTAAGCAACTTCTTCAGGAAGCTATAAACTGATATCCACAAGCAAAACAAAGTCAAAACAAAGAAACCACTCTCTGTTGTGGCTTTTTTTAACAAAAGGATTAACTTCATATTCTTCTTATTATTATTATTTTACAAAAGCCTGTAGATCGCAGTATTTAAAAATAGGAGCCAAACAAATGGAGAGATAACAGTGGCATCTTCTTAAATCATTTGTTTTCCATACAATTCAGATTGAACATCATTCTCCCAACTGTAAACATACCAAGGATTTTGTTACCTGGCATTTTCAGTGCACTGAAAAAGTAGCAAGCAACTCCACTAACCTTGTGACAGTGACAACGGACTCAACTTTGTGAAAGATTGTAAATCAAGTATTTTGGCCTTGCAGGGTTGCTAGCACACAGCCCTGTGGCACTGTGCCTCTGTGACACTGCTAGAGCACTCTGTCAGAGGCAATGTCTAGCTTCTATTTTGCAGCCAGCACAAGACTAGTAAACTATATGGGATTCACCAAGCCAACAATGCACGGAGCTGTTTGGTGACTACAACAGGGAAAACATCCCAACCACATTTCTTTGATTTCATTTGAAAATCTGCTATTTATTTTCCCTCGCTGAAATGCAAGCAATTCAGAGAGAAACAGCGCTATCAAATGTCAGCCTTACTAAGCAGCCAGCCATTTGAAGTAATAGAAGTCTTGCATTTCCCTGGAAAATTGATTTGTTCTCCCAAGATTTCCCATATGCTCATCCACAATCTAGTTCATCCCCTTTTTTATTTTTGTACTAGCCCTATCTTTTCCTTGGGTTATACATACTAAGCCATGGTAGCATTTAGGATTTTCTAAAAATGTGTCTTCTTTGCCATGAGATGTGGTGTAGAAGATTGTTGGCCTCAGACACGGAAGGTGGGTACTCAAACCCACAGCCTCTTTCCATAGGCAATTCGGTAGCAAGAATTTGGGTTGGTTGCCTTTACTTTTCAAGAAAAGGGCACCATTCTTGACGTTTGAGATGTCCTACTGACACATCTTGTCATCCACAATGAGCTGAAGTCTCCTCTGCCCTTGAACCCCAGCAGCATTTTCCTGACTTTAACAGGGAATTCTAATGAGCACACTGGTGCTCCTTAGACAGGCACACAGATTTGTCTCAACTTACATTTGCATCCACTGCCAGCCACCAAATGAAACATCTGTTCCAACTTGCACATCAGTGTTCTTTATTTCACTTCTCCTGCACAGTCACACATCTCACTGGCACGTAGATGAAGTTTAGCTGCACTTGAAAGTATCAAAAACTATCTATCTTTCTCCAAACCACTGATATTAAATGCATGAAAAAGCTACGTGAGATAAGAACACTGCAAAGAAATATGCACGATCCTGCCTTCCAGAATTCACACCAGTGGATCTTGTGATTGATACCATTTCACCAGTCTTATGAGACCATTCTCTTTTAGGAACTGGAGGGTTCTGGTCTAAACGGCTTGAGTGGGCCTGAGATGACACTAATGGTGAGTGAAACATAGCTATCGTCTGTTTCTACGTCTATTTAGATAAGAAGGAAAATGTCAAATTACTGTTCAAATGGGAAGTGTGTCAAAACTAAACCAAACCTTCCTCTTTACACAGTAAAAGGCACACAAACTTCTGCAATCTTACCAGAAAGGCATGAAAGAAGTAAGCATTTTTCCTTGAAATAAGAATGATGTGCAATAAATATTTCCATTTATTTCAAACTTGAAATTCTCTCATATACACCACTTGCTCATTATTTTTCCAGCCAAGGAAGATATTTTTCCTAAAGAAAAGGTTAAAACTGTCAAAGCATTGGTTACCTACTGGTCTAAAATGCAAGAGATCCAGGAGATTCCTCCCCTTCAGCCCCTCCCGACTGAAATTCTTTCCCAGGAACAAGTCACTGCTATACTTTTCTAACACTGTGACAAAGCACAAGCCTCTAGTCAACATTTTCTATATAGATGTAGCCTTCAGCGAGCTAGACTGATTCATGGGAGAATAAATGTTTTCAGAAGTCATGGCAGGCTTCCAGGTGCTGCATGTGCATCCTGTTTCTCATTGAATAAGCCCTGCCAGTTAATCAGTGCATCAGCAAGGTCAGTTCTGGCAAGCCAATTACTTCATACATTCCAAGTTTCCAAATTGCTAACTTACCAGATAGCAATTTGAGATCTTAACATTTTTCATTTATTTGTGAAAATGTGATGTTTAAATTTTACCTCTAAATAGTGTACAAAATCATAAAATATTTGTACAATCGACATAAAAAGTTAACCAACAGAGGCATTTTAATTTACTTTGACAAAAGAGAAGGGCTATTCTTTAAGTGACTTGCTTCATTTCAGTTCTACATACAAAAATAAATCCTTCCTCATGGGACATTTTATCATACTAACGCTTAGAACTGTTTAAGTGATTAGAAATGTAAAAAGTGAGGAGACTTTTCTGAATACAAACATATACAACACAAACCACATTTGTGAACTGGTAAAAACCTACATGTGCACAAACACAGACTTCAGTATTCAAATGCTCTTAATTCCTTTGAAGCTGTATTAACATCTTTTCATCCATTCAATGTTATTTTACCATGAGAAGAAGCAACAATAGTGCATTTAAATGACTATGAAGATAGGAAGCAAAGTGCAGTATCAGAAACACATTCCATCCTCAGGGAGCAAGCACAATGGCTGCTTCTTAAAAACTAGCACTACAGGTCTGATGAACACTCTACTTAAGTGGATACCAGCTCTTATTATCACTGATGCAGGGAAATCTGCATCCCAAACTGAAGTGAGGCTGAGAGAAGTGGATAGTCTTTATAGACACTGAAACAGCATGTATTCCTTGTTCCCACAGAGTAAACAGTGAGCTTCTAAGAGCTCAATTATCACCAAACACTTTAGGATAATGTGTGTTAGAGAGTAATTTCCTTCCAATAAATTGTTAATTTGCTCTTAAGAGGACAGCTGTTATTTCATTTTTGGCATTTCTAACCAATGCTAGCAATCTAAGTCTTCTAAAAGAAATGGATTTGCCACTGAACATTTGCTCTTACTTGCAGTTGCCAACTTCTCTCCCGTAATTGTCTCAAAAGCTGCACAACCGCCTGACCAGTTTGGTATTTGGGAGGAAATAAAGACATGCTACCAGCAGAGCACCAAAATGGTTGTGCTGGCTCAGACAGCCATGCTTAACCACACCACATTCAATGTATCTTCATCATATGCTATGTGGCCTTTTTTCTAACTTGCTTTCTAACTGACAACAGGAGAACTTAGACTTCAGTTTACTAAAGTTACACTTATTCCAAGATTTCTGAGAGGAGGATATGGATGAAAAAGTTATTAAACTGGAGAAGTGCCAGGAAAATGTAATTAGAACTACTGTATATGCTGCATTATCAAATTGAGCAGAAGTTTAGGTTCTGTTACTTTTTGAAACTTATGTCTAATTTATGATAATAGTGTGGTTTTTATTGGAACTAAGTACCTGGGACAGAATTAACTTTGCCATGTTTCTAGTTTTGCCTGTTCTAGCCCTTCCAGTAACCTTAAGCTAGCATGGTAAGAACCTTACATGGGCTTAAATTTTAAGACTTTTAAGAAATTAAAAATTACAAAGAATTTTCAAGAACCCACATGTACAGCAGATATTCATCTCAGTGCATTTTCTAATAACTAATTTACAGGTAACAGAGCCAGCCTGGGCAGCAGTATGGTAATATTGAAAGCTATTGCCAATCACATGCTTATCATGCACTGAATAAGATGATATAATCTTTGACATACATACAAGATTTAATAACTAATCACTTTGTGTGGCCCAGCCAATAAACATTACATTTGAACAGTAATTTCTCCTACCCTTATTAGATTTTAACCTATCAAGAGTGATCCATTGGCTCAGTTGCATTAGTGATTCCTGCATCTTGACTATCCATCTCCTCAAGCTCCTCAACAGAATTTCCCTTTTGTGCTTTAGACCTCGCAGGGAATGTTGTTCCCACAGAATTCACCACCTTACCATCAGTTGATTCAGTATTCAAGTGTTCAGTACCACCTGGTGCAGAGAATGATTCGGGTAAGGCAGCCTGAAAGCTCCCAGTTTTAGCAGTTGAACTCACTGCCTCTACTTTTCTTTGAGATACATCAACTGATGCTGACTGCTCTGTATTCTGATCCCGCAAATGTCTATCCATTGAAGCCTGAATAGAAGAGACCATTTCCTGCAACTTTTTTCTCTGTGCCTCAATCAAAGTGGGGTCAAGCTGCCTGCTGTCTCTCATTGTCACAACTCCCGGAGCAATTCGAATAAGCTCACTGTTACCAGAAGCAGCTGGGAATACAGAAGGCTCAATTTTAGCAGAAGGACTGAAGTCCGTTTCTGTGCTATGCTTTCTTAAAAGTGGTGTTTCCCTGGCTCTTTGATCATGTTGTTGACTACTAGATGCAGTTCCTAGGGAATGACCCTTTCCTTGAAATGCAGTTATGTTATGCAGCTGTTCAGACTTCTTTTTCACCACTCCACCACTACCCAGCTTCAGCATTCCATGTGAAGGACTTGCTTCCCTGCTTCTGGAAGTAGCTTCTGCTCGCACTTGACTTAAGGCCTCTTTCACCAGCTCCTCGACATCAGGACCGATCGGGAAGTGCCCTGCAGCATCCACACACAGCTCTAATCTGTCTTCTGCTGCATTGTACACAAAGTTTTTACCAGGCAGATGTGGAAAAGTGCAGTGCTTGCCATCAGCCAAACCTAGAAAGACAGGAAAAGTTATTCAAAGTGATAACATATTTTAAGGCATGCTCTGAACACACTGTAACTGCTGTATTTCAATTTACTGAATCAAGTGTGTAAAATCAAACACTGAAAGTTACTACTGTGGGAGAAAAAACCTGGCTTTTCTGCCACAGAATAACAACCACAGTATGCTGCAAAGATGCTGCTGCCTTCCCTGATGACGCTGATGAAGAGACAATACTGTACTATTACAAGATAAAATAACTACACTGCTACAACTTGCAGTTCTATGCCTGCAGTAATGCAAAACAAGCCAAACCTGATCACTACCACCACCCCACACCACACAAAACCAAACCATCAAAAATCAAAACCAGAAAACTGACAAAGAGAACATTTCAAAATAGGGAGAAATCTTATTTAAGACTACTTCCATACTTGCTAGAACTGAAGTAGCATTTCTGGTTGCCTAACTGCTGCTAAGCCAGAGGAACTTCAAATTTGCTATTTTGTCTTCTTCTCTGAGAGGAAGTATTGCTAGATTAACAGAAGTGTTTCCAGCTCACTGTATTTAGTAGCCCTGGAGATTACAACAATTAACCCTTACAAGACAAACATAAGGCATAATATTTTTGATCTGACATTGTTTATTGTCCCACTTACAATTTGACCAATCTGTTAGAACTGAGAGTTCACTAGATAATTTTAAGTTCTGAAGTTTCTGTGTGCCAAAATGGACAACATTCATTTTTTACAGTTTATCATCAAAACAACTCTTGTGACTCTGTCCCATGCAGGCTGTGATAAAAGAAGTAAGGTATCACTTCTGTGATGGTGGCTTTCTGTGAGTTAAAAGTTATCTGCAGATGAAAACTTGGCTGCAACCATGCTCTTCACTTTAGTCCATCAGCTATGCATGGAGAGCTACAATGAAAACAACACAGTTTAAAAGGTGCCAGGAACAGGTAAATTGTTGGGATTTTTCCTCTCATTCTCAAAATTCTTGAAGCAAACCACCAGTAATTATTCAGAAGGGAAGAAACACAACAAGCAAATTCTGTGTTACCAAATACAATGCTTTCAAAATGAGTATTCTGGGCAACAATGGAAGAGGTCATTAAATAATTTGATAAGTTATTAAACTGTATTCACACTAATGAACCTACTGATCAACCTCACTCATCCTCCACAGCTTCTGATGCACACGTGCACAATTGCAGAGGACCTGCAAATAAGATTTTATTCTGAGAGCTTCAGACATGTAGCTCCTTTCTTATATATCCATGGGAACCAATAACCGAACAGCCAAAATGCAGAACAAAATTTAACCTCAAACACCTACTGGTCTAACTTACCCTGAAGAACATATTTTAAGTACATAACTTAGCAGCTCAACTTTCATTTGCGAAAGAGGGAATTGTACCAATTCCTACGATTGACCAAAACTGCTTCTGAAACTGCAATCCCAAAGTCTCAAAGTAAGATCTTAAACAAGATCTATCAAATCAAGTTTCAATTGATTAACAGTATCTACACTTCACAGACAGCTTTGTTCCAAAGGTCCAGTATGATAGGTGCATTATTACATTACCTAAAAGATTGCAAACAGGTAAGTAGTTTCTTAAAATGGAAAGATGAGTCAGATTGTTGCACCCTGGAATTGTAAAAGTGTACTAATGATGAAATAGGAATTGTACCTACCAAGTAGGTCAGTCTGTATTTGAAATTATTGCACTTCTTTGTATGCAGGCATTTTACACTATTATCTCCCACAGCCTTTTTTCTTACACAGTAAGCTGGGAAAATGGCTTTTAAGTCAGAAATTTTCTGTGAGTTGGGTTAAAATTCCTTGGATTCATTTCAGGCTTTCAAATCTGGCTAGCCATTAATTGGTCAAAGATACCCTTTCCATCAGGCACTGTTTCAGCTGATTAATTTCCACAAACAATACACCACTCCTTACTGTACAAGCAGAGTAAAAGAAGGAAAAATAAAAGGAAACAAATCTGATATAAGACATTTGAATGCTAACTCTATTATCTAGGCTAATAATTCAGTGAGAGGTAGTGAGCATTGAGTATATCACACATTTTAATTTACTTCCAGAAATAAGAAAGACGAAGTTAAGGCTGCTAAAACTGCCTAAGAAAAAAAAATTGCTGCAAGAAAGCAGCAAAGGAACCATTATAATACCTGAAACCACTGTGAATGCAAAGATTTCATCAAGAAAATAAACTTTGGGATAAAGTAACTCCTTGGTACTTTCTTCTGTAAAGAAACAGCTGCTATTCTTTGCATTCAGTATTTGTAAAGCCACCTAAAAATCAAATACACTCTACTTGCTTGGTTATTCTGCACAGAGCCCAAGGTGCAACATCCAGCAATTCAAGAAGGGCATGGATAGCTTTGTTTTTGAATAATAATCTTAGGAATATGACAAAAAAATTTAACCAACCATTTAAATTTAAAACAAGCATTATCCTGTATAAAATTATCAACTAAGAAGCACACAAAAAAAGGTAAACTCCGTATCCTGTAAGCATTTTAAAGTAACAGGAATAGGTCCTATAATTTTCTTGTTGTTTGATCATCACAGGAGAAAAAAAAATTAAGACAACAAAGAAATCAGTTGACTTTTTTTGGTCATATTGTAAAAAAAAAAAAAAAAAAAAGAGTTGTTTGTACAATTCAGGAAGTGGAAATTTCAGAAAATAAGAGGTTTAAGTTCAATGAAATAGGTTTAGGCAGATTCCCTAGTCTTAGTGTGTCTGAGGAAGTATGAGGAGTTCTTCAATATTATAAAAAATGAAAATTAGCACAGTAATATAATAAATATATATATATATTTATGCTTACAAGTGATTCAATACCAATTTACAATTTTCAAGATTTGAAAACAGAGGAAGGAAGGAATAAAAACAAAACCAAACAAATACCTGTTGTTTTCTTCATTATGCTGTAGAATACTCCACCCTGCTGAAACAACTGAGGAAGCCCCTTTGCATAAGACCAAACATCTTCTCCTGTAAAAATCAAACACAAACATTAAAATCAAACAGTCGTATTTTCATATTATAGACAATGGCTGAAAATGTAACTCCTTAAATCAAAAGTTGAGTCTCACTCTCTTCCATGCAATTAAGAATTTGAATTTTCATTGCAAATGCACAAAACAGGAGCTGGGACATTGAAAGACTTTCAGAAAAAACTTATCACTGTCTGCAGTCAAATGTCCTATATGATCTAGTACAAAGGTTCCCAAATTTGATTTGATCCAAGGTGCAGCTCCTGGTTCTTTGCCAGGCCCTCAACATGAATCTCTATTCCCTTCTTACCTCTGCTTTCAACATCAAGCTAGGAAATTACTGACATGCTTCCAAAATTCAAGCACATATCCTTGCTCACTAAAACTTTAATTCTATATCCCTACACCTTTTCAAAAATCAGAGCTCTATTTCACAGCTGCCACACAGCAGACTTAATTCTGCAGCTGAGACACCAACGTCCATCCAGGCAGCTGCACAGAAGCTGTGCCTGTACCTTGCTTTTCTTGAGTTAGAAACAAAATACCAACCATGAGGCCCCAGCAGTCCTGCATAACCAGTGTTTCTCAACAATGCCAAAAATGGCATTGAAATGTGACAACTTTAAATGCCATGGTGAGAAAAAAAAACCAACCTAGACTATGTAAGGAAAAGAATATAAAGAACAGAAAAATTGGGTTACAGTGATGGAATATCAGTGACCTAAGAGCACTTGCTCAATCATTTCAGATCTGCATTTTGCCTATACCCTTTTTCTTATTTTGCTAACCACTTACCTGTTTCAGAGAAGTAACGTCCTGTAGCTGTCTAAGCAGAACAAACAAAGTTTTGATAAATTCTGTTCTTCTGATGCAGAAACAACTACTGTGCATATACATTTTCAGAAAAAAAATGTTTTCTCACTTTCCATCAAATATTCAGGGAACACAGTGAGATATTTTAGATAGAAATTGCCCTCTCCTGTAAGAATAGAAATCTCAATAACTTAATAGAAATCTCTCAAATTTCTATTAAGACTGCGAAACGTAAATTTTCAGCTATAGTTAACTGGTTGTACTACTTGGATACAGATAGCTGGAACGTGTGAGGCTGTGAAATATAACCCACCAATATGTCTTTGCTGGCTGTTATAAGGAATATAAAATAAAAGAGCACAGGACTCTGTACGCTCCCCTGCTCATCTGCTCCCCCACAGCTGTTGCTTACCTCTCCACTTCAGGCATTACTCAAGCCCCTGTTCTCTTTACAAAGGTACAGCGCACATTCACCACATTCCATTCTTGGATGTTAAAGACAGGAGACCTATATAATCTGATTAGTTTTGAAAGCATTCCTTCAAACCATATATGCTCAGGCTCATTGCCTTCATTTGCACATCAAGCTCACAAATTTGGCCTTCACTTCCAAGATGAACATGCAAGTAATAAACCAACTGCTCTTCTTTCTTATTTTCTATGATCTACTGAAGGAAGTCGTCTGTCACTGCTACCTGTGTCCTGACTCTCAGTGACAACTTGAAATGCACTTCCCTATACACAGTGTCTCCAGAACATCACTGCTGTGCCTCTTCCAAGTCTTCCTGATGGTTTAAACACTGGTGACAGGAATCAAAATAACCTGCACTGAGCAGGAACAGAATACAGCTGTCAGTTCACTGGAGCCTGAAGAGGCCACAGCCAGCAGGACTTCATACCAAGGACTCCTTCACTGCTGCATTGAGCAATCCATTACTATTTGAAGGACTCCCTTTCATCCCACAAGACAACCACTGGACTTAAAAAAGAAGCCCAGTTTTAGAATTAGAATACTGACATTTTCCAAGGAAAGATTCCTCATTTGCTGTGGGCATGATTTTTCAAGCCCTGCACAAGGGAAGCATCACTGTTTAGACAGCCTTTTAACAAGCACCACATGCAGGAAGGCATGGAGAGCAGGGCTCACAATACAAAAGCATCAGCCACTGAAAGAAATACAAACTAATGACACTGTTTGGATAGACATCTCCCACTGGAAGCCCAAAAAAGCCCACAGTTACAACTGGACTTTCCCAGATCAGAGGAACTAGTGTGTGTGACTCAACTAAACTACATTTGAGGTTTGCACATTTTTGTTGTTAGTTGAGTTCTACCGTTTGTTTTGGATTTGTTTCCCATGGTAGCGAGATGTTTATAGGTCACAAGTTAATTTGGATGATCATTTAGTTAGATTAAAAACTCCCTCAAGACACAACACTTATCAAAGAGATTATGTTCTCTGCACTGCTCCTACTTCAGCACACACTTCCTCAGACCAGACCCCAACCCCAGAACATTAAGGTATGGGAACAAACCAAGACTGTCTGACCCACAAACAGGCCTTGTTCACTGGTTTAAGTTAGCCTGCAGCTGCTGTCACCCCAAGACTGTCACTTCAGACATCAGAGAGAACACACAAAGTGCAACACAAATAAAAAAACTCAATGGATAAACATATGTTATAGGGAAGTACAGCTGGCTTCAAAGCACGCTGTTTAATTTCAAGAAAATCCTGGTATCAAATAATAAATTAAACCTGGCTATTTTGATTCCTTGTGTATGGGTGAATTCATCAATGACAAAGAAACCAATTAAAATAACTTCATATCTGGCTTGCACATATTCAGAGTGCTTCTGCATGGGTGTAATTAAATCTGGTTTAAAATATAATGTTTTAAATATGTTAATGCAAAATTCCAATTCCTTTAGTAATTTCCCTACAGAATTCTGTATTTTGAGCTAAACAAAAA
>VXBU01013641.1:2112309-2128778 GCA_013400315.1 Bombycilla garrulus | reverse complement strand
CGCCGCCCCCCGCCCGACGCGGAAGCCGCCGCCGCTCTCACCGCCCCTCGGCCGCCTCAGTGCCCGCAGCGCCACGGCCTCGCGCACTTCCACGCCGGCAGCGCACGCGCGGCGCCGCAGGGGCGGACGGGAGCGGCAGTTGTGTTTGCCGCCANCCACGGTCCGGCGGAGGGAAGGGATCTACGCGCCGAGGAGAGACTACAGAGTCCGTGATGCCTTGCGGCGAAGAGAGGCCGGGCGGGGGCGGGGCGAGCCCCGGCGGGGTTGATGGGAAGCGTAGTCCGGGGCGGGTGGGCCGGTAGGGACGCGCAGGGCACTCGGTGGCGCTTGTTGCGCTTCCTGCGGTAGCGCTGGGGGTGGCAGCAGGGTGTGAGGTAACACCCCACTTGTACGTTCCTGCTTTGTCTCGCTCGGGTGTTAGTCTAAGGTCACACCCCACGTGTAAATTCCCCCTCTGTGCCTCTCGGGTGATGGTTTGGGGCGACACTCCAGCTGCATCCCACTTCTGCCCCCCTCGGGGGCGGTTCTGAGGTGACACCCCGCGTGTACAGCCCTCCTATGCCCGCTCACGGCCCGCAGGAGTAGCGGAGCGAGGATCCCTCCCGTGTCACCTGTCCCCATGAACAGGCTCCGGGGGCAGGCGGCTGCTCGGCTCCAACAGGCTGCTACCGGCAAGGGGCTGGCAGGAGGGGACGGGGCGGGAGCCGGCCCCAGCCTTCCCCTCGGCAGCGCCGATGAAGGGGAATCTGAGCGCTCCCCAGGGCTTCCTGGGCACGGAGGTTACCAAACGCACGGCAGGCAGCGTGTCCTGCAGGGCAGAGTCCGCTGCCAGGCAGCACTGCCCGCAGGCGGGGGCACACGGGCTCCGACCCCAGGCTCTGCCCCACAGCCAGGCCCGGGCGGCGGCCGCGCTGTGCCTGCCCTTTGAGCTCCTGGGCTGGCCGGAGCCCGGCACACCCTGACACTGCCCTCCCTCGCCGGGGTTTCGATTCCCCGGGGCTGCCTGTCCGGGGGGGGTGAGCTATCTGAGCGGAGGTGTTTCCCGGCTGCCGGCTGCTGATAGCGACAAAACACGGCTCAAGGAGACGCGAGAGCAAGCTGTTAACGCGAGTGATCCCTCCAGCTGGTGCTCCGTAAGGAGATAATGAGGGAACGGAGCCGGCGCTTACGTTATCTCCAGTGGCCGTCTGAAATGAGAGTTTTGCCAAAATGAAATGGAATAATGTTCACAACTTCCAACCTAATTACAGTGGGCTGGCAGAGTATTCATGTGGAGAACACAGGGAGGGATACTGTCAGCAAAGGGAGGAGTTGAGCTCTCTGAAAGCTATTCCAGATAGAGATTTATCCTTAAATTAAGGAAAACAAAACCTGAATGTCGGAGGACAAGGTGAAACCTCACATGGTATTTCCAAGTACCAGTGACCTACCCCTATGAACACAAGGGCAAAAAAAGAAAAAAAAGAAAAAAAAAACCCACAAACCACTTCCTCCCTCTTCCATCACCAAACAAACACCTGGAATTTACATCTCAAAGCCTCACCTATTCTACAGACACTCAAGTGATCTAAAATTAGACTAGAAATCATAGTGATTGTATCCGAGATATAGTATTGTGCTTGTACTTTCCAATACAAAGGGCATATTTCATTTTCATTAATCCATGAAAAGTAATTTATGCATCTGACATTTAAATTATAAAGATGCAGATGATTAATATGTACAGAAAAAAAAATCTGTTTCTGTGCTTTATCAAAGGCTTAAGGGAAAAAATGGCTCCGGGCCTGGCCTTGTGACAGACTGAGCACTGCCACCTTCCAGTGACAGCAGCTGAGCTGTGCATGCTCATTCCCTTGCAGTTTCAGTAATTTGTCAAGCACAGAAAATATGTGTGTGTGTGTAAATGTATGCATTCCACAGTGTAAATTTTTTATCTGATCTTTTAAAATATGTGGCAGGTTTGAAGAAGAAAAGATGAAAATTATGAGACAGATTTTCATTCTTGCCTCCTACTAATATTTTTTTATGTGTATGACAGTAAGGTAGCAGCATCAGCAGCTCCACAATCCTGCCAATGTGCCTTGTACTTGGGGATAAATCAGCAGTCTGTGCCCATTCATTCCTTAGTCTCCCCTTCATAAGTAGCAGGAACGCAGTAAAAATGCAAATAGGGAAGCCTCTGTCCTCTGTGAAACTGTGTGGCAGCTCCTGAGAATGGGCACCATTCAGGGCATCGTCCGGTGACAATCCTGTGCTAACCCGGCCTGCATTTTGAAGAAATGTCAGAAGAATTTTTCCGTAACATCGCTGGCCTCTGGAGCAGTCCAATTTTTCACATATGGGAAATAAACACTTCTGTTACTGTGTTTAATAGTACTTTGTAGTCAATGATAGGGAGCACCCTGGTGAAATAATTCACTTGTACTGTCAAAGCAGATGGAACTTAGGATGTTTTGTTTACTTCTCCAGCCAGATGTTTTTATGAAAGCACTCTGACTGTGAAGTCAAAAACATTTCTTCTTTCTATTCCTTACATTAATTTCACTGATAAATTATATTCAGTAGAGGAATCTCTCTTTTATGGTAGCTTGACCCTAATTAACATGGATGTTTTTGATGAATGACATTTATAAGTTTTCCAGCTATATGCAGACTTATGATCATGATTGATTGCCCAAGCAATTTCTACAACAATAAACTTTCATTACAGGATTTTTGATAAAAATCACAATTCTCTGGCAAACTAATAATTTATGCAAATTGAATGCATCTTTATTTACAAGCTTTATACACTGTATCTGGCAAACAGGATAAGGAAGTTCTGTGTTGTACCACTGAATACAGATTACACAAGTAACTAAATCTTTAAGCAGACTTAAAGGAAAATTCAGGAAATACTGTGTCTGCCTTGTTAGTAAGTACCCTGCAGAGTGTAGCAATGAGTCCTACCAGAGACCACAGCAAGAGCCCTGCTATTTTCACAGGCAGACAACAACATCACAGTCAAGAAAGTGAGATTGAAGGTCACACTGATTACAAAGTTAAATCTATTTGTAATGGGTCAGAAGAGTGATTAATTGTCAGCAGTGGGACATACCTGAACTTGTGCCACTCTGATGATGAGAAACAAAGCACTGGCAGTCAAAATACCAAGCATTCATTTCAGGCCCAGGATGGAAGATGTAAAAATTTCAGTTTGATCTTCACCCAGTGCTATTCCGTCTCTTCTTTGTCATTTACCCTCAGGAAATGGGTCAGTCCCAGGTCAAAGCAATTATTTTTCAGAGGCACTTGTTTCCTTGGAAGAGCAATGACAGAGCTTTCCAGCTAAACAGAAACAAAAAGCTTGTGCAGCATGCTGAAGAACAGATCATGATAAACTGGAAGATGGTCTGTGTTGTCAAGAAGTGAATGTTATTATCAGCCTTCAGCTACCCCTCGGCACGCTCTTCAGAAAGGATAGCTAAAGTGTGGTGTTTTCTTCATTGAAACCCTTGCATAGCTGATTCTGCCTAGGCTGAAAAAGTAGCAGTTTAGTCTGACCTGGCTCTGAAAGCTCTCTACATGTACACTCAAGAAAAGAGAGAGAAAATAAAAGTGTGAGCTACAGGGAAGATGGCAATATCATCACACCCCACAATGAATACAACATTTTTTTATTTAGATGTAACAACCTAGCATCTCAAAAGCATGTGTAGACCCACAACTGCATAGTACTTATGATATCATAAGTACTATTAGTAGTACCAGCTACAAGGAAGGAACAACAGCATGTGCTGCACTGCACAGAGCAGCTTCAAGTGTTGTGTGGGCTCTTTACTTTTTGCTCCTGTTAAGCCAATTTGGCACTCACTTCCTGCCTGCTGCTGAGCTGTGTATCTTGTTTTGCCCATCGTTTAATCAGGCGTTGTCAAAAGCCCAAGTGCTCACCACCATGCTGCCTGAGGTATTCCAGAGGGCTGTTGCTCACAGGCCTCCTCATCTCCCGGTCCTCAGAGGCAGCATGCAGCCCAGCAGTGTTCTGGAAGGACAGGAATGACCACTGAGTAACTTCAGCTTTGATGAACCTTTGGGTTAATTAATAGTTAGTCAATGGCAGTTAGAAAACCGCACCTAACTTACCCTGGGGACCGGGGCTGGTAACTCGTGTCCTGGATACATCCAACTGAATAACTTCCATATCCCTCTTCTAGTGCCTTCCAATGACCTCCAAACTTAAGCAATGTTTTCCTTCAGTGCTTTGACAGAGTCAGCTTGAACTGCTGCCATTGCACCAGGTTCAGCAATTCACACCACTGTTAGATGCTCTCTGTTAACAATGATGTCATTCCTACACGAGACCAAATTTGGGCTGCTCAAAGTGTGGAATGTGTGTTAGCAAAACATGAATGCATTAGGAAAACAACATGAAAAGTGAAATACAGGGCAGAGATTCCCATACTAATTACAATCATCTGAATAACCCGCTCAATGGCTTTGCTGCCGCAAAATCAATGTTCCCAATGGTGGTTCAGGTACAGCCTAGTCCAGTAAGAACAACTCTACAGCTGACTCTCATGCTGGGTCAATCTCAGCATCCAAGACAAGTTGCTCAACACTGGTTTGGGTTTGTTTACCTATGCTTTCCTTTTAGTTCTTGGCTCAAAATCTGGTTCTGAGGCCCTGTCTTGAAAACATTTCAAACTGATTTCACATGCAAACGCCTCTGCAAAGTTAAGGCCCCACACTTTTTTACTCTGAATATCACTTTGCAAATTGATGTCAGCACAACTGGCAAACAAAATGGATTCATCAGGACTGTCAGTGTTCAGGAATTGTCAATAGAAAATCAATCTTTAGAGCAGTAGACCGTTATAAAAAAAGGAGAATGTAAGTGTTATTAGCTTAGATGTGTAACCTGATTATATGGAAGCCTCAATGGCAATTACTGTGAATGTTTATCTGCTTTCCATAGTGCTCTGTCAAATACAAATTGAACAAATGGTACAATCCCATTACACTGAAAGATAAATGCCTCAAAATAAAATAGGCTGAGCAACTAACACAGTCTGCCCCATTGATTTGTGTGTTCACAGTGTATGCAGTCACTGATCTCATCAGCTGTTAAAGGTTTACCTCAATCTATATAACAATCCCATGTATTTAAGCATCCTGACTAACTGTCTGGTCCTACGTGAAATTCTCCCTGCAAATATCCAGTTCAAAGAATGAACAGCATTGCCAAGTTAAGGATATAAATGAGAGACAAAGGCATCAAATGCTTATTACAGAGAGCACATAGCAGCTATGCCTGGCTTGCGATCATGCTTCAAATTTGGAAGTATTTCACAGGTTGAGAGCCTCTGTTTTTCAGAGTTGAAGACAGAGGAGAGAACCTGATACACAAATACAGAATGGTGGGAGTGGATCAACAATCTGAAAAAAAAAGAAAATAAAAACTAACAAATCCACTCTATCCTTAAATTTTCTCCTGAGGGTTTTTAAACTAGATGTTATAACACTTCAAATTGAAACCAGATGAACCCTTCCAACTGGTTTGCTGCCCTGTCCTTTGGCAACTGAGCTGAGCATAATACCCCACCTTCCAACATGCACAAACAGCTGTACTACCAGTAGCCAAATGTTCTAATAGTTTCTAGTTTTCTGATAGCTCATAAGGTTCTTGGTCCTTTATACACCTATAAAGGTCTAAAGTACAGCTCTTGTGTTCGTTAATTCATTGCAGTTCACTAATAACTTTCCAGTAAGTGGCATCCTCTACCACACTTCCTTGTCTTAGATGTGATTTCTAAGTATTGAAATGAGTGAAAAGGAGGTTTGCAAAACCAAAGAAACAGGTGCCTATTACTGGGCAGGAATTTCTTCGAAGAGCAGCTTTTTTTGCATCTAATANTTGTTTTGTTTTGTTTTGTTTTTGTTTGTCTGTATGTTTGTTTGTTTGTTTGGGGGTTTTTTTGTTTGTTTGTTTTTTTTGTCTTTGAGAAGTATTATCCAGTTATAAACTCATTGGCTTCTATCACGGAAAATGCATAAAGTGACTTTCAATTAACTCTTGTCCTTCACTAATTTTATCAGGAAAAAAAAAAATCACAACAAATTGCTCCTTGGGGCCTTTGCCATTTCTGGTCTATATAACTTATTTCCATAACACTAGGGACGGTATTTACCTGTTTGCACACAGCAGCGGTAGTCCGGATCCACAGCTCCACGCCAGGAATCCCGTGGGAGGGACGGTGCCTTCCCCGGCGTTGCTGCGCTGCGGTCGGCTCTGGCAGTAGGTGTCAGCAGAAGCTCGCCAAGGGAGCCTTCCCAGCGTCCCGGGATGAGACACCAGTGCTGCGAGGCACCGCTGCTTTGTCACTCTGCTGCCTTTTTTCTGCCTAAGCAAATCACGAGAAGCAGCGCGTCCAGCTGCTGAACACCCTAGGTGATTGTACGCCGCAGCAAATAAGCAAAGGACGAGCTTGGTTTACACACGGATATTTCATTTGCATGGCAAGCATGGTAGGGTGGCTCACAAGACATGCTGGTCTCGGAGAACATTTCGTGCTGGAGAATGACAGGACACCGTGATTTGCACATTGGGAACATTGAGAATTGCCTGATGAGTTCTGAAGTCTGGAACTCATCAGGCAATTGCATCAAGCAACTGCAGAGGAAAGATCCCCTCGTATGACTTTACTATAGAGCACTGCATAAGGATGATTCAGGGGATAAAATTTTAAGGAGAGGTTTTCAAATAAAATCATGCTAAGTTCAAGCTCACCACTCAAACTAAGAGTTATTTGCAGGTACAGCAGAAGTTCATTCACAGGTACAAAGTTTGAGAGATATTCTGTCAATATAGAGTATATCAGGCATCCTGTGGGGAAGGCTTTCTAGATTTGAATCTGAGCAAATCTAGATGAGTAAAATAAAGTATCAAACAAGTTGCACAATTTCATAAAATAACAAGAGAGTGAAAGAAAGACAACTTCTTTCTTGATACAGCATCTTTGGAACTCTCCACATTTCTAGATAATACTGCATGAGAAGGATGTAAAAATCAAAAATAATTTAGAAAAAATCTGAGGGTACATGTGCCCAAGCCATCTCAATCCAAGGAATGGTAAAGTGATGAAAAATCACTTCAGTTAAACAATGACCTTGACCCCAAAACTCATAAAAAAAAAAAAAAAAAAAAGGCAAAAAAAAGTCCACTAAATAAAATTACCAAACAGAAAGCAGGATGGGGAAAACAAATCTAATGATGCCAAAGCAGAAAGTGAGATGTAATTAAGGGGATATAAGGAGAACACTGTGAGTGCAGTATTTCTTTTAGGAATATTTGACAATGCCAGCCCAACATGGTCACCTATTTTCTCTCAGTGAGGATAGAGCACATTCAGGAGAAGAAGTGATAGCTGTCTGATCTTGGCATTCATGAGTTTTGGTACCCTCTCACATTGCACTTTACAATCAAGCTGGCAGAAAATGTCCTGATCTGCTACTGCTGTGCTAGATAGAAAAGCCATGATTATAGCAAACTTACGTAACCAGAGCATATGCAGAGCAGCTGGTCACTACCAAACTGTAAAACCATATCAAAATGAGGTTATGCAGGCATCTGTCCTCAGTCTGTTCATTAATTACATGCAAGATTATACTTATCAAACTTGTGGGAAACACAGAACTGGAATGAATTGCAAGCACTTTGAGGGAGCAATGTATTGTTTAAAATTCTCTTGACAAGCTACTGAAATAAATAAGATTAGAAATCAGCATATATAACAATTTATTATCACTTATAATCACAAGATAAAGGAGTACATTTATCGGAAACATTTTTCAGAAAGGATCAGGGCATGCAGTGAATCACGAACTGATTGTGAGTCAGCCACGTCATACTGTTATGAAAAAGTAAAGCCTTTTAAAGGATTCTGTGAATGAGTGTCACAGGGATACAAAAGGATAAACATGGCAACTTGCAGCAAGCACGGTGTGTGTTAGTACCTAATTTCAAGAAACATGAGAACCAGGAGGGAAAGGTCCAAGCTAAATGAACAACAAAACAATAATGATCTAGATAAAATAAGGTGGAGAGAAAGGATGGATGTCCTCATGTAAGCATGCAAGAGCAAGGTGACTGAGGCAGGTAACACAAAAACTGTGAGTCAAGACCTCAGTAAAGAATCATTATACAGAAACAGAGAAAATCAGAAAAATATGTTAACGTGGCTTCACTGCTCTACTCACAACCCTTTCCTAGCTTTCTGTTTGTGAATGTCATTGATAAATTCACTACTCTGACAGTTAAGCTTTTTTCACCTCCTGTTTGCTCAGCTCAAGGTGAAATTTGGGGGAGTGCTCCTGATGAAGACAAACAAAACATGCTACATTGAAAAGTAGAGAAAAAGCAAAATGAGAGTTTGAGAAAAAGAGACTGAGAGATTACCTTCTTGTATATGGGTTAGCAGAGCTGAAAGATTTAGCTAGTGTTATAGTAACCTACAGATCAAAGACTATTTGACTGAAGCTGTTATCCCTCCAAGAGCATTATTCCCAATTCAGCTCTTCCAAAGCACTTAACTGGCTCTCTGTAGTGTGGGGAGAAAGAAATGCATGTGGAACCTCTGATACAGGGAGACACCTAAGCAGTCTCTGGCAGAGTGGGAAACACCAGCTCCTCAGAAAGGGAATACAAACAACCTCTCTTCCTTGCTGCACAGTACCAGACCTCTCAAAGAAGGCCTTCCACAGGTAAACCTAATACAGTTGCCAGAGAAGAAAGCAGAGGATATGTAACTGTGCCCCAAACATTGTCCTTCAAGTCTAGGTGTAGAAAAGACAAATAAATCTTTAGGAACAGAAGGGATCTGAAAATTCTCTGAAGTGGAGAACATGGCATTTTTACCAGTGGTTTAATATTGATTTAGGTTTATCTAATCCCTGCTTTAATTATTGTGCCTCAGTGACTCCCTAGACTCCAGATTCTTCCCAAAGAGTCTTTTTGTAAGCAGCCATATCCTACTGTGTGCCAAAGGATTTCTCATAAACTTCCAGCAGTTGCCACCAACAAATAGCCTATCTCAGATACAGAAAGCACTGGTGTTTGAAATATGCTCTACTGACAGCAGATCCATGGACTGTTGGTCAGAACACCTGGGACATTTGCTGGGTCTTTCCTGCTGGAGCTCTGAAAGACTTGATTACAAAATTGATGCTTTTAGACTACAGTTACAGCACACTGAAGACATCAGGGTTTAGTAGATATCTCTTGCACAATTCAACTAACCTTTCATTGTATGCCCACTAAAATTCACTATGCTTATGTTTGTGTGCAAGACTTTTTTTAAAAAAAAAAGTTACTTCAGTTCTTTCCCATTTTACCCTACAGCAGAGATGTCATCCATTTCCTTAGTCTGGTTGCATTTGAATTGCATTATAGGGCAGAAAAGTTCATAGAACAGGAGACCGTAAAGATGAGAAAGCAGAACAACAAAACTGAAGGAGAACAAAAATTTTATTTCATTTTTAAGTTGTACTCTTGCTATAAGCAGAGCTGGAAAGACTGCCTGTTAATGAGGAGTAAGCATTAAGTAACAACACTTCCAGTAGACACATATATAAAAGAATTCACATATATAAACTTCAGTAACTCCTCCACTTCACTTAGAAATGGATTACAGCTTGCTTACAGTCTTGTAATCTTGCCCACTCAAAGGGCAAGATTATTCTCTCCTTTTAAAGGTTTTTGACCCTAACTCCTATATTAATACAGATAAGAACACCTCCATGAATTTGGGGTAGGTTTTGAGATTTTGTATCTGTGAAAGCTATTGACTCATTGTTGCCACTTCCTGATAACTCATGGGAAACATATGAGCCAGGGGTTTTCATGTTCCCCAAAACCGTGACCACAGCTAGGNACAGAATGCAAAAAGGAGAAGAAACAAAAAAAAAAAAAAAACCAAAAAAAAAAAACCACCAAACACCCCCCAAAAAACCCCAAAAACACCGAAAACAAAAACAAACAAACAAAAATAACAAAACCAAAAAAACCCGACAAACAAACCCAAACCATTTCATCAAATAAATTTGTTTTCTAAGTGGGATATTTTCTTGAAGAAAAACTTTGTTAAGTTAATTCAATTTCATCTTCTTGGAAACTTACATTGGTATATCACATGACACCTTTTCCCCCCCATATCACTAAGATTTAATCCCAATTCCCTTTTATACAACTGTGTTAAGAAGTAAAAGTAGAGTTAGGGTTTGACTTAGGATCTCTAACTTATCATCCACTTATTTTTTACAGTTTGCATTGAGTAAGATGATTATATGTCCTCTCATATTTTGTTTGTTGTATTCTTTGGATTTCTATTTGGAGGTATCTTGATACAACAATTATGTTTCACCCTTGCAATACATACGATACTTTTTTCTTGCATATTTGCCCTTTTTTCTTGCATCTTTTTGTAGAGAAATAGCTTATAATTCTTGGCTGGATGTTTAAGAATTGTTATTTAATATATTTAAAATAGTTTCAAATTTAGAAACTATTTTAAATTTTAAAATAATTTAAAAGAGCTTTTTATAGATTGGAAGAATATACTGTCTTCCATTATTTTAGCTAATTGTGCTTGCAGAGGTTGACTCTTGGATCCTGTTGCCAAAATCACTGATGTTTCATATGATAAATAGTTCACAGCAGCGGGGATCCTGAATGCAAAAAACAGGCTCTGCTTTGTATGCAAAAATTTAACAGGCTTGTGGCGCGAATGGGATGGGTCTTACAGTCCATCCAGTAACAAAAGCTGAAGGGCAGATAACCTTCTGGTCTAATTTGAACTTTACAGAGAACATGCTAAAGCATGAAATAGCAGCACAGTACATCACAACAGTTGAGTAAGAGGATATGACTGAGGAATAACAAATTTTGGTGTTGGAAGAAGGGAAAGAAAATAAAGTGTGATTACTACCTACCTAGACAGAGGATATGATGCTTAATTGCATACCTCTCACCATTCCAGGGAAAGAACTGTACTTACTCACTTGAAAGCTGCCCCTAGTTAGGAGCAAAGCAGCAGTGCTTACATGTCCTGAAATATCACCCACAAACTTGGCAACATCTTGCACCAGTGTTGATCATGTCTCAGGACCAAACATCAAATGACCATTATTTGATAACAACTAAGACTAGGAAACATGTCTCTGTTTACACTCCCCTGAATATCTGTCCATGAATTCCAATCTGCAAAAATCTGATCTGTATTTAGTCATGACACTGACAAGTACAAACTAAAGTATGAAACTCAAAGCATGCAACAGAGTAGGAAATATAACCAACCTAAAGTGGTGGCTATGAGAAGAGTGACCTCTACTCCTCTGTACCTATTGTGACTTGAGTGTTGATGTAAAAACCTAATGGCAATGCTTTGGAGAAAATGATTTTTCCTTGAAGGCACGAGGAGAGGTAGGGATCTCCAGATGTGATTTGGTAACTAAGTTCCTGGTACTCAATAAAGCACTTAAGTTTCTTTTTATTTGACATTTGTGTTTAACTTTTGTCTTAATTGATGTGGTCCATGTTTCAAATGTTCAATAAAATGTGTTACACTACCTTATTGGAGGAGAGCATTTTCAATACTATACCTTGTAAATCTCTGTGCTAATTAGAAATATGAACTGTTAGCTAGCCTCCCGAAGATGAACTTTATCATTCCTTCAGGAACTTGCTGTGATGAAAAGATGGGAATTTACATGCCTGAAGATAGGAGCCTCTTCATGAACAGTGGCAGATGACTCCATGTCACAACAAGCCCTTCTCATGATACGTAATCATTGATTTATTTCCTGGTTGGGATGTGGTTGTGGGGGATCTAACCAGCCTCAGCGTGTACTGTCAGGTCTGCTGAACAGAAGGTCTAGGTAAAAAGTCACCTTATATAACTCTGCTCTCTACTTGAAAACTTTTTAAACTTCTTTTATTCCACTTGTCCTTAGCCTATCTCTATTTCTTTCATGGCTACTTTGGCTCATAGCCCACAGTGCTGGAGAGCTTGCTACAAGCCTGCATCAGCTAACAACCATTTGTCTTTGCAATTTCCCCCTCAATTCAGCCCGTGCTGTTACACGGCTTCTTCGAGTGGGAGGAGGCAGAAGTAGGATGCACGAAGGCAGAGTTGCTATGGGGAAAGAAGTGCAAAGGGATGAAGGGCGGAGACATGCAAATAGGTGAAGCAAGAAAGAGAATGAAAGAAAGTAGAGAAAGAAGGTAGAAGTCCTGGTGACCTCACAAAAGATGTTTCTCCCCTCTGTTTGGCCTCTCATGGTAAGATGAAAATGCATCATCTCCACAACTACTGAGTTACTACACCAAGGGTTTACTCTGACCTCAGCCTGTGCACCAGACTGTTGATATTGACAGGAGTTTTGTTGTGCTTTAAAAGCAGAATGTTATCATCATAATCTGTTTTTTCTCTCTGTTTTCTCTTTCTGTGGTGCTTTTAGGTGTGCTGTTTAGACATTGACCTGTGTGTAGTTAAACAAATCTACCTGTCTGGAAGGATATGCATAAGAGAAGAAAACAAACAATGGAGCAGACATGAGGAAACAAATGAGGCTTGTCTATCAGCTTTGTTTGCTCAGCAGCCGGCCTGAGACTGACCTTTTAAAGATTTTCTAAGTTTAGTGCTTCCCAGCATGGGGGACATAGCATTAGGGACCTTGAGGGTGTACTTGTGTCCACACAGTGGAATACCAGAGCAAGAGGAAAATGCACTTCTTATAGGAAAAGTAAGATGGAAGAAAAGGCTGACTGTAGTGGCAAGTCACTTTTTCCTTTGTTTCCTTTTTTTTTTTTTTTTTTTTTTTAAGAGGCTTGTACCATAGGCGAACTCTGCTTACATTGAAACGGAGGTGGTCAAGATTCTTTTTGATATTTAGGTTTTCTGCTGTGTCTGTATAGGAGTGCAACAGCCTTACTAGCAACAGGAAAGTCTGTGGTGGAGAGAAATAAACTTGCAAAGAGCATGAACTTGCAGTTGCTCAGGAACTCCACCACCATGGCTGCATCTGCACATTGTGGTCTAGACTGGAAACTTTTCCCCAGGCTGTCAACATGGCAACCCAACACCTGCAAGAGGCCCATGTCTTTCTCAAGCTGCCTAGTTTGTGCCAAAGCATATGTGAAGCAGGAAAAAATCAATTATATCAGTTCAAAGAAGGATTTGTAGTGTTTTTATACACACATGCACACAAAAAGGACTAGGAGAGACTTCCAGTTCTTCAGACCCCTGAACTGATAAAATACGCTATTTACAGCTGACCTTTTGTGTTCCTGTGTTCCATCTCTGCGTTAAATGGTAGGAAAACTCTGGAAAGAGTTTCTTGTTATGAATAAAAGAGGTTTTTGTTATAACTGAACTGAATTTAATTTAATATGGATACTTCTTAAAATTTTTAATTTCTGATAAGGAATAAACAATGCAAGTATACCTGGTTAGAGCTTTAGAAATAGGATTTTTGTAGGTACTTTATGCAGTGTTTAAGAAGTTCAAGTATGTTGAGATGATACATCAGGTTAAAGGCTGCATTGGGGTGGAACAGATTTTTCCTTCTTAGGAAGTGAAAAGAACATTTTTTGTTCTTAGTTTTGTCGTGCTATGGGAGAAGACCTTTCAAGTCTTTTTCCTCATTCAGGTTCCTTGGGAGAAAAAGGAAAGGAGGGAATGGTTGCATCTATTATTCAGTCCTGTCTCTGCTAATTTAATCCAATGCAGAAATAGGGTTCTGATACTGACAGATTAATTCCTGAAAATCTAGGCCTTACAGGAAATGTTTAGTTGTGTTAATCAAACCCTTTTCCCCAAGTAATAATATAGCTAGAATCACTCATCACTTTTTAGCATTAGTTCTGCATAACAGGGGTGAGTCTCTTAAATGGGTCAAATGCATAACCTTTTTGTCTGGAGATTTGCCTTTTGGAAGTTGTCCTGAAAATAGTTTTCTGTGAGACTGTATTCTAAATAATTACAAATGCAAGATAGATCAAGGACACCCACGTGTGCATAACATTAAATGTGTGCAAGCCTTATGAGAAACATGAGGTTACAATAATCACAGAAACACAGAATCATAGAATAGTTCAGGTTGGAAGGGACCCCCAAAGGCCATCTAGTCCAGCCTGCCTGCAATGAGCAGGGACATCTTCAGATCAGTCAGATGGCTTAAAGCCCCATCCAACCTAAACTTGAATGTTTCTACAGATGGGGAATCTACCACTCACAGACAGGCAGTCTGTTTCAGTGTTTCACCACCTGCACTGTAAAATTTCTCTTCCTTATATCTAATCTAAACCTACCCTCTGTCAATTTAAAGCCATTATCCTGTGTTCAATCAGTTCCTGCCCTTGTCAGAAGTCCCTCTCCGGCTCCCTTGTAGGTCCCCTCTAGGTACTGGAAGGTGCTATAAGGTCTCCCCAGAGCCTTCTCTTCCCCAACAACCCCAGCTCTCATCCTGTCTTCATAGAAGTGCTCCAGCCCTCTGAGCATCTTTAAGGACTTCCTTTGTCTGAACAAAGACTTATTGCAGCAGGTCCGTGTCTTTCCCATGTTGGGGACCCCCGAGCTGGACGCAGCATTCCAGGTGGGATCTCATCACAGCGAAGTGGGCAGAATCCCCTCCCTTGACCTGCTGGCCACGGTGCTTTTGGTGCAGCCCAGGATACAGTCAGCTCTCTGAGCCACAAGCACATATTGCTGGGTCACATCCAGCTTTTCATCCACCCCAAGTCCTTCTCCACAGGTCTGCTCTCCATCCATATATCCCCCAATTTGCACTGGTACCAGGGATTGCCCCAGGTACGGTGTCTTGCACTGGGCCTTGTTGAACCTCATGAGATTCCCATGGGCCCACTTCTGGAGCACGTCCAGGTCTGTCTGGATGGCATCGTGTCCTTCAGGCCTGCCAACAGCACCACTTGTCTTGGTCATCTGCAAATTTGCTGAGAGTGCGCTCGATCCCTTGGCCTGTGTTGTTGGTGAAGACATTGAAGAGCATTGGTCTCAGTGTGGCTCCCCAGGGGACATCATTTGCCCCCATCTCCACCTGGAAACTGAGCCATTGACCACCACCCTCGGGATGCAATGAATTTTAGGTGCTGCCAGGTGACTGGGCATAATGATGGGTTAAAACAGTATTCCTGCTAAAATATGTTAGCAAAATTCCTGAATGGAGAGAAGAAGTTTGCATGAAGACATAACCAAGAACTGCTTATACCTACCCCTCCTCAAAGATGTTGCTTTTAGCTGTACTTTTTCATCTCCTTTGCTTAATTAAAAGCTGGAAAGGGAGGAACTATCTCAGCTGTATCAAAGGGACATTGTAACTTAGGGATCATTTTTTAAGATGTACTATGACAACAGATTAACTATACCAGACCATCATTTTGAGCTTATTCCCTGGGATTCACTTTCGCCCATACTATACTCTCTGTTTTCTTTCCAGCATCTCAGGATGCAAGAGCTGTTGCTGTCCTCGGCAGCCTCTCCCTTTCCTCTTATTACCACTCCGAAAAAAAAATCACCTGTGCCCTGGCTGTGCTTGGAAAAACTTCTCTCATCTCACATTCTCTCACTGAGGCCTTCCTGGAAATTCTCATCGTGAAGGGTCTGAGCTGGTACCATCTCCTGAGGTGTGCCCTGTGGGGACCTCAGCTGGCCATACCCAGAACCATGAATCTGATAGAAGTGTTTTGAGCCTGGATTGCACAAATTAAGGGTGAGATGAGTTTTGCTGTGTGGCATCCTGTGGTAACTCGTGGAGAAGAAAGTGTGCCAGGAAGCACAGAAAAGCAGCCAAAACAGAGATATCAAATGCTGCATGAGATAAAACGATAACTATTTTTACCATATCCCGCTGTGAGAAATGAGCACTGAAGGTGATTATTGAGAAAAAAAGGCAAAATAATGCCTACAGGACAGAGTGGGGAGGATGCTTCTGTACCCTAGCTGATGTCTCCGCTGTCCCTCTCCTCCATCCAGCCCGATTGATCTACTTTTGCTGCCCAGGTGGATGAAACATCGGCACCGAAAAACCATCGTCGCTTTCTGTGTCAGGGTGTGAGAGCTCTGCAGCGGACGGAGCGGCCCGGTCCTGGGCAGGCTCCGTGCACGTCCCGTTGGGGCACAGTCCCTGCCAGCGGCCTGGCAGCACCGCCAGCTCTCGGAGCCCGCTCCCGAGGCGCAGCCTGCGAGCCCGCTGGGAGTCGCACGTGGAGAGGACGGCGTCGCCCCGGATTATCGGCCGGTTTAGCGGGAGGATCGCGGTAATCCGTCCCTGGATCGCTCATCCCGAGCTAGCCGGCAGCCGGAGGCGCTGCGGTCCCTCGGGCAGCTGCAGCCGCGGGGCCCCGGGCGGGAGCGGGGCCGGCTGCGCGTCCCCGCCTGACCCCGGCTGCCGCCGCCGGGGGGGCGCTGGTCGGGGCG
>VXBU01013641.1:2091699-2112252 GCA_013400315.1 Bombycilla garrulus | reverse complement strand
TCCCGGGATCCGTGCCCCCTCCCACGGGCGGGCTAGAGAGGGCCCGTCCGGAGCCGCGGAGGTTCCGCGGCCACGGGGACACGGGACTCACCCGGGGACACGGGACTCGCCCGGGGACACGGGACTCGGGCACGTTTCGCTTCCCTTTTGTTGCAGCCGAAAACGCCTGCGTGCTTTGCCCGCACCGCCGGCGCTGGCGGGGAGCGTGTTCGGTGCGGCCCTGGCCGGGCTGCTGCGGAGCGGCCGGGCGCTGAAAGTGCTCCCGCAGCAAAGCGCGGCTCCAGAGGCTGCGATCCGCGTACGGACAGGGGGCAAAGTGCTCGCCGGCCAATAAACAAACAAACGCGTAGAAACTTCTGCTCCCCTCGCCCCCGCCACTGTAATTTTAGATATTGTATTTGCAAAGAAGTTTTAAAGTCATTTAGTGTTTCGCATTCTCCTCTCTCTCCCCTTCTCCCCCTTTTTTTTTTTTTTAATAAATTCCCACCCTTCTCGAGCAGTGTTACTGGCTCCTGCTAGTAGCCTTGCCCTAATGCTTTTACTGCGTGCGTATGTAGTTTTACATACTATGCTTTATTTTACATGGCTGGCTCGGCGTGGGAGGGTTTACTTTCTGGGCTGCAGCTACGGACACCACCAAACTCCATTGCAGTTCCACTACTTAACTCCATAAAGACCGTAAAGCTATGCTGGAATCAGGCATTTGAGAGGTGAAGAATGTCTGGGCGTTTGCATTTAGAGCAGGTGAAAGAGCCCTTTTCCAGAGTTCTTTACCTCTGCCCCAGCAGGATGAGGAGACCCTGCTTTGCTTTGCTTTGCTTTGTGCCTTGCAGAGGCAAAGCAGTGAACGCGGTTTGGATCTGCAGTCCCTCTTCCTGGCGGTCTCCGTGCCAGAGAGACAAGGGCTGGAATTGTCTCTTTGCTCGTTTAAACACCTTCGGCATGAGAGAAGGTTGGAGGCGGGGAGAGAATTAAAATAATGCTTCCTCCCTCTGTGCAGAAGATGTTGCAAAGTATTGGTGCTTCCTGCACAGGTCTTTCATGGGAAGGTAAAATTCTGACGGAGACTTGAAGGATTTGAATTAAGGAGAGAAGTGGTTGAGCCTGAAAGAGTATGCAGTAACATTCCCCTGCACGACTTTGTTACTCACAGGGTGTCTGCCTCAGTGCTTTTGTGAGCATTGATCAGTCCTCCTTGGCTTCCCATTGCTGAGACTTACATGCTCCTGCAAAGCTTTTTCTATCTGAATTCTGCCAGGCCCTTTCTCTTAATTTTTGAGATTGCATGAAGAGCAGAAATACGCACTAGTTGGCAGCAAAAACCAGTCAGTGATCTCTTTATTTCTCTCCAGTAAGTGCTACAGCTTCGTTATTACATTCTCTAAGCATTGAAGTAGCATTGACATTTATACTGGACAATCAAAATAAATGTTGACAGCCTTTGCATTTAATTTCTTTTATGCTAATCTAATAAATTCAGTATCTATTGTAATCTTCAAAGAGGATTAAACATTTCCTGAGGGAAAGGAAAGTTATGCGGACTGGTGAATACATGGGCTGCGTCCAGAGTGCTGCAAGCCTTGTAATTCATCGGTTATGTTCTGAGGGGATCTTCACCCTGATAATCAACAACCCATAGGAGTTGTTGCTTTTTATTGTCAGTGTGTGCATTCTCAATCTCAAAGGACACGTATCTTTCTAAGAAGCCTGACAACGCTGGATGTTCAAATCCCATTGAACAGAAGTCTTCAAAGGACTTGTGGGACGACAGTAGTTGAGTGGTTCCTAGTCCATTCTGCTTATAAAATGATGCATTGCAGGGAGCTAATAGTTCAAGTTTAGCTAATAGTTCAAGCACTTTAAAATCACTGCTCTGTTCATTTTCTGACTTGATTAAAGTCAATCCACAGGTAGGTGGATAATTTGAATGTAATGGCATGTGTTTAAAATAGTGATAGGTGGTTTTTAATATGCAAAATTGCTTCAGCCTAGCTAGCTGGAATAGCTGCAAGCCTCCAAAGCTGACTTGATCCAGCAACAAAATATTTCAGTAGGGTATGCTGAGGGCCAAAAATAAACTATATTAAATAAAATGACCTAGGTATTAGCAAATAAAACTAGATGCAAAGCATCTCTTGTTTCTCTTGGGATCTAGGGTTTATGATGGAAATCACCTGTCAATCTAAAATGCCATGCATGCTAATTGCAGGTTCATGTTAATCATCACTGTATAAGAGGGTATGTCAAATCCTATTTTCCATCCCATCCATACAGGATAAGCTGCTAATAAGCTGTGACCCTTCAGCCACATCCACACTTCAGTTCTCTTCTGGGTTATCCTCTCTATATACCAGATCATTTTCCAGATGGTTTCAGTTTTATAATTTGCATGCAAGTAACTAGGGCTTTTTTGTCCCATGGCTACAAGCCATTTTATACACAAATGCCCTGCATTTCTGCATGGAAATAGAGCTCAGATTACACCTATTTGCAGTTCCAAATTATGTTTTTGTTTTGGCTGTCTAAGTTGTCATTAAGAAGAATGTTATTTTGAAGCAATGTGTGCTTCCCAAAAGGAAAGTCACTATTGGTTGGTTGGTTTTGTGACTTCATTTTTGGACATCCCTAGGTCATTGAAGATTTATTCTGCTATGATTTTTTTTCAATAGACCAAGGAACTAGAAACTAGTGCAAATAATGTATGTACTTATATAGACTGAGCTGTAGTAAAGCAATATGTTGTTTTTATTTGAAGTTAGCTCTATAAGTGTTTGTATTGAAGAATTAATTTTGTTCTAATTTAAGTAGTATCTATATGCTAAAATGTCCTACAAAGCAAACACGCTTTCCAAAGTAGAACTGAAGGGCTTCCACGTGCCGCAAGAACATTTTAAAATATGTTAATCAGGCTCCTGCTTGCATTCCTAATTCTCAAACAGAATTTATTCCCCTGAGTCTTCCAAACCACCTAACACTGTGTCAGCCTGACTCTGAAAGTGTCTTAAACATATTGGATCTCCCTCTTTGTGCAGAAAGTTCTTAAGCGCCTTATCTAGAGCTGCTGTAGCTGAGCATCAAAGCCCTTAGGAGATGAAGAAAGTAGGGCACCTGGCAAGCACACTGTAAACACACGCGCTGATGGCATCGCTTGTGTCTCGAAATGCAGTTGTGTGTTCCTTGCGGGAGCTCTGCTGGAAGAGGAGCCAGTGCTCACCTTTCCCTGAGAGCTGCTGGTGGTGGGATTTGTCTGAACAGCAGAGCGTTTTCATAGTTGGAACCTGGGCTCCTGGCCCCCATGCCCGAGGAGCTCAAAGCCACATCCTCTGTCACCTCTGCAGCTGGTGAACAGGCTGCAGGAGGGGAGCAGAAGGGCACACTTCACTCCTTGCATTCAGCCTGGGCCATCTCGTAGAAGGTGCAGCAAGTTGCCCAAGGCTGGCATGAGGGAACAGCAGAACCTTGACTGTCACAGCAGTTTGTGTCCTACTGGGAGGAGGGCTGGGATCTGGTGGTTGCTTGCTGATGATGATTAACAGGGGTGAGCATTTCCATGACATCCTCTGTGTTTCAAGAGAGAAATTGTCTTATTTCTCTAGGAGAGAACAGGCTAGAGATCTGGAGTGGGTGGTGACAGCTGTTTGTAGTTTGTAGTTTAGAAGTTCAAGCCTGCAAGCTGAAGTGGGGAAAGTGTCCTGTGTCTCCTTCCAGGAAGGCCCATTTCCAGTGCAGGAATCTCCATCCTGGGCCACCACTTTCACACAGTGTGTCTGTGTGGCAATAGGTGCCACCCTGCCAGTTTTATATTATGCAGGTTTTTAGGTGGTGTTTTATGTGTTCCATGCCACAGATTTGTGTGTTTGTATCCTGACCTGTAGCTCCATTCCCTTGCCCGGTTCTGTGTTAGGATTCTTTTTCCCCACTCTTTAGCAAAGGAAGAAGTAAGTTTGTATCTTCATGTGACCTTTTCACTCCAGTTTCTCAGACACCCTGTGAGCATCATCATCTGAGGAGAGGGAACTTCCTTGTTCCCTCATATTTGAAATGCTTTCCTTTGCAACTACAGTTTGTCTGTGGTTTAGGGCAGGAAAGCACCTGGGTGCTTTTTGGGGGAGTGTGGGTAAGCAAGATTGATGTCTAAATTTATTTCACAGCTCCTTTATTCAAAGAGATGTCACATCTTTTTTCTTGGCAGTCTTGTTTGAAACTGTGAGGGCAACTGGCAAGCTGCTACTGCTGAGTGTCTTGCCAAATACTATTGCAAAATACTGCCAATGCAGAAGTTGCATAGCTTTACAGGCTGTTATGTTTCTCTGGGAGTAAACCAAAGTGGTACCAACTCCTGATCCTTTGCCTCTGATGAGAAGCAGGACCGACATGTTTCCATTGCCTTATGAGGCACCATCGTGCTGCTTTGCTGCTGCTGCCTCTTCCAGCCCTTGGGATCAGCTTTCCTTCCATGGTACTTCTCCACCTCTTGCTCACTGTTGTGAAATAACCAACGAAAAAGAACTGCTTAAAACATCTTCACTGTACTGTTAATTGCAAAATATTTTGGAACAGCCATCAGACCAAGGAAAGCTTTGCCTCCAGTCCTGGACTGAATGTTGCTAATGCAGCAGGTGCATCAGAACAGCTTTGCTGTCCCCCACGGAGTTATACCCCATATTTGGGTGTTTATTGAAGAGCCATGCAACTGAAGTCAAACCCAACTATTTATCAGTATAATATAGGATGCAAAATCTGCTTATATTATAATAGTTTAGGTTTAGACTTTTTTGTTTGTTTGTTTGTAAATTCCTAGTGTTAGGTATTTATGAACTGGGATCGCTATCAAACCCTAAAATATGTTTTATGCTAAGTTTAGTAAATAAGTAAGGACTGAGCATTCAGAAAATGAATGCTTCCAGTCAGCCATGGTAGAATTTTCTGTTTATGGTATGTGTTTTACTCTAATGCTGGAAAGAGCAGAGAAAAGGGACAGGAGGTAATTAAAGAAGAAAATAGCTCCTGTACTCCCTTTGGATGAGACTTAACCATACTTGGCAAAAGTAAGATGCATTAAGTACAAGTCTGGAATGCTGCCAAAAACTACAAAACAGAGAAAACTCAGGACGATTCAGAAACTAAAACTACCTGGCAAAAGCACTCAGACTGTCAAACGTCTTGAAGACAAGTGCATCAAAGAGCCAGGAGACTTCTGCCTCCTTGCTGCCATACTAGTGGGTGCATCTTGAATATATTAAAATGGGGAGGTGAAGGAGGGAGAGAAAAAAGGTATATTTTCATAAAAAGGCAAATAAAACGAGCATGTAGCATTAAGGAGTATATAGCAATGTTTTATGAGAGGTAAGAAGTGAAACAGAAGGGGGTTATTTGGAGTCATAGCAGATGCTGATAGCCTAGAATCCAAGTATCCACTTAGCCTCCTGGGTTTTTTTCTTTCTTTTCAAATACTACACCCTCCTGTTTCATTTAATAAATGTAATGCTGTTAATTTAATCTCCCAGTACTCTGGTGAATATCCTGTAAATAACTAACTTGTTCTCACCAATTACTCTTTAAAGAGAGTCATGGATTTTTTCAGATTAGTGTGGAAATGGTTAAGCAGCATTTTAATATCTAAAATTCACCCTCCCAAATCAGCCTTTGCTAAGAGAATATCTGTTGTCTTTGGAATTTTTGGGACTAACAACTCTTTGGTGTCACCCTTTGGTTTTCAGAGCCCTGATAGAAAACAGTCGGGGTTTCTCTGTCAGGAAACCCCAAAACTGTTCCTTAGTTGTGTCCCTTGAAAATAATGTGACACTTTGAACAGTGACATAAAACCAGACAATTACTGTGCTCTGGTGAGAGAATGCATGGTACAAAATTTTCAGCTGTCTTGTAAAGTGTTTGTATCAAGAATGAACAGTGCTGTTTGCAATGAGGTTTTACATCTTGTTTGTGTGTCCACACATTATATGTAACTCTAAAGGCATATGCCAGATAGATTGGTTTAACTTCACTTTTCTTCAGAATTTTTTGGAGGTTGGCTGCCTCTTTGGTGCTCTTTTCATGTTAACTAATAGGTTATGTGGTGGATGAATAGGATTCTTTATAGAATTATCTAAAACCAGGCACTGATTTATTTGAAAACAAAGGGTTTCTTTAGAGCTAAGTTTAAGCTGGCATTGCCATGAATCCTAGAATTATTCTACATTTAAATGAGAGAACAGTGATGCACTTGTACTTGGGCTTTGAGCAATGCAGAGCTGTTGACCAGAGACTCAGAGACTGCTGAGCAAATCTGTTTAGGTTCCTTTACCAAAGTTTCCAAGCCTACTTTCCTCTCCTTAAAGATGATGAGAAGCAAAGCTAAACAGACACTGTAAGTTGCATTGATCAGTTTGTTTGGAAGAGGGCAAGTTGTTTCTTGGTGTGTGATCAAAAATGTATAAAATCTTGCTCCGTAGCAATGTGAACACATACTTTTTCTCTGTTTTGCTTTGGGGTGTGTGGGGTCTAGAGCATAGCAGCTAAACAATACCTCACTTGTTTATAAAAAACGTTGGGAAGAAGGGGTGAGAAAGAAGAAAATATTTACAGTAGCTTTCTACCCAATTAAAATCAGAAGGCAGACTAAAAAGGAAAGAGTTCATCTACGGTCCAAGCCAATTAAAAGTAAATTTTGCTGCTTGGATGTTAATTTACACATCCAAGGCAATATAAATTTAAACTAGAAACTTGACTTAACCTCACCAGTTCAGATGAACTTCAGATTTATGACTCATTTAGTTTTGGTCATGGCATCTGGGTGTTTAAGCACATTTTATGTGAATTGACATTAGAAATTCATAAACTGTCTTAAAATGTTAAATCTGTGGAGTACTTCACCAGAATGTGTAAATAATGCCTGTCTTGCAAACACAGCTCTGCAACATGAGCTGGCTCAGATCCTCAGTTAAGATATTCTTATGTTTTATGCCCTCAGCCATTTATCCCCTTGTTTAATTATCTGGGAATAAAACCAGATTTCTGTAGCTTCTCTCATGTATTAAAAGGCATCTTGAATTTCTGTGCAAATGCTTTAATTGTATTTGTTGATATTGGTTGAGATTGTTTGTGGGGTTTTTACACTCAAAATGTGGATTTATTTATAAGGAATTGAAGTAGAGGTAGAAGGAGGAATCTTGTAACACTTACAGGGTTTTACTCAGAAATTAAACTGCAAAATTGTCAATGCGTGCAAAAATCAGTTTAGGGTTTTACATAGCACCATCATTTGAAATGACCTGAAAGAAATTTTGTCATCAACAACCCAGTCAAATCCTGGATAGTTATTCAGGGAACCATGTTGGATGTGTCATGTGCACAAAGTACGAAACAGAATAGTCCTTGAGAAGGAATCTATCTGAAGGGGCTGAATATTTCAGAAGCTACAGAGCATAAGGAACAGAAGACGGCCTCACAGCTCAGAATCTAAAGAGGGACGCACACAGACATGCACAGTTTGACACTTCTTTAAGAAAAGAAAGTTCATAAAATGAAAATATGTTGGTATCGGGAACTGGCAAGGAGAAACTGGGACATTCTTTGTCTTGGTTACTGTTCTATGACTCAGCAGCTGGAAAAGATTGATAACTCGGGTGCTTGGCCTTTTGTTTTGGCTTTGCTGTTTTAATTTATGAGTCCGAAAGTCCCTAGACATAGGGAGAAATTTATGCCCTCATTTAAAGAAGAGAAAGAAAGAAAAATAAGACAGATTATTAGCAATGTTATTTTAAAGCAAATGCAGTTGCTAAGTTAAAATATTGTGATAGTTGTTCCAGTGTATTTACAGATCCACCAAAGCTATCCATATGTCACATCAGATGTCAGTTTAAATGGTCAATATGTTGCCTCAAATCAGTCAGTGCCTGGTGCCTAGACAGTGAACACTGTCTCTCCAGTCATGCTTGTTGCTGCAAAGCATTTAGATCAAACAGTGGAGGAAAGCAGAGTTATTCTGGTCTGCAATGGCTGGTGTGTCCTGCTTTGGTCTCTGCCACATGGATGCCATGGCTGGTCCCTGGATTCCTCTGGTTTGGCTTAGGATGAGTCTCTGTTACAGAATCAGTTCTGTTCCGGAGCGCTCTTCTGGAGTACATCCCTTGTGGTTCTTCTCTCTGCTGGGGGATCTTGGGGAACATGAGCTGGATTCCTTTCAGATGAAGTAAGATGGGAAGATGTTCTTCAGGAGTGCACTGAACGAGGCACAGGGCTCATGTCCACAGGACCAGGCTGAAGCTGGGTTGCAGCAAAACACAGAACCTGCCATGCCAACATGGGTCATGTGGGTGCTGCATCTTCAGCATCAGCTGTTTTCCTCTCTGTGGATATGGACTCGTAAATCATTGCTCATGAAAGTGTAACACACCTCTGAAATGATCTCCCTGCAAATGGCAGTCTTGTTTTTCATCCTTGTTTTTCCCAGTTTCCTCCCTGTCACCTGACTTCCCTCAGTGCTTCTCTCTGTGTTTCTAAACCACTCTTTCTTCCCCTGGCTTCTGGTTTGCCACCATGGCATTCCTCAACTATTGCTCCCAGCCATAAGGTCTCAGTCTCAAGTGGTCTCTGCCCCAAAGACACAATCTGTGTTTCATGAAGAACTGTTTGCTTCAGCTGTTTTTAAAGCTCTTTCCTGATGAAATCTCTTCCATTATTTTACTCCCTTCCAATATTTTTTCCTCTTGTCTCCCCTCCTCCAGTGCTTATTAACCTGAACTTTTTCTGCGTTCAATGTTTCTCTTCACTCTGAAGTAGTCTTCCAAGGTAACAGCCACCCTCAAGTGGGTTCCCCCCACCCTATCTCACACTGGCTTGTCCTTCCCACTTCCCCATAAGTCTTCTAGACCAGTTTTCATTCTTATTTCTGTTCTCTAGACCTGCACAGGTAGGACCACACATTTCCTGGGTATTCAGTCACAAACAGAGTGCAGTAGAAGGACTTTTTTGAGTTCAGCAGATTATGCTCAGGCTTTCCACTCTTATTTTATATCTCTCAGCAATCTTTGTCTTAGAACAGCATGACATTTGTCTTTGCGACCTGCTGTAGTCTGAGGCCTTGTTTCCCATCCTCTATTTCCATATTAGACATTTCCTGCCCATGAGCAATATCTTGCATTTAACCTGCTACATTTCACTCCATTCTTCCAGACCATTACTCTGTCCTGATGATGATATGTTTAACCTTTGTTTCTCACATACAGAACTAATATTTATTCTTCCTGCATCAGTAGCCTGGTTGTTAAAATATCTCAAGGCAGTTTCAAAGCTTTTCTCAAGGGAAGGTGTAACATCTGTGATTTCTCTCCTACCTTTCTGGAAGGCTGTCAGAGGAAGTTAGCAATGTGATTTAACAAACCTCTTTTGGCTATTATTTAGGATTATCTTCCAGGTGCTGCTAATTGATCTGTTTTGGATTGTTTTCCCCGGGAATTTGAAGTTAAACTGACTCACTGGCTCTTTATTATTCTTAACTGTTATTTTTTGTTGCTTTGGTTTGTTTACTTGGGTTTTTTTCCGTTGTGCAGACGAGCACACACTTCAATTCACATTTTCTATCTCTCTCCTGTTCCTCCTGAAGTCTTACCTGTCATTACTATTATTTATGCCAATCACTGATTGCATTTGACCCCCTTGGTGAAGAGTGATGTCCTGGACATGATACTCTCCTGGGTGTCATCTCTCATCAGCTTTTCTCTGTGTTGACTAAGGCCGGAAGGTTTTTCTTGCTCTTAAGCTATAAACATACTGATATTAAGGATTTCTTTTTGTTGCTTGTCTCTTTTTATTTTTTTTTTTTTTTTTTTTCTTTTTTATTTTCNCTGCAGATTTTATATTTATTGCTAACAATTTGACTATGTTTTCACGTTTTGTGTCTGTCTTGACAAATAAATCTTTTGATACTTCTGTTTGTTTTTACAGGGCACAAGCACAGATGATCCTGTTGTATTGTTTTCTAGAGGAATTGCTGCTTCTTTCTTGTCTCCCCTCTTAGTGTCTCTTGTGTTCACATTCTCTTTGCCACATTCTTGGGCTCCCCCACCTCCCATTCAATGACATTTAGTCAGCTTTTCTTCTGAACTGGTTGCTTTCCATTTGTCCAGAAACAAATCTAAAGGATCTGCTGCCTTTTTTAAAGCTAAAAAAAAATCTGATCTTGAAATAAAATAAGTCTAAAGTCTAACCTAACCTAAAGTGCTGTCAATTCTCAGGTCTTTGCTCCTTATACCACCATGTGACTGTTGAGATACTGGTTTTATTTCTAAGTTGCTAGTTGTTTGATATGTAGATTTGAGATATCAAACAAACAACCCTGGTGCTGGTAGGTGGTTTTTAATGGCTTTGTTGTTGTTTAAATTACGTGATTAGCCCTGTCAGTGCAAATTGCTTGTTCTTGCAAGGCTTCAGATTCTGCCGACTGTCATTGTGCTTGTTGTCTGTCATTGTGCACAGTTACAATGGATCTACCACAGTGGGAAACATCAATTTAAAACCTAAGGAGAGCGCATCCTTTCAGATTTACAGAATAACAGAATGGTTTGGATTGGAAGGGACCTTAAAGATCATCTAGTCTCCATTTCTGGTCTGCGACCTCAGCCCATTGGTGGCATGGTCCAGTTTTTGTTTCTCAAGTTGATACTGTACAAAGGTCAGATGCTGGATCCAGACTCTTCCAGCCATGGATTTATTTCCTTGGCTCATGGCAGCAGTGACAGTAGAACTTTTTAACCAAACCACTCCATCAGAATGAACGGCTGCTTGACATGGGTGACCTCAGCCATGAACTGAAATGCCTCCCCTTGCTGTTGTGAAAGGGGAATGCTGTACTGCATTCCACTCCCAAGAGAGAACTGAACCTTTGCACATTCACCCTTGGGGACACCAGTGGTGCCAAAGGCTTACCGCTGACTAGCTTCCCATCCAGGGTGAGTGAAAAAGGCACCCACCCTGCTGTGGGAAGCCTGTCACTTCGGCATGTCCTCTGAACTAAAGCTGTGGCATGTGCTGCCACACTTGGAAGAGAAAAGGATCTGATTAAAACGTAAGACAAATGACAAATTCCACAATTTAGTGTTCAGAAGATATTGACAATTGTTCTCTGACATAATTCTTTGTTAGTATTTGATTTACTTACTTTTGTGGTAAATTTGTTCCCTCCCCCCCATATATGTTTGGGATTTTTTGTTGGGTAGTTTCTTTCTTTAAAAAATGAAATCTCAAAATAATTAATATTATTTTGGTTATAAAGTAAAGGAGTGAGAGTTCTGCATGTTTTCCTCTCTACTTCTGGACACTACAGGAAGTCACAATGGTCTGTCCTCTCAACTTTCCTGGACACACAATAAAACAAATCTTAATATAATCCCATGTAAATTAAATAACTAATCCCAACTAATTAAGTTGTAATAAGTACTATGTAATAAGTAGTCCTTGTTTCCATACTCCCACAATTCTTGCAGCCATACAGGTATAGCTCGGCTTTACCTGTCCACCATAGTAGGCATATTAATGCTTTCAAATTTTCTTTTATGTGAAATGTCCAAAGTGTTTTTTTTGTGTTTGTTTGATGTTTTATTTGTTCACTTTCTCACTCACTCAACCACTGGTCCTTTTGTTAGTTGATAGAAGTTCGACTGCCTCTTGTTTATCCCAAAAATTGCTCTGGCTCATGTGACTTGGGACATCCTTCCCATAAACCAGATCTGAAAATGTGGTGCAAGTTTAACGGTGCAGGTTCGTGTTATGGTTTAACCCCAGATGGGAACCAGCCCCTCGCTCCCTCCCCCTGTGCTGGTGGGATGCAGGGGAGAACTGGAGAAAGGTAGAACCCATGGCTTGAGATAAGAAAAGTTTAAGTATTGAAATAAAGTAAAATATAATAGCAATAATAATAAAAAGGAGAAAATGGAAAGAGGAATAAAACCCAAGGGAAAGAAGTGATGATACAATTGCTCACCATGTAGAAGCCCCACCCATCCCTGGGCAGAGATTGGTGCCTCCTGACCACCTCCCCCAGTTTATGTGCTGAGTATGATGTTCTAAGGTATGGAATATCCCTCTGGCCAGTTCAGGTCAGCTGTCCAGCTGTGATCCCTCCCAGCTTCTGGCGCACCTGCTCAGGGGCAGAGGATGAGAACCTGAAAAGCTCTCGACTTAGGGTAAACACTGCTTAGCAAAAACTAAAACATCAGTGTGTTATCAACACTGTTCTCATACTGCATCCAAAACACAGCCCTGTACCAAGTAATAGAAATAAAATTAACTCTATCCCAGCTGAAACCAGGACAGTGCACAATGCATGCAATAATCTGTATGAAAAACTTCATTTAGCAATCATGACTATAGGAATGCTGGAAATAGGAGTCAGCCGTAGCAACAGCCAACTTTCTTGCTGTGACTTTAAAAGAATCCTGATTACTTCTGCATTTCTCTTCTCAAAATTAGTCATCATTCCTGTAAGAGTTAGAAATAAACAGTGGTTGTATTTTCTGACTTTGGATGCGCTTCGGAATCAATCAGGGGAGGTATATGGGTGAAGGATGAAAATGCCCACAATTACCCCAACTTTATTTTGACAGAGGTCTGTGGTGAGGACCCCTTGGCTGGACATTGTCCAGCACCCCAAGCTCTCTAGGGGAGGTGACCACAGCAGCAGGCAGGTGTCCCTGAGGTTCTGCTGTGGCAACAGCTGCTTTCGGGAAGGCACAAATTGGTGACAAACATTCCAAAAAAATAAGAGCAGCGTGGGCCTGGGAGAACCACAATTACATAAAGGTGAACAATGAAACATTATTTCTCAAGTGGGTATTTTGAAGGGCTGTTACCTCAACACTTTTTAAATAAATGAAAGGTACATTTGAATCGGAAGCAATTTGGTGTAGCAAACTGCTGCTGACTCATCCCAGACCTGAGGGGAAACAGAGCTGCTGTGACATGGAGAGATTTTTGAGTGTTTGCATGGGATGTGCTTCAGATGATCCAAGAGTGAGAGATATTAGCTCCCTCCTCCAACACCTATTAGCTCCTATTAGCATCCACCAGCATGGTGCACATTCCAGTTAGGAGATCCTCACTGCAGTTGCATCCAAACAGAGGTTGATTTTTGGTAGCTTCTTGAATGTTATACAGATTCCACACATATCCCATATTTTACTACCAGTGCAGTAACAATGTATTTATCAAGAGCTTCAGGGCAGGGGATGTATGTCTTGAGGTCTCACAGCTTTACAAAATCTTTTATTTTCTTTCTAGAACAAAATTTTTTCTTTAGTTCAAAGATTTATAAAAACATTTAATGATCCACGTTCACACAAAGATTGCCATATAATTGGAAAACTCTGATATTTTGCTCTTTCGTGTTCTTGTGCAAACTTAACATTGTGGTGTCATCTACAAAAACTGCTTTAATTTGTACAGCATTGTTGGAGAAAACTGTAGTTGGAATAAGACTCGCTCTTGATACATCCAAGAGTAGCTTGGATTGTGTGCAGGAACATTTTCTTATTAAACATTTGAGTAACTTGAACAATGACTTCAAGAAAATACCATGTCTTTTCTAATCTGGTTCATACTGTCCCTTTTTAAATGGCTGTATGTACATCAAACCTAAATGTCAATAGATAAAAGTTTGTGATAATTCCTCCTACCTAGGTAGGAGAAATGTAGTAGTCATGTTCCATGCTGTAACCTACAATATCTTGCCTTGTTCTGAGTGGTCCCTGCCCCACAACACCCAACATCAAAAAATTATTGACCTCAAATATTAAATACTGCCATGTTCCTTTTTAAAGCTGCATAATGGAGCAGTGGTCTTGAATTAGTATTGAGATTAGATGAATTTATTTAATTGTTGCTTATGCTCCATACTTAGATTTACAATATTCCATTAACTGGCTTCTGCTGGATTGCCATATTATTAAAAAAAAAGGAAAGTTAAAAAAATAAAAATTAGTTTGGTGGAGTCCAGAAGTTGACCATCTGTACCTGCTTCTTGTTGTATTTGTTTTATGTAGTACGAGAGGACCATATGCATCTTTATGTAAAATATTGCCAATGTATCTTTATATAATCCTTTCTGAAACTCACTTAAAAGTTCAGTGTCACACGTAACCTTCAAACACTGACCTATAGTTCCCAGGACAGAAAATGTGAAAATGAAAATGTCCTTGGAGAACAAAAATCAGACTTCTCTTTAGTAGATGAATGTACATCTTCTCTGTGGGTCGGGAATAGGGTTGGAAGTCTGGCAAACCTGGGACTAGATAAACAAGTAAGCAAAGTAGGGTCAGCAGATAATAAACTCTTGAAACATTTGTCTTAAATCTGTCTCCTTTTTGGATTATAAGGTACATCTTCCTGCTGTGGTAGGTCGGGTTTTTTTTTCATTGTTGCTACCTTTTTTCTACTCTGAGTTGGTGCATAACAGTGCTTTAGTGGAATTCATGTGTCTTTTGCCATAAACAGTTTGTTGGAAATATTAATAGAATAGCAAAAACAAATCTGGCCTATTCTGTAGATCCTAGGCTGCCTTTAAAATGCTTTTATTTTGGAAAAAGCCTGTGAGCTTTTTGTAAGAGGACATACACGCCCCAAACCAAAGCCCTTGTTCAGTTTCTTTTGACTAGAATACAAGTAAATAGCTTGAAAATGCAAACGGGGTCCTTGTGTTCTTGCTCATCTCTACAATTTGAGGAAGAACTCTTGACATTCTGGGTAGACCCCACCTACATAACATTGTGTGCCAGAGAACTTGTTTACCAAAGCATGTTTGTTCACCCCAGCCTGTATTTGCAATTCTAGTAGAACGTGCTGTAGCTGGGATTCAGGAGGCTGAAATAAGAAACATCCATACAGAATTACCACTTAAGAGAGATTTTTTTTTTTTCTTTTATACTTAGCTTTGGTATACCTTCCTGCACAAATTGCTCAGATCTCCTGGAAACTCAGAGACTTGACCTATTTTATAGAACTGTATTTATAAATGGAATTCCAAAGAGTCTTTGTTGAGAGGAAAATGCAGGTCATACAGTGCTGTCAGTTGGGAGGGTTTTTTGGCAATTTATACTTTATGGGCTGTATTTGAAAATTTCAACTTCACAGTGTTTACCAGTGCAGTATTTATTACTGGTTTTTATGCATGTCTGCTGAAACTAGTTCCAGAACATGTCAGCATGTACCAATAAGCTGCATGTGTGACATGTCGACCACATGTGTTGCTATATGCCTACAAAGCAGCTGGGCATCTTTGTCCTTTTGTTATCCATATATTCCCTTTTGTTATCTGTGTATTCACCCTTGTAGGACTTGGTGGTAAGCCAGGTCCAATGTGCTTCTTTTTCCCTCATATTCTTGGAACCCATGCAAATCTTTTGTGCTTCCATGTGAGCAAGTGGAGGTGGCCTGAGGCAGTATCCACGCTGTGGGTCTCTGAGATAACTGATAACTAAGGTAAACTAGGCTATCAGGAGTTCAGCATTCACACTGTTCTTCTTCTGGTAGCTGAACTAGTTTGTGGAGGTTTCACTTGGGCACCTGCTCCAGGCTGCACACTTGCAGTGAGTGAGGGCAGCTGCAGGGCAAAGAGAGACACGGGCCCTGTGCCCTCTGATAGCAGAGCTTGTCCTAAGGACACAGCTCTGGCTGGGTGATGCCTCCTGGTGGAACCCTGCCAGCCGCTGGAGTGATAAGTGAACAGGATGTAAACAGCAGGGTGTGGGTCAGACAGTTCATGAGCACTGAATCCACTCTTCACTTTAAATGCCTTAACATGCTCAGTAATTTTTAGAAACTAATCATTGAAAGAAGTGAAACTAACCTGAGAAAAGGTACCCCATATATGGTAACAATAATACATTTTGGTGTGTGCATGAGGGAAGTAAAGAACTTGAGGAGGATAAAATCAGGAAAATGGAGATACATGTATTGAAATTGCAAATATGGTATTTCACTGCCTGATACTTCTTTTTTACTTTTAAATTTCATCATTCATTTATGCTATTGGCAGAATGCTTGCCTGTGTACTAGTGTTCCTTTTTAGTATATGCTTCAGTTGATTTAAACCAATTTTCTTCTGAGCTTCTGTGAAGAATTTCTTTGATGTGGTGCTGCTGTCATTTTTCTGGTTCATGTTATACACCCTCTGTGATTTTCACGAAATGATGCAGTTTATTATTGTTTTTTCTACAGTTTTCCATCATTTTGATTTGTGGTGTTTGCTATGCTAAGGGGGAGTCCATGTAGTATTGTTGCAGATCATGGTTTTGATATTCATCAACCTCTATGCTCCAGGACATTCTCCTTGTAATACACGGATCATCATCTTTGTGTCTGGAGTGCTGGAAAACTGGCACTTCACTATATCACTGTGAATGAAGCTTCCTTTTACTTGCCACAAGTTCTTATGCTTTGTCAAAAGATAGTACTGAATCTTTCAGCTGTGTTTAGGTGGCTTGTGGTAATTTCTGGTAGGTTAGTTAGTTTTCTTGGGAGAAGGGGTTGAAGTATATGTTTGCAATGAATCAGTCTTTTAAGTATTCATTTCATTCCTTCAAATTGTAACTGTCACCTCAAGACATTCTGTAGCTGATCTAGCGTACAAAAAGAAAGTAGGGAAAAAACATTTCCTCTGTTCAGCTCATATAAAACTGAACTATTACTCAGACTCCTCTAATAAGTACAGCCATGCAACTATGAAAATGAGTTAAATGAAATCTATTAATATGCATACATTCATTAAATGTTACAAAACCAGCTTTGGTAAAGAACAGTTACCTGCTGATACTGTTGCTTGCACCTGTATTGTGAGCTTTAAATCTTGCCCAGCTGGCATTTCTTCCACATTTTTAACTTTCAGGCTTTCAGCTAGTTCACTTTCCCACCAAGTGTCTTCTCTTACTTGATGTTGTCCATGGTAGCCTGTGTTTTCTGGTAATCTCATGAGTCCAGGGAGTCCAACAGGACACTGTTTTCTCCAGGGTGCCACGCTTTGCAGTGCTGAGTGCCTGGTCCCAGCTGGCCCATGCCTGAGCCCCTTCTGTTCTGTGGGGTATGAACACAGCCTAATTAGCTGCCAAACAAGAGGCTGGAAAGCAGTGTGAGAGTAACCCACAGAACAGGACAGGTGCATATCTGTCTGCACACATCTATGGGGTCTTTGTGGCAGCTGGAGTCGCTGGTGTTAGACAGTATTTGCCCAGAGTTGCTGTGCCTGTGTCATTGTGCGGCCCATCCACTACAGCCCATTCCAAAGGGCCATGTTCTCAGACTGCTCAGTGCTGTGCTGGTGGGTACAACTGCTGGGAGCTGGGTTCTTTGCTTAAAACAATTGGCACATGCAATGTTAACTACAGTGGCCATGAGCTGTTTCCTGAGTCAAGTCTGAGTTCAGGGCTTGATGGGCTAAGGGCTAACAGTAATTATTTAAAAGATTGCTTCATACCTATTACCATATCATGTTTGGAGGATTTTAAACAGGCACATTTGGTTTAACTGGACTTAACTGTTGGCAAGATACTGCCACAGAAAAAGTTTTAATTCCAAACGACATCTCAGTGCTCCAACATCATGACTATTGACAGTCTGTTCTGGGGCAAGAAGATTGTGTTTTCCTTAGCGTGAGGAGTAGGATACAAAGCCTGGTGTTAGCAGAGATGGGCTAAGATATTCCTTTGAAGATGCAAGAACTGAAATGGAATGCTGCAGTGTTAATGTTTGAAGCTGATAGTGAGGTAATGATTTTTTTGCTCAATGTTGTGTTTTAGAAATAACTAAACTTTTTGGACTATGCTCGTCAAGTGGTTTGAGTTGTGCTTTTTATGTGAATATTTGAATGTATACATAAATTTCATGGTATATTCATATGGAACAGTATTCCCTAGCAAAACTCCTGGCTGCATTTAACCAAGTCATCTGTATTCCTGCTTGTCTTTCTCTTAAAATGTTTTTTTATGCTCTATTTTCTTCTGTATAGTTGTCTTGATGTTATAAAATGAGACTTTTGATCTTTGATCAGGGACAAGGTTTTCATACTAATTTAAGGACAATTTCAGTAAAACCAGAACTGAATAGTTCATATTGTTTCTACCTGCTCTCCTTGGCTTGAAGAAACATGTTAAAGGTACTCTGCATCTTTATGACCTCTTGCATTTCCAATGGGTTGAGATGGGTCCTTCATTCTCTTCCCTTTTCTCGTATTTTCCACCCCCACAACCCAATCACTGATATTCCTCAAGCAAAGGCTTAAAATAGTTGGGATGACAGCACACTACATGGATTTGTAACATTCCTTAGAAGCAAAGTACTGCAAAACAGTGGAAATGAGATTCTCTGTGTGTATTACTGCCCGGAAAACATAAATAGGGAATGCAAGGGAGTTCCTAGGGACAAAAATGTCAGAGTGAATGCTGACCTTTAACTTCACCAAAAGGCAAGTTGAGTTCCATGCATTTCTCTGTGTGCTGTGCAGTTAACCACCAGGTATCCACCTTGACATTAGAATATTAGCCTTTAAAAGCTCATCAAGCAAATCTGTAAATTACAATTTAACAGTGTTTTGCATAGTATGATGCACTAGACAGATGAATGTGCGTGGATTTCATTCAGGCAAATTACAATTTAAGGATATGCACCATGTTGCTAATCTCTAATTACCTACACCAGAATAGAGAGAGGAACTGTATAAAATTAACTGCTCCGCAGCCCAGTCTTCAGGGGGATTTTAAGTGTGGGGAAGGGGAAATAGTCAAAGGTTTAGGGCTTAGTCTGTGTGGACAGGGAGGCAGAGTTAAATGATCTCCAAGCCAGGGTCATCTTCTCACCTTTCCTGGGTTGAGGCTGTACCGTAAATCACTCCAGTAGCTCCATTCAGCTGATCTGCTGACAAGTGAATAATTAACTGAAAACTATCAACAGACAGAAGCGAAACAATGCTCAACAACTGCAAAGTGAAATAGCTCTTGAATACAGATTACCTGACTAAATAATTTGCTAATGAGTTATTCTAACTGACTGAAGTTCAGAAGCATTCTGGTCTGGGGCTCACCATGAGAAGTCCTAACAAAGCCTCTTTAAAACCTCTCCATAACTGTTGAGGTAAATACCTTGCCAGATCAAATGAGAAAGAGAAGGCTGTTGCTACAATGCCAAATCTCAATATCTAGCAGTACCTATCCAAAACCACAAAACTCCAAAATTGGGAAAGGGCAGGTTAGGATGGGAAAATTCCTCATTCCTTCCTGCGTAGACCCTACTGAAATGGAAGCTTGTGATCCAGTTGACTTGCAGCTTGTGTGTACACAGTTACAACACACTTAATCCAAACACTGACGTATTTTAAAAACTGCCAGACTGCTTCTCTGATTTGTTTTTGGAGAGTGCTTGGATGACTGTCAGCACCTGACACACGAGTGTAGTGTTATGCAGGAATACTCCTGCAGCAGGACTGTTCAGAAACAGGATCTCCTGAATTGCTCATTGCCAGGTACTTCCCAATACCTGTGACTGTTGAAATGAGCACCGTCATGTCCTGTCAGGCCCAAATACAAATCTTGTGAAGACAGGCCTGTAGAACATGGGGCTACCCCATAATCAATAGAACAGTTCCTCATGGCAACTTGTGGGGGTTTGGGGACTCCCGTGCTGCATTGGTAATACAGTGGAGTAGGCTGCAATATTTTCACACTTGCTCATTCTTTACACAGCCATTGAACTCACAAGAAACATTTCAGGTATTTATAGGGAGGAAGCTAAAATGGCATGGGCTTTTAACTCATCCTGAGTGTTACCGTTTGCATGAGATATTCCCTGCCTCTTAAGCCTTCTCCGAATGGTTGAAAGCATAGCAGATCCTCAGTAAACATCAGGCTTTAACTTAATGGGTGTGGTGGTCTTTTCTGTTAAACAGAATCCATGCTAACTCCTGTTTGTCCCACACTTTTAGATCTCGTTAACTAAATAAAGTGAGGAGTGATACTGTCATTAAAGTAGCTTTTTTTTCCCCGTAGAATTTATATTTTTATAACTGTGTTATGGCCTCGATTTGCTCAGGAAAACTTACCAAGTTACACGTCATCTTAAGAAGTCCGATTGAATTTTAACCAGGATATTGAAACTTATCCCTGAAATTTCAGAGGTTGCAGAAATAGTTCCCTAAATAGTGCTGGGGATCTTACAAACCTATCTCCTTTTCCCTGTGTTATTGCTCCTAGACGTACAGAAGGAAAGCTGTCATTACAGTGGCTGGTTGGTTTAATGACGGCCCTGCCGGTGCATTTTGGGCACCCCTGGACATACTGAAGAGTTAAAACCGAAACCCCTCGTGTGCGCAGGGGTGTTTTTAAGTTATTTTTACCAGAGCGTTGCTGTTTTTCCAGAGTTTCTGTGGGGAGCCGCCCAGCAGAAGCAGGAGCATCCCCCTAGGGGCTGGGGAGGGGAGGGGGGACCGAAACCTTGGGATTAGGGGAAGTGGAAACTTGCCCCTGAAACAAAGTATGTTCTTAAAAGTTTTTTTTATTTTAGTGTAGATATATCGGT
>VXBU01013641.1:2035280-2091316 GCA_013400315.1 Bombycilla garrulus | reverse complement strand
GAAGCGTCTTAGGCAACGCTGCTTTGTCGGGATTCAGGTACCCTTGAGGAATTTAATTCTGTGGAGGTTAATTAAATGGCTGTTGTGAAGTATTATGGCTAAAGCTGTTTTGACAGCTCGTCTTTTCTTTTTGTGTGTGTGTTTATGTAAGTCTTCCTCCTCTAGCAGCTCATAAGGTGTAACTGCTGCTTCTAAACGTGCAGTAGTTTTGCAGGATGGAACGTGCCTTTCCTATTTCCCATTAAACTTAGGATACGTTGCCGTGCAGGTAGTCCATTCCGTCACAGCACAGCAGTGTCACCTGAATGCCCTTACGGTTCTTCTTGCACTGAAGATTTCTGTGCATATCTCTTGCTGCAGTATCCTTGTGTCTAAGGTTTGTTTATAACTTCTTTCAGACATTCCAGGTGGTTTTATAGACACACACACAGAATGAGACTATATTTGTAAGGGTTGATGTTACTCTATTTTGGATTCTTCTAACATTAGTGTTGTTTCAGTCTCAATGTCTAAATATAATTCTGACTTTTTTTTTTTTCTCTTCACCTGCACATCAATCTATTCAATGACTGTAATATGAGCTAATGGTAAAAACAGAAGGTGCATATGGAGGAGTGTTTTCCTGAAGGCTTTAAGATACTTTAGGTTTCAGGAAAAACTGTTACTAGATTTTGGAAAGCATTTTGGAAAGTTCTGTGTTGTTAAGGTAGTCTCCATGCATGGTATTTCTTATAACTTAAAGCTAGAAAACTGACCTGTTTCTTAGAAGATACTTTGAGATCCTCATTTAAATCAGAAATGCAGCACAATTGACTTGCCCATGTCAGTGAGAAGTACTGGTTGTTTTAAAAACCTTTGCAAAGCTGAAGTAGTTGGCACTAGTGGTTACATGATAATGTAACATAATAATAACAACATAATGTGTTAAAATTGCTTTCCATCCTCGAATTCCCACCTGTGATGTAAATTACAGCCTCACCACATCTGATGTTGTTGCGCCGATTTCTGTTTTCTGTACATAAGCCACTAATCTGTGAATCCTTATGAACTGAACCTTCTCATTCTCTGTGCAGCAGATAAATATGTGAGAGTTCAGCGTATGCCCTTGCCTGTGGGAGCCTGTAAACTGTCCCTGAAGAAAGGACGTAGAGTACTTGCTGTGGTTGCACTGATGTAACACAATGAATCACCTGGTGGTGAACTGGACATGCAGTTTGTACATTGCTAAAGCATCTTTCTCTTGCTTGCCTTTTATATTCCAATGTTTAAGTTGTTGCCCTTTCACTATCCAACAGCTTTATGTTCTAGGCAGCCATCAGTTCTGTAAAGCACAGACTTCAAAAGTATGATTTCTGAATTGTGGCCTGTAGGTTGGATTTGTGTATTTCATTATGTTATTCTCCAGCTCCATTTTGATATATGGATTTTACCCTTTTGCTGATCGCAGTAATAAAATCCCAGAACTCTCTCCATGTGCAATGTGTTAGCAGTGACATCCGTCTAAAACAGATTGGAATTCTGGATTTATGTAGTGAAACCGAGGGAGAGCAGTCGGTGACTTGTGTTGAAGGTCACACAGGAACATGTCCAGTGTATCTGGAACTGAAATGTGGTGTTCTCGCGATTGATTTTCATCCAGAGGGGTAAAATGAGGCTGGATTATTTGCTTAGTGTTTACTGAAGTCTGACTGCCCTCTTATGTAGAACTGACTATGTTGCAGGTGGCTGCTGTCAGCTGTCTGTAAGACCTCTTCAAATTACCTTATGGTGCTGTTGATGCAACTCTTGAGCTGTGCTATGCTGAGGCATCTGCATTTAAAATTTAATTGGACCTGGCATATAGGCATACTGAGAAAGCACACCAAGAAAAGTGCAGGTAGCAAGTGTAATACAAACTGGGTTTTTACAATATACTCTGTTGTTTGTGTAAGCTGTAGCATTCTGAGGCACGTAGTGTTCCTTGTGGATACTGTGGACACAGGCTAAAGTTGAAATTGTTATGGAGATGTGTTCAGGATTAAAGGACAACTGCCTCTTACTGGCAGTATTTGTTCTTAAGACCCGTTTTATTACTCAGGGCTTGCTTACCGCAGCAGAGAACCTGTGTTCTGTCATGTAATAAATATGAATGCAAATAGGTCTAATCCAAGCCACGAATCTTGTTATATGCCAGTTACGAGTGATTTACTGGAGCTTCTTTTGGGAGGTGGGGCAGAAGGGATGGTCTTGTGTGCAGTACAGTCGTGGGAAGGTAATGTTTGCCGGACTTCTCCAAAGTAAATTTGATAGAGACAAAAAGGGTAATTACTTATTTCATTCCTTTGGTTGCATTTTCACTTTACTTGCAGTCCTTTCCTCTAGGCAGAAATATTCAGTAGAATTGGACTTTGCCCATGTTGCTGCAGAGGAGTGGTGCTACTAGAAATTTTTAAAACTGCTAGGTAGTGGGTGGATGTGTAAACAGGGAGCAGGCTTTTTCCTTTATACCCGTGGCTGAATTCTCAACTCTCTCAAATTGTACTTAGAAGGGAGTGTGGTGACAAGCCAGGGACTGACTAGAGTGTTTTGGTTAGTGCTCTCTTTCTAAATTCAGGTGAAGTTTTGCTAGAGGTCTGCTCGGGTGTCTAGTGTTACTGTATTAAAAATTGTATGTAATGTAATATTTAAAAGGATGTCTTTTGTGAATGAAATCTGTTTTCTCCAGAACCTTGTTGTTGAACAGCTTCTGGCCATCCTTCTCTCTTTAGAGATTAGCAGTCCGTGTTTTGCTTTTGACTTTTTCTGAAGCATTTGACTTCACGTACAGTTCCTCATCCTCTATTTCTGTTGCACTGGATTCTGAATATCTTGTCTCCCATTTCCTGTGTGTCAGCTGCCTGTCTGGTAACAAGAATGGAACACTATTTCTCCATAGAGAGGTCAAGAAAAAGTTGACTTTCTGGGTTTTCTACGAGATTGTGTAAGGTCCAGTGATATGTTGAGCCATTATCAGTGTATTTGTGGGGGAGACTGAGGAAGTGATGAAAAGTATGCCAAAGTTGACACTTTCTCTAAAGTTAGAAGAAATAGGATAATGTTTATAGTGAATTATAGGACTGTCTCCTGTGCCTTGCTTTCAGTTCCTTTATATGCAGGTTCATTCTGTAGTTGGAATCAAAGTGAGATTTTCAGCAGCTGGTGTAGGAATGACTCAGTCCCAGACTAAATCCTTCAGGGTACATGATTAGTGTGTAGGGAAGTGCCTATGCACTGTTCCAGTGTTCTGTTCCAATGGATATGGATCCTGGTGATTCCTCCAAACGTGCTTGCAGGGAGAGTCTTTTGGGGTTTTGTCTGTTCTTGTCTCTGCTTCCCTTGTGTTACTCAGAGTGTGAGTGTGATTTGCCCTGGCCTTGGAGGTATTCAAGGGCCTGTGGCAGCAGCTGGAGAGGCACCAGGTGAGTACACAGCTACCTGATCCAGCCTTGGACATTCTAGGCAGAGGTTGAAGCATAAGAACCCAGAAAAAGGATCTTCTGATTATACAGTGATACCATCTTTAGGCCATTACCATTTTAAAAAGAGCAGAAAATGTTTCACTCCAGAATGAAATATTCTGATTAAACTTCAGAAACCTTTTCTAATACAGTTTGCTTATGTAGAAGAGAGTAAAAGGAGGATGCAACATACTGCTAAAATATGTCATATTTGCCTGTTGCGTGCAGCTGTTGGGAGGCTGCACAGATTTTGTAGTCAGGCATTCATTTGTGGGTGCAGTAGATTTGTGTATGCTTTCATGGTGTCAGGGTTCTGCTGTTGCTGTGCTCTTGCTTCACCACAGGCAAGGGTCAGCCTGAAAATTGATGATGTTGTTGTGGCTTCCTGCAGGAAATGGTGAAAATACTGCTGGATTTTTGACAGTCCCCATGGAAAGAATGGACAGTGTAACTGTTGATAGGCTTGAAACTGTGCCAGGAGGACTGGTGACTTCTGAGCTACTCTAACTTTTCCTGTGCTTTCTCCTGTTCCAGGCCTCCATACTGTAAAAGCTTAAGTTTTAGCTGTGTCTGGACAGCACTGTTCTCAGCATTAATCTGTCTTGCAGGTCCTCTACATTATCTACATCTTTCACTGGTGGCCAGGTTTGATTTGAGGTGACTTATTTTGATAGGTGCTTTTCTGAAGTTCCCTTCCCTTTTGGTCTGTTGTCAAAGTTGAGCCGAGGGGCTGCTTGCTTCCAGGAAATGCTGTAACCAGGGGCAGAGACTTCTCTGCTGACAGGGTCTGTTAAACTCACTCGTACCTGGCATCCTTCAAAATGCTGCAATTTCCACTTTTTGAAGCTGTGGATAAAAAATGTCTGTACTGTTTTCTCTCCATTATTCCTTCATGTAGTTACCACAGCATTGGTGGTTTTACCTGCTATTTAAACCACAGCTGTGTCCCTAACTGCAGCACGGTAAAGGTTAAGGCAAGTCTGTCCCTGTTTCTGTAGCCAGTCACCTCCAGTTCAGATGTAAGAAGCTCTCGAGAGCTGATATGCTCGAGGCAAATAGAAATTGAAAGAAAGCTCTGATCCGCTGGAGCTTAGTGGCAAAGTGAAAATGCAGTTCTTCCAAGTTTGTCAGTTCAGCTTAGCGCTGGTGACCCAGGCACTGCTCAGAGGAGATGCCTCAGGGAAAGAAAATAATCACAGCCAGTGATCTTCCAGGCAGCTTAAAGAAAGAAATGTGAACATTACAGTTCTGGTTTCTCAGATGATTTATTCTTCTTGTCCCCAGTAAGATGAATAAACTCTTCCTGAATTAATCTGGTTGACACTTCCTCCTTTTGTTTTTCAGAGATCTTTCAACTTCAGATCTCAAATAAAGTTCAGTCTTCCAAGACAACAGCTTTTAATCCATACAGCTCCTGTACTGGCATTTAAAACTCTGACACTAAAAATAACAAACTGAAGGGATGAGAGAAATACAGCCTGTATTGTGAAAATGAGTACAGGCATCTTGGAAACCTTTGTAAGAAGCATTGGTTTACAAGAGGAGAAGGACAGTGAGTGATATTACTCAGGGAACACCTAATCCATTTTAAAGCTTTACTTGTTTTTCTGTGATGAGCAGTAAGGAAGATAAAACACAGGGGCTTATGCTCAGTTCCTGATACTGGACCTGAGGTGGCTAAAGATTGACACAAGTGCTTAGTGAAGTGTAAGCTTAGTGAAACACTTACTGGAAGTGGTGCCTGTTGACTGTTTTAGTGGACCTCTTATGATGGAGAAGAGCTCAGTTAACCTTTACATCTCAATTTTAGTGTGTGGCAATGGGAGAAGAACACTCTCAATCTCATGCTGGTATAAAATTGTGGGAGGTGTGCCTTGTAACAAAGCTTTACAAAGGAAAAGAGAAACCAATTTGAAACTCATGGTCTGTGTAACTGGGTTGGATGAACTGTGTTCTAGTCAAATAAAGGTGGAAAAGCAGCTTAACCCTGCTCAACACTGTAATTACCTAATTGGCGAAGCAGGGAACAATCAAATTAACGTAAATGGAGTTGTAGCTAAAAATAATTTTCTGAGTATCTTGCAGTATGGATGATCTATCACTTAGCTGTGATTGTAGTGGTTGTAAACATTCCTTTTTGTAAAAGTCTATCAGATCTTTGAAAATTAACACAATTTTAAGTGGCAAGAGGAGAAATAACAACATGAAGTTTAATGATCTGGCTTTTAAGAGAAAGAAAAATAGTCAGTTGACTAGTTGGGTATCAAGAACAAATCTTTTCACCGAATTCCAGGAGCTTTGGCCTTCATGCCAATATAAATATGGGTGTCTCTCTAATAGCAGAATTGCATGGGATTAGTTTGTGCTTTTTGGAAATTTAAGGTATGAAATATAGAGTTCACTTTTATACTTCCCTGTTTTAAGAAAATAGGGAGTTAATGTTGAACTGGGCGCTCCTTTTTCCTCTGGCTGTTTTGAAGAGAACTTAAGTCCCCCTCTTTCTAAAACACTTTTCTCATGTTTGTAAGTTGATCAGACATCTTGTTTTAAAGCTGTGCTGCATTCAGTAAAGCAGTTCAGCTGGCTGTGCTGTGCTGTGCAGGCCCAAACAGAGGGCTGTAGCTGTGCGGCATTAATTTTGGCTGCTCCTAAGCACTGCTGAAGTTCCTCTTGTTATCAGTGGGGTCTAGTAAATGTTCTTGGGCTCAGGGAAGGTGTGGAGAATACTGTCCTTCCCTGAGTGAAGAGGCATCTGATTAACACGAAGCCTTCTGCCTTTTTGATGGCTTTATTCTCAGTCTCTTGCGTTGTGCCCTTCTCACATTCTGCCAGGAAACTTAGCTGTTCCACTGAAGGGAAAGGGTGACCTTGACACCCTGTGTTCTGCCAAACAGGAAGTATGCCTGGTAAGGGGAAAGAGAGGAAGAGAAGGTAAATATTCAGACAGACACATGATGCTACCTGTGTCCCTCTCTAAAATTCACATGAAAAATCAGTTTTTCTCATGTAGCCTTTAATCTCTGATGTGGCATTTAAATGCACTCAGCATGTTCTGACAAACCTGAAGTGCCCTCTGGTAGAGACTCAAGCAGTTGAAAACCTTTGGTACTGAAATAAATTGTTCCAAATGTTCAAGTTGGTGGCATTTCTCAGATGTCTGATACCAGGTTGTCATCTTCAATTGTTTCTTCATGCCCTTTGTTCCTCTGAAGTATTCTCTGTAGTGGGCCCAGATCTGTTTTCAGTATGTCTACACAACTCAATGATTGTTTTTGGATGCACTTGTGTCTTTGGAGAATGTGAGTGATTTCACTGAAACAGCAAAGGACTACAAGCATGCGAGTTTACAAAATAGGCATGATTGTGGCTTTATATGTGCATATTAATGTACATTTCCTGCCAGCAAAAGTTCTTGTCACACAGGTTTTTAGCACTGTGAGTTAAGAGCTCCTGTACTTAAATTTTCCTTCTGTGTTCACTTTAAGATAACATGATGGAATTCGCATTTTCTCAAGAAAAGCTGCAGATCTTGGATCAGCACCGTTGACGATACCTCCTGACTGCAACACCCAGAGCAGGGTCCTGTAACGAATTTGTCACAAGAAACACACAATGGATCTCAAAGAGAGCTGCCCAAGCGTTAGCATTCCCAGCTCTGATGAGCACAGAGAGAAGAAAAAGAGATTTACTGTAAGTATGTAAGGGAGTAAGCACTGTGGGCAAAGGCATAGGCTGTTGGTGCCTAGCAGTGCTGCTTTCTTTTCTTCTGCTACTAAGCTTCGTGTTATTTTCAATAGCTTTATGGAAATCAGTTTCCTTGCTCTTGTGAGTACTGGCCATAGTCCAGTGTGAAAAGTTGTGAATATTTTACAGTGTTTACCTGTGTTGCTTTCTGCAAAAAGAAATTGCCTTTACAAATTTTCTGCTATTTTTATCCCAAAATAGCTGCATTTTCTTGTATAAAATATTTAGAGTATCCAAATAGTGGGAAAACGTTCTGGTACCGTTTTTGGCGTTCAACATGCTTTTTCATGAAGAGATTTATTTTGTAAAGGCATAAAGTGTGGATTTGGTTTTTTGTTCGGGTGTGTTTGTTTGTTTGTTTGTTTGTTTTAACATCCGTTCTTTCACAGATACCCTATTATACTACTGAAATTTTTTCGTTTAATGAAAAAAAAATCTATTTTTTTTTAAAACCTTTTTTCTGTCTTCCTTCCTGTTTCTGATTCTAATGCTTATGAGTTTTTTCCTATCCTGTTCCCATTTCCACTTCTTGTCATTTCTCTCCCTCTTCCTTTCTTTGCCTCCCAGTTTGACTTTCTGGTAGGTAAGTCTTCTGTGGAAAATTCTTTGCATTGCATACTGAAAAATAAAGCAGTGTGGTATCGATTTTTGTTTGGCTTCTACATAACCCTAAATGAGAAGATCAAAATACTTCCTTGAGAAGGCTCAAACTATTTCATTGCTCTTGTGCAACTTCCTCACAGATTTTTTTTTTTTTTTCATTGAGTGAGTTAGTCACTCTTCAGATGAGGAATGCAAACAGCCTTATATGGAGCTGCTGTCTGAAGAATACAACAAAACTGTGGTTTACTATGGGTTATGTTGTCTCCCTTTCCTCTTCCCTTCCTCGGAGAAGAGCAGTGCTGTTTCATTCTACAAGTGAGTCAAGATGTAGCTTGGGGAAGGAGTGTGCCAGTAAAGGGAATAAACAAAAGAGAACTTTACTGATTCTTTAAACCTCTGCATTCATGTGAAGCTTAGGTGAGCGGGAAAACCTCGTGAAAGTCTAAACTTGAGCAGAACAGGTTTGTTTTGTTGCCTCAGTGTTGGCAGTCCTGCAGTGAAAACATGCCAGTGTGGTACATTGAGCAGGTACTAATGTTGTGGTTTCCAGGTCGTTTTACCTGGCGGTCTGTGAGACAGCCTGGGCAGTGTAAAGGCATTTTCTTCGGGTGTGCCCATTAGAAAGCTGCATGAAACATCAGAAATGGGGGGGCTGAGGGAGGAGGGGGAAAGAATACAGCCCAGCTTACACTGTGCAGAGGTACACTTTATCTTGCTGGCTTCTGCTTTCTGTGCCAGGGAGTAGTTAGCAGTTTGACAAGAAGTGCTTTCACAACCATGCTTTCGAATATTATCACATATATTTTAGGATTTGAGAACAGAAGTGAGGGTCATACTAAACTTCATGGTAGAAACTGTGAATTGCAGCATGTGTCAGTGCTGTTACTGTCTCCCCTCTTTTGTGGCTGCGTGTAAAGACAGGATCCTGTCAGTACTTTTACAGAGAGTGAGGAAAGGGTGCAGGGGGGAAACAGGTCTTAACAAATTTGTGGTAGGTATAACTGTGTCTTTTGATGGCCACACTAGTGGCATTTATGTAAAGAGCAGTAAGAAGGGTTTTCACCTGGGGTGAAAAGAAAGGTCAGAGTGATGAAGGCTAGGAAAGATTTCAGGTGATGGTATAGTCTTCACCTTACCATTGCTCACAGTGTGTATCTCTGCTGCTTCTGAGATGCTTCTGGAGTCTTACTGGTCTGAAGAGAAACTATGAATTTCAGCTCAAACCTTTCAGTGGCTCACTTAATGCTGGCATGGAAACAAGACAAGTATGTGCAACTTTGCTTTTGCTAGCTCTGCTTTTCCCCCTCACACTTGCTCTGATAAAGCATTTTTAAAAGCAGTCCATGTCTCTGTGCAGTAGTCATTCTGATAATTAAATGAGCTCTTCAGTTTTGTCTCTGGAAGTGAACTTCTCATTACTCCTGTGCATTTTTATGACCTTTTATTGAATATTTGGTATGGTTTTGTTAAATATTGCATACTTTTGATATATTTACTATCAATTTTTTTTTCTCTTTTTCAAGTGATTACATGCTTGTATTTTTTGGATGTTCTGGCAGAGAACCTTTTTTTCTTCCACTTAATTCATGGCAACCAGCATCTATGTAAATCCACGCTAGTTTGCTGTCCTGCATTTTTCTAAAGAATCAGCATTCACTTTCTTCATAAAAAGAGTAAAGTATTTCCTTGTTTTGGACCGTATCTAGTCTATGTTAATTGCTTTCTGTCCCTGCTGCATATTAGGTCATTCTTTTGCCTGTTTTGACAAATCGCTTTGTTTTGGGTTTTTCACTTTTATCCCTGTGCTGTTTGATGTCTGAGGCTTAATTTTCTCTTCTGACCTGTTCTCATCTCCCTCTACACCCAGATCATATACAGGCTTATTAAAAAATCTCTTTCAAGGGTGCTGTTTGTCTGATTAAATCTGAAAACTTTGTCTCAGACCGGTCATGTATAATACTAATCCCAGCCCTGTGGAAATTTGAGTTGTTTCTTTTTTTTTTTTTTTTTAATTTGTTGACAATAAATAGTTTCCTTACTTTCTCAATGATTGCTCTGTCAAAATTGGAAAACAGACTACCTTTTTATTTTCCTTTGTTTAATAAAAATCAAGCATTTAGTCCAGGAGCGTGAGCTACCACAAACAGGGTTGAAGGGTTTTAATTTGAATGACTTCTTTTGTGAAAAAATCCTACTGCATCCAGAAATAGCTGGATCCTGTCCTGTCTATATCTGGGAAGATATTTCATGGTGATGTTTTCAGGAATGTTTATTTTTCTTCCTTTTTTATTTATCTCAAAGCTTTGTGGTTTTTACCCACATACTATGAGTTGTGGATGCATCATAACGTTGTTTAAGGAGTTTTCTAAGACCAAATTTAGGTTAGGAACAATTAGACTTAAAAAGGTTATTATCTAAGTAAGTCTAGATTTCTCCTCCCCACCTTTCTAGAAATTAGCATTGCACATCTCTCTAATCATTACATAGGTGTAGCTGAGAGTAGTAATACAGCCCAGACATGTCATGGTTTTAGGTTTTACCAGATTCTTTGTGGATATTGTGTGTTTTCTTACCGCTCAGTGTGTCCACAACTGTTGCACTTGCAGCTGTTGCTTAGTTGGGGTGTGCAAGAGCTTTGTTAGTGGTGTGAACTAGATGACCTCATACAGGTTTTTTTATGCTCTCTTGTGTAAAAAATGTTAATTGTGTCATGAGAACAAAACTGGTTTAATTTAGGGGTTGCCAAGGAGGTGGATATCATCTCGGACCCTGAGTGATGATTGCCTGTGCACTCTGCTATCTGTGCTTTCTGCCCAGCAGCCTTGGCCTTCTGCTCAAGTGTGTTGGCAGTGATTTGCTGTGCAGTCACAGGGAGCAGAGGTGCTTTGTGTTTGAAAACTGCTTGCAGGATTTGATTGCTATATAAGAGACCTGGTTCAAGAGAACAGTGCTTAAGTTTTATAGCTGAAGTTTTTGCTTCCTGCATTGTAGGGAGGCTCTCGAAGGGAAGTGAGTAGGTTTTATGCTAACACTTGTTCAACAGTATGAGGCAAAGTGGGTTTTCTTAGAAGGTCTCATCAGCATTCTGCTGGATGCTTCCATTCAGCTTCCTGGGACTGAGAACAGCTGTGTGAGCAATTAGCACAGCCTGACTGTGGCTGAGGAACCCATGGTGGTGGCTGCCACTTCCCCTGCAGGAGTCAGAGAGAGCCGAGGTGTTGCTGCAGGGCAGAAGGCAGACGGGGGCATTGGTCCAGTTGTTTGTGTTGGGAATTAGCAGCACTCTGCATTCGTTTCCTTGCTGTGTCCATCCTCTTTCCTGAAGGAACAGCTGAGCTCCTTCTGGAAGTACAAGAAAGTAGAGAAGTGACGACAGCTGATTACCTGAGAGATGGGAGAAGCCTGCTGGATGCACAGCTGCCAACCAGATTTATGAATCCAGGGACTGACTGTCTGGTTACTGAAGTCCTCTGTGATGTGGCATTGGAAAGGCCAGAAATGTGCAGCAGGTTCCAACTATACCTCCCTTCATCCCAGTGCTGCCTGTTATGTAATATGGGCTGTATTTCAGCCACAGCACCATTTTTTCCTCCCCAAACAATTGTGCCATCAGCCAGGATTCTTCTGTATCATCTTTGTACCTTCTATATGTACTTTCTCTTTAGGTTTTGGTGAAGGCAGTCTTTGGTATTTTTAAATGTTTTGCTTCTTTAATATTATTCTTTATTATGGTTTATTGAATTGTTAACTAAATTTATATTAAAATTTAGTAGACTACTATCTGATGGCCAGGTGTTCTTTTTCAATATTAACTAATTTATGAAGCTCCACTAAATTAATCTTGGTGTTAGTTTTTGTTTACCTGGTGTTTAAGAAATTTTCTATAGAGTACCAGATTCTTGTTCTTTTAATAAAATTTCTGTTGATATCTTTGTGACTTAGCTGTAAGAAATACCTAGTTCAAGAAGTGCATTTACACAATCAATTTAACAACCTGCCCTTACTTCCACCACAAGATTAAACCTGGGAGGTTTCACTAAGCTTTGTGGACAATAACACTGTCCTTGTTCCTACAGGTTTACAAAGTGTTGGTCTCTGTTGGCAGAAATGAGTGGTTTGTCTTTCGACGGTATGCAGAGTTTGATAAACTCTACAATACGGTAAGCAAAAAGCAAGCTGTGAAATCGTGCCAGAACAGCGGAGTAACACTTGCTTGCAATGTTATGGTTTGAGTTAATCCTCTCTTGAGGAGTTTGAGTCAATATTTAATAACCATAGGAGCCTAATTAAAAAAGATGATGGAGTGGGTTATTACACTTTGGTTTGTTTAAATTTCAGACTCAAAATCCACTTATTTGTCACATTTTTTATAGTTCTTTGGAATCGTAGCTTAATGAAACTTCCAGTTTAGTTGTTCTCAAAGCATATAAAATGTGCCTTTGTTCACGATAAAAAACCCACAAAACATCTAGATAGATATGTTTCTCCTAAAGTAAGTGTTTTTCTTTGAAGTACTGAAAGCAATGAACAAATCCTTGTTTCTTAATAGAAATTTTCTAGTCAGTCAGTGATGGCAATTGATACCTTCAGTTTCATAGTAGGTACAATTTTTTGCACAAAAAAATTGTGGTCAGTGTTCCAAAAAAATAGGCACCTTCAGCAGCTAAGTGTGGATTTCTTGGGTTTGTTGCTAGAAGAGGGTGTTGCCCTTTTTACGTAGTGGCAAGTGGGGTAAATACTTGTTCAGATATGAGTCTGAGTTATGTGTTCCTCCAATTCTTCATGTTTAGAGACCATAATTTTTGCTTGAACAAAAAAGGAAATAATTCCCCTCTGACTCCCATACTAAAATACTACCACCTGCTTATTTGTGTCTTCCCTTTCACTGTCTCTCTGGGAAGTGGTCAGGCCTTCCCTCTTCTGCCTCCCTGTGCATGGATTTGCATCTGGCAGTGGTCTCCAAACACAGGCTGTGAGCTTGGAAAAATGGTCTTGGAAGTGTTTGAGCTGAGATGCCCCTAGATTCCCCATGCTGTGCTTTGCCTGCATCTTGCAGGGAATAGACCTGTGAGGGATTTGAAAACAGAAAATCCTGCTTTCAGAGGGAGTGTTGGTGATCCTGTTCCTTTGCCACATTCTCTTGCCATTCGGATTGGCCTTGCTCTGCTGAAGTTTCTAAGGTCTTTCTTAACATGGCCAGAGGTGAGGTCCTGAGGAAACATAACCAGGAGGACATTTAGTCAGTGTAATTCATACAATATATACACCAAAAAGAACTTGTGCTGCCAACTGAAAGAAATACTGGTGTTGCTAAGGGAAGAAGAATTGCCAGCTACTATATTAGAAAACTACTCTCTTAAAGAGGATTAAAGAGAATAAGATTGCTCTTCTGGAGCACTTGAAGGTGAAGTAAAATGTAGTTGAGGCTTGATTAGTGTAAGATTTGGGTTTATTTTTTTATATATAATTCACTGTTGTTACATACTATCTTCTGGTCAATTTATCAAGAGTAATAATAGAATTATCAAGTGCAGGATTCTAAAGTAGCCTGTTCATCTGTTTGCAATTTTGATGTAGGGATAGACCACCTGTGATTTCTAAAGCTTTAAGAATGTAATTTGGACGAAACCCAGATGCCTGTAGCCCCAGCCCATCCTAAACCTCCTGCACACTGCCTTGTGCAAGCAAGCAAGAGAAAAGCAAACCCAAAAGAGATAACGAATTGATGGAGGAAGGAAGGAAAAGGAAAATAAAAACAACACTGAAATTTGGTTTTTTTAAGCCTGCGTCAAATAGTTTCGCACTATTGCTACGGTAGTCCATAAGATGAAGTTGAGATGGCCTTTGAATTTAAAAGGGTATGTCTTCTGCAACAAGTACAGCTGAGTACAGATTGTTCTGGGTGTGTTTTTATTCCCCATGTGTATGAGCAGAGGAAATGGCACAGCATAGCAGAATTACTAATAATCAGGTGTTCAAACTGTTCATCAGCAAACAAACAAAATGTAATTATTTCTAGGCACTTTAATGTCTAAGCACAATCCAATTTTATGTGTTTTGTTTTCAGCTAAAGAAGCAATTTCCCACCATGAACCTGAAGATTCCAGCTAAAAGAATATTTGGAGATAATTTTGATCCTGGTATGTCATCATCTTGTTATTCATTTGTCAGTTTCTTTATATGAAAATTGATCTATTCCAGCCTACGGGAAGTTGTCTTATATGAGTTTTGCAGCGGTCCTCAAAACAGTGACTAAACCAAAGTTTAGTCATGCTTCAGTCAGGAGCAGGAACCAGTGTGGGTAGGTGTTTTACCTTGTGATAGTGAACAAAGCATTGCTTGGTCGCCCAGTGCCTCTCTTGCACTGAGGGCTAGAGCTCCTCCCAGCCCTCCTGTGTTCTGATTCTGCTTCTGAACTATCAGGTGTGATCTCTCTCCTGCAAAAGCAGAAGCCAAACCCCGGACTCTTCCTAAGCATTGCATGTAGTCCATTTTAAACTTTCTGTGTGTTACATGCCCCACAGCCATCTCTGAAAATTGAAATAAGGATTTATCTTTGAGGACTTTTGAATTCTTTCTATCTACTTGTGCTTCCTTGTACAGTTTAGGTGAAAATGAACTTCTTCTGTAAGTGGAGCAACAACAGGAAGCGTGTCCAATGTGAACGTGTCACACTCCAGTTACCACTTATAGGTTCCCATTGAGCTTGCTCTGTACCCAGCAAAATACTAATGAAAATCACTTGTAAAGTGCCCTGAATTAATCTGGGTGGCACCACAGATGAATAAGAAAAAAGGCAAATGGGAAGGCTAGGCCATTGCTCTGCATGTTTGTACCATTCATTCAAGCCAGTTTTACTTCAGGGTTTTCTTGATGTTCTTTGGACCCCTCCCAGCCTCCCCTGGCTTGCTGATGTGATCAGACTATTTGTGGTTTCATCTCCACCTGCACCTGTTTCAGTTGTTTCATTTTCTCCTCTGCTGAGGAATAAATGGATCCAAAGCTGTTGAACTCTTAGGATGTGTAGGTTTGGGTTTTTTAAAGTTTTTAAAAACAAACCTCGTTTTTGGCAGTTGCAGTTAATCATCTGGATCCTGATGTGGAATTGTGTTTTATTTTTTATTAGAATAATCAAATACAAGTATCCAAACTCTGATGTTCTCTTCTGATAAAGATGTAAATGATTGCCAAAAGTTCTACATGTATTTTGTCTACAGGGACTTTTTGTTTAGTTCTGGTTCCTTTTCTTGACCTTGGGATTCTCAGAGCTGGCTGAAGACCAGAGAATGTCATGCAGTCTGGTTTGCTGTACAGGCAAATATGCAGGTGGATTTCTTGGAGCCAAATTTAGGAAACTGGAGTTTTAACGGGGAAAAAAACCTCAGCTAAAACTTTATTAAAATTATACATGTAAAACAAAGTCCTCAAACTTGTTTTAAATTTCCGTGAACTACGCTGAAATCCTTGAAGCATGAGAAACCAAATAGTTCTCAAGATGTTTCTTGCTGGGAGGCAGGGTGGAGATGGAGCCATGATGCTTATGTAAATAATTCTTTTTCTTAACACTGATTTATTGAAGCTTTGATGTAATGTTTCTGCTGGCTCCTGAAACAAGTTCCGTATTTTACAAATATTGAAAAGGTATTTTATTTCTGTAATCCATCCATGGGTATGCAGCATTGTAGTATTGCATGGAAATGCAGCACAGTGAGACCTTTACATCCCTTTACCCAAAACTACCAAAAATACTGTCATTTAAATGCTCCAATTTTATTGGCTCTTACATTATTTTAAAATTAATTTTGTTTTAACTTGAAAAAATGGAACAGAAACCAGTCAGAATACAGAACCTGAAAATTTCAGATGTTACAGGTGTTTTCACCAATGTGGATAGCCCTGTATGCTTAGAGTGACTGATGACACTGTACATCTGCCACACTGAAATTGCTGATGTTTGTGACTCCCATAGTATCTGTATGCAAATTCACCTTCCTTTTAGATGATTATTATTAACCCTAGGGAGGGTTCACGGATTATATCCCTGAAACAGTATAGACATTTTTCTTAATATTTTACGTACAGCTGTTACTTAAAACTAAATTTTCATTTAAAGTTTTAATATTGTCAGTAATCTGAACATGACAATCATTGGAATGCCTTAAAAGTTAATATGAGTTCTTTTCTTGTGCAAATTATTGTTGATATGAGTAATGAAAGATAAGATTATTCCATTTTACACTTTATTTCGTGTTAGAACTCTCTATCCTCAAATCCTTTGTTTATCTTTCCCTGTTGCTACAGAACATATCTTAAGCTTTAGATAAGGGACGGGATTCTGAGGATTATCTTTTTTAATGTTGGAGATGATGTCCAAAATCTAAAGGAAAGTATTTTATTTTGTTACCTTTGATGGCTCTATCTGGGTGCCTGCCGGCAGGATGAGTTGTGCAATTTTCCCCCTGCCATACATATATTATGGAAATATGCTGCTTGGTGGGACTGTTCATGTAAAAACCTGACTTGTGCAACTGATGTCAGGTTTTGCCTGTGGGTTCTTGGGGTTTTTGTTTCTGTGGAATCAGGTGCTGAAGGGCTCACCCGTGCAATGAAAGCTGCACAGGATAGCCCGCAGTGGTTACACGCTGTTCTTGAGGCACAGGGTGGCACTTCTAATCCACCTGGCTTTTAACATTTTTAAGTATGTTACAGAGACACTGAAATTTATTCCTCGTCTCAGTTCAATGTTTTAAGCTTGCAGTTTTCATATGTAGAACCAATCCTGTTCTGAATAAGTCATGGGCCAGTCTCCTTTTGACTGCTGTTCTAAATCCTAAAAAAAACTGAATAAGAAAATAAGTCTTTTCCACAAGCTGACTGATGATTCTAATAAATCTGTTTTTTTCAGATTTTATTAAACAGAGAAGAGCAGGACTGAATGAATTCATTCAAAATTTAGTTAGACAGCCAGAGCTATGCAACCAGTAAGTAGTTTCATTTCTGTTTTATAAGGGCTGTTGAAAAGACATGAGATGAAAAGATATGTTAAACACAAAATTGCAAATTAGGTATTTAACCAGAAAATGCATTTTACCTGTTCAGAGCTCTTCAGTATAAAACAATAAACTTTTATATGGCCATCCATTCAGGAAAAATCTACAGACTGAAGAGTATACCAGTGGTTTTATTTTCTGAAAACCAGCCTACAAATCAACTTGCAGGCAATTAACTGATCTCAATTCTCCAGGGGTGCTGATTCCACTGTATACTGTTGCTGTAGGGCAGCTATTTGTTTTGCCAGTGGCTGTACTGTTAGAGGGCCCTGCTGTCACTTGCTGCTGCATTGCTTGCTGGCAATCAGTCACTGCCTGCATCCTTTTTTTTTTTTTTTTTTTTTCCTTAAGAGCAGTTCATGTGTGCTCCAGAACATTAAAGCACGGTAGCCAAGTGGCTTAATTAGCTTGCTGGTTTGGGATAACCAAGCTGAGCTGCCTAAAGGAGATGATGGATAAGCTTATACCTAAACTGCTCCCAGCAGAAGACCTGCAGAGGTTCAGCTTCACCAGCAGTGAATGGGAGGTGCTGTTAGGACAGAGTCAGCTCCAGTTAAATCTGGAGAGCACCACTTTGTCTGTGAACTCATTGCAGGGCAAACAGGCACCTTGAAAGCTGTAATCGGTTTCAGCTACATTCGTGCAGCTTTCTATGTTGCTTGAACTGGTAAAATGGTAAAGCTCTATGTTTGACTTTAGCGTTGAGTACATGTCTTTAATACATATGCTTTGTGTAATTAGCCTATTTGTACAGGCTGTGAAATTGCCCATTTCCCACAGGAAAAAAGTAACTCTAACAGAATATCACTGCGGTTCGCAGCATGCAGTCAGATTTTCTTTCTTCACAACAAATGAGCTGTTTAATGTCCTGTCAACCTGAAATATGTACTTCCTTTCCTTTCTAGTTTAAAAAAAGGAGCATTTTATATGTACTTCTTTTGATTAGTGGAAAAAATTTAGTAATAAAGTCCTTATGGAAGGATACCATTCCACCAGAACAAATGCTATGAGGCTTGTGTTTGTGGTAGTGTTCTTTGGGAAATAATAAAAAGCGCTTTAATATGGCAAAGTAGTGAAAACCAATCTGTTTTGTTTCATTGGGAAAGGATACTGGTTTATTTAGGGCAAGCTCCTTCTCTGGTTGTCAGTATATCCAATTACCAAATACTTTTGTTTCAAAAGCTACTACATTTGTTCTCCAAAGGTAAAATGGTGATTTTTTTGTTTTGTTTTGTTTTGTTTCGTTATGGACAGCCCAAAATGGTGTGCTAAATAAATAAAAAAAGGGCATCAAACCTCAAATCCACCTGCCTCCTTAAATTTTTGTGAGTTGTTAAAATTGTTTTATGCTTGAATGTAACTGTAGAAGAATCAGTGTTCTTTAATATGGCACTTAGCTTGCCTGATTCATTAAACTGACTTAAACCAGGGTTAAGGCATAGGTCTAACAGTGTTTGGTGCTGATGAAAGTGTGTTTAATAATAAGCTTATTAACAGAGTTCTACAATAAAAACAATAAATAGAGACCAAAGTTTGTCTTGTACTGTTCTCTTCCACCCCACCCTTATAGAAGTAGTGAATTAAATGAGGAAAAAAGCCTTTAATCCACAATTTAGTGCAAAAGCATTCAATTTTGTAGTAATTTTTGTGTTGTTTCTCTTTTAATCACTGCAAGGTGATTGTTTTTCTGAAATTAGCTTTTACTTTTGCAGTGTAGCATTGCAACAAATCATATTAATAATTATGTAATGTCACTTTTTTTTTTGTGCCAGTGAATGTTGTTATAGAAGAAATACCAAATCTTTGATCTTAGTGCTTGGGATTTTTTATAAAATCTGATAAAAGCTACTCAAGGGGTATATGATGACTCAGTCTTCACAGACAGTCCATCCTTGCTTTCTAAGTTTTGCTTTTATGTGCTAATTAAATTTGAAACTAGGTCAAATATGTAAAGGTAGTGATGTACAAGGAAGACTTAGTGGGTTGTGCATTCTCACAGAACCATTAGGAAAGCCACCTTCTGCTGCCTTTTTTAAGTCCTGCTTAGGAGAATTGTTTCACTAAAAGCTTCAGGATGATTCAAAGTGTTCTCATTTCTGGATGGGAAGGCACCTGAAAATCTGAAGTGAAAAGCACAAATGTCAGATTCAGTGTGTTCAAGATGGTAGTATTTACGTTATTCTTTGAAACATACAGCACTTTGTTCTTATTTTCCACCACTGGACGTTTTTTTCTTGAGTCTGGCACATTCCTTGAATATTGTATCAAAGCCAAACCTTTTTGCTCAGTAAAAAAAACAAGAAAAACCTAAGGTGTGTTGGAGTGCTTAGAGAGACCCTGTGGCACTTGATAAGGATTTTTCTGCAGTCACGGTCAGGTGGAATACAGGGTGAGGTCACTGGCTTAGTCCAAATTGGGAATTAAGTGGTCTAGCTTCAAGCTGCATTTCCTCAGCAAATTTACTGTGATAGACATCTTGCTCTCACGGGTAGAATGCAGGTGTTCCAAGAAAAGGTAGGGATAGGTGGGGCAGAAGGGATAGAAATCTGATAGTGTGTCCCCCTTGCTGATGGGTGTCCTTCATAGGAGCTGGGAGTTTGTTCCTAGTGAGCCCTGTGAGCCTCCCTAAAACACTACACAACTCCTGAAAGTGGGCTGCTCGCCTCCTCAAATGTAGGCCTTCACTGAAGTATTACTGCATGTAATTGCTGTCTATCAGAACATGTCCAAAGAAAACCTGTTTGAAAAACTGTATAATAGAGGATGCATTAAAGATGTAATGCAGTTATTTTTAAATAATCCAAAGTAGCTCCTTAATGAGAATGAGAACATTTGCATAACACTTGAAGAACTCAAGGATGACAATACTTTGCAACCTGTGGGGAAATGAGTTATCAGTTCTGGAAGTGAGCAGCGGGTTCTGAATGTATTCCTTAGAAGAAAATCAGTCACAATTTTTTTCTGATTTCAAAATCTGATTAATATAAAGGTGAATGTGAAACCCCTGAATTGTGGGATCTTGCAGTCTGTGTTCGGGAAAGCAAACCTTGTGTTACATTATTGCCTTCTTTTAAAGTGTTACTGTACTTTACTGTATTTGGGCTTTTTGAACCTTTGCTTTCTGTAAGAAAGATATCAGTGGTTTACTATTTAGGAAAATGTGATGAGAAGAGGGAGCACCTGGGCATCATTATTTAAAGAAAGCGTATCTTAAATGTTAAGTTTCTGTCACTGTCTATTATTTTTACCATTTTGCTTTGAAATTTGTGTGACTTTTTGGGTTTGTTCATACTTCTGTGTGCATCCAAAATTTTTGTGTGGTATTATGTTGTTTTTGCAGGAAGACTAATGCAGAACAGGTATTATGTAAGCAGCCATATTTAAGCAGAGCTTGACAGTCTTTTGTGTATTTCAGAGATAATCCATCAAATAAATTTATTCAGTCAATCATAAAAATCCAGACAAAACCAACTTTTGCTGATAGTATACATATAATGTATGTTGAGTATCACTTTTTAAAGTGTTTTTCTCAATCCTTTTAATTTCATAGGTGAGATTATTTTTAGGAATAGTTTCCTTGTATTCTAAAACACATTGAGTTAATCCATGTGAGTTAATACAGCATAGAAATCCTATTAATCTGTATAGCATTTGGCATAATATGCTGCAGTCTTGCCTAAGAAATTGGTACATTAAACTTCTTGTTTTTAATCAGTAGTTCTTTGCAGTGCTTTTAGAACTGCAAATGTGAACAGTGTAACATCAATCAGTTATGATTCTGGCTATTGTGGAGATTGTGGAATACCCTGCAACTGTACAGCAGCCTTTTCCTGGGAATTAGTATTTTTATGTTTTTCCTGCTGTGAATTCAGTCATGAGCAAAGTTACTATAGTAACTATTTGAGATATGTTACAACATGCTCTATTTAATCAGCCAGTTGTCCAGAATAATTAATTAGGAAAGGTAATTAAGGTCTGTTTCTGTTGTTCTGTCTAGTGAAAACCATTAACCATAACTTTTTATTCTTGATTTTATGATGTCCAAATGTTCTGAACTTAAATTGTTCCATCATGACCCAGTATTACCACAATGTTCAAACCACTGTGATTTTTGTCTTCCTGGCCTCGGGGTACAAGACAGATGCTGAAATAGATCAGAATTTGGAGTTCGTGTAAAATGGGAACTATTAAACTGAAATGATGGTGGGAAATTATGTGAACAGTCTTGTTGCTATGCTTTAAACCTGAAAGGCTGAAGGTGACTAAAGCATATTTCAAATAGGACTTAGGAATACAGAATGTAAGTGGTGAAGACTGGGAGCCTCAGATAGCCTAGGCTATGAGGTAGATTCAGTAGTGCTGACAGGAAATTACAGGAGCTGGAAAAGTGTCAGAAACAGCTCATCTCTTACTTCTGATCCTCACTGATCAGAGATGTGTCAGGGTGAATAGATTGAAAATAGCAGGTACATCTGCTTCTTACATAAAATTACCCTATTTTATATATTCTAAGGATAGATTAAAAGCAGCTCCATAATGCTTTTCTTGTACTGAATGGCTCATGTGGAATTTCCTACCAGTGACTGCCCTGAGTCCCTCTCAAACAACTTTGTCTCTGAAATGTAGGTAAGATTTCTTCCTCAATAGAAAGGTTCGTCCAGTGAACTGAAGGAACTTGAAAGATTAAAATCATCTCTTGAAGTGGTTTATCCAGGCTATATGCGGTACCCATCTTTTTAGGAATTAATTTTTCCTCAGTTGTATTACATTATTCTTTACTTGCACTGTGCTGTGGTTCAGAAAGATGTTACAATCTTTTGATCTGTTGGACAAACATTTCTTCCTGGGACAAGAAATTAATGTTCTTGGAATTCTCTTACTTTCCCACCTTTCTCTCAGTCCTTGTCCCCCAGCCCCACCAAGACAGAGCTTGGAACCGCTGCTTAAGATAAAATGCATCTCCTTAGGTACTGTGGGAAACCTGTTGCTAATTCCTGAACCACTTGTATCCTGCAGCTGACTGGAAAGATTTCTTAACACTGTTTTGATAGTGCCCAGCCAGAAGGAATTCTGAATACAAGATCAGCATCCTCTGCTTTAAAGTGAATGGCGAGAGGAACATTACTGCTGTGTATCTCTTGGAACGTGTGTCTTTCCTTGGGATATAGATGATGTATTTCATTCCCTATTGTATTGGAAAATTCAAGTAATTTTAGAAAGCAAAAATTTAAACTCTTCAGTTTTTTGGAAGAAGGTTGGTTTCTTGGTGGCTGCTAGCCAGTTAGAACTCATACTTTCTTCTGATAATTATCTTTAAGTGCAGTTTCTGCAGTGTTTCCTTCTGAGGTCTCCACATACATACACTGTAACATGTCAGATTTTTGCAAGTGAAAAGGTTTATGCTGTATAACAGACTTGTCAGTTGAATTATGTTGTTGTAAAAGAAACTATTGCTTGTACACAGTCCTTAATTACCAGAACTTAAATATAAAACTTTGTGATTAGTAACTCCTCTGTATGCTGCTGTTCAATGCTATGCTCTCTGTTTATGGCTGAAAATCATGCAGATTATTGGTGTGCTAATGAAGTTAACTGTATTTCTAGCCCAGATGTCAGAGCATTTCTCCAGATGGATAACCCAAAACACCAGTCAGATCCATCTGAAGATGAAGATGAAAGGAGCAGTCGGAAGGTAATAAAACAGAAGTAGAACAGTCTTCTAAATTTTAGCTACTTGAAGGCAGTCTTATTATATATATTATTTACTGAAAACTACTGGTAGGTTTTGCAATAAATCCCCTCCTTGTTCTTTTAAACAACTCAGTTCCTCTGTGGGCTGTAAGCTATTTTTCGGTCAGATATGAACTGCAGAGAGGCGTAAAAGTGATCGCTGGCTTTATCTTGTTTATTCGCGCCCTTGCTATACAGGTTAAAGAAACACAACTTTAGTCATAACTTAGCTGTCAGAGGTTTTGCAGTCTGTTCAAAGGCTCTTGCTAAGAGCATCTGGCAAGGAGCAGGAGAGATTGAATGTTTAATTGTCTTTTTGTTTGCCTGTGCCTTCTTCTTTTTTTAAAGATGGGGAGAAATAGAATTCTCTCAAGGGAAAAAATGCAGTCTTTCTGAAAGTCACTTAGCAGCAAGGATGGATTTGATTTAATTTCACATATAACACTGTGTGAGGTCTGAAGTTTCTTTTGTCAAAAAGTTTCTATGTAGCTGAATGGATTCTCTGAAAATCAGTTTACAGCCTCCAGAAACAGTGCTGTTTGGAAAAGGGAGTATTTCTAGGAAGGCAGAAGTGCCATATTTAATCTTGTTTTCTCTATTACTTAATACTTGGCATAAAGATTTGATATTAATACTTCTCTTCTTATTCAGCTCCTACTAAAGATGTAAGAGTTGTTTCAGTTTGTGTGTGATCCATGGGAGATTTAGTGTGTTCTGAAAGTTTCATTTCCAAAGTCACTAGTTAAAAATACTGGTTTCCTCCTCCTTTGAAAGGTATTTTAAGTAATGCAGAATGATATAAACCGTCTGTGGAAAATTAACGATGTGTCATACCACCACAAATTCCAAAAAGAGAGCTACTGCATAATTACCTGGACCCCATGTTTTTGGTGGAAAAATTCACCTTACGATTTCTGCAAATGATAAAGCCAAACAACAAGGAACAAGAACAAAAAAAAAAGGCTTCAAAAAAAAGTCTTTTTTTTTTACAGTAACACTTGCAAAACTGTCCAGTACCACTGGCTCATTTCAGTGAGTGGTGGCATCCAGTGCTGCTGTCAGGCCATTTTCCCCTTCTGCAGTACTGGTTTGTGCAGTTACCTGGCAGCCTGTCCCCAGGTAACTTGTATTTGAGTGCAGTTTATTCTTCACTGATAAATTCCAGAATCACAGTGAGAGCACAAATACTGCTTTTCTGAATCAGAAACAAAATGGAGAAAATCACCTAAATGACAGTGGCTTCCTCTGCTCCCCATAATTTACAAATACTGCCTGGGTGTGTACCAGTAAGATTCATGGAGTTCCAGGAATTGAGTTATTTAACCTTTAATGTCAGGATAGAAAAGGTTGGTAATGTTTTTCATGGGGTTGGAAGAATGTTCACTTTCGTGTTTTTAAAAGCACTGTGTCTTTCATTAATTACTCTTACATAAACAGTGTGGGTTTAAAATTATTGTATTAGTAAGAACTTGGGGAATTTGGACTAAAAGGAAGAAAACGTGTTCATGAAGCAAGTACAGAAAGGGTTAAGTTCTGAATGAGGAACAAGTTGTTTATTGAAATACTCTTTAATTTTTATTTCTGATCTTTTCCTCTCTGAATGAACACAGATATTTTATTACCTTTGTCCTTGAATAGGATGTGTGTAGAAATAATTTGTGACAAGGTGATGATGGCCAGGTATTTCAGTTCCCATCTACATGTTATATCTCCTTAAAATTCTAATGTAGCAAGTGTAAAAGTATGGATTGAGCAGATTAGTACAGTATTTTGGAATTAGTATTGGTTGAAAGATAAGAGAGAAGAAAATGTATTACAAGTAAACCTCTTTATTTCTCCCAACAGTTAAACTCTACCTCACAGAATATCAACCTGGGACCATCTGGAAATCCTCAGTAGGTTTCAATTAAATTGAATTTAATGTAATTCAATTTAATGTAAATTTTAAAGTTAATTAAAAGGGATTAAAATTAATTTAAAACCTGAAAAGTTAGACTGACCTTGGGAGTGGTCCCACAACTTCTGGAAACAAATTTGGTTTATTGCATGCCAAAGGAGCAGCTCACCTTGTTGGTGCTGCAACCCAGTTACTGCAGTGGTAACTTGTGTCTCTGTTTGGTGTTTTCTGCAGAGTTTCTGTTCTCAGTTCTGTGTGAATCTGCTTTTCTCCTCTAGGAGATGTCTGCTGTTTTGGTTTTGCTTTCCTCACAGATTTGTTCTGGGCTAGCAGGAGGAAGTGGTTGGTAGATTGCAGTAAGAAATGAAATATAAGAGTCCTTCTCTTCAGGGGCAATAAATAGGGAGGTGTATGGTGATGTAATTTGTTTTGCAATTTGAAAACACGGATAATTGTTTTGCTGACAGAATTGTATTCGGGAAAGAGTAAGGGAATCCTGGGAAAAACTGAAAGGAGTGGTCATGTGGGAAATGGAAAATCTGAGAGTGAATTCATACAAACACCAAAAAGAGGCAGGTGTTAAGACCTCCCTCCTCTTACTGAAATTTAAAACATGGGAGGATTGGATGGAGAGAAGAATGGAAAAAATAAGAGGAAATAGATAACAAACTTGGTCCTTCCTTTCCTCCTGTAAGCTTCAGAATCCATTTGGACTGCTGGAGATAAGCTCCAGGAGACGTCATGGGGAAATGGAGACTTAAAAATTACAAGAAACTAGACCGTGGAGAATGAAAGAATGGTCTTGCTTCTCCTTTACATCCTAAGGTTAAACTTAGTAAATAAAATAAACTGAGAGGATGCAAGTGGAAAGCTTTCCTTAGAGGAAAATGGTATTGCGAAATGAAGAGGAGTTGTTGTGTCTGAGGACAGGTGTGCAGAAGCAATGCTGGGTGGAACAAAGAAAAGGATGGTGCTTACAGGCCATTGTACTACACTATGCTGCTGTAAGGCTTGTAATTTCTACCCAGATGACCTGTCTCCTTCCTAAATGTCTTTCAGTGCTAAACCAACAGACTTTGATTTCCTGAAAGTTATTGGGAAAGGCAGCTTTGGCAAGGTGAGCTTTTGTTCCTGTGTCTTATGGTGGTGTGAGGATGCTCCCTGGTTTCTCATGCACAGTGACTGGAGACTTGGCCAGAGGTTGCAGAAGTGCTGTTGCTCTAGGATGGCCCAGAAACTTTTCTGTTGGATCCCTTTGCTGCTGCTTTGTGGCCTTGCCATTTTCCCCTAGTGGAGCTGTTGGCTGCCTCAGCCACGTGTTGGGACTAACAAAAGGGAGATTTTCCCTTTCCGTTAAGAGCAGTTGGGATCCTCTGTTTCCCCCAGGGAGGAAGGGAGGTACCCCTGTGCTTATGCAGCAGCTGGAGTACAAATCATGCTTTTCCTCTTGTTGTCATGGACAATTTTGTGAAACCTCTGCTAATGTGGAGCAGTGTGAGCAACAGCACATTGAAAAGTTAATTAACTGTTGATATTTTACAAAGATGCCCAAGAGAACCCCTCTTGAAATCTCCTTTTCTAAATTATTTTTTCTGTTGTCATTTTTTATTCAGTTACTTTTAAAATTTAACCCAAAAAAGCTGAAATTGTTAGAGATTTAGGAGGTCATGGAAAAAAAATGTTGTAATTCAGTCATTTATGGTACCACTGTCATGATAAGTTTTTAGTGATCTGTAAGCTCACTCTATTGGCATTTACCTTGTTGACACACTGTATCATAAGCAAAGAAATTGAATTGTATTGAAAAAATAGCATGAACACCTTCTAGTTATGCTGAAATGATAAAATATTACCATTAGTATGTGAACTGCAACAATCACATTTCTTCCCTTTTTTTAATTTCACAGGTTCTTCTTGCAAAACGAAAACTGGATGGGAAATACTATGCTGTCAAAGTGCTGCAGAAAAAAGTTGTTCTCAATAGGAAAGAGGTTAAGAGAAATAGTCTTTTTCCACCCACCTCCATTGTTTTCCCTTAATTGCAAAATCATTCCTGTTTACTTATTGATCTTTTACTTCTTGCAGCAAAAACATATTATGGCTGAACGTAATGTGCTTTTGAAAAATGTGAAACATCCATTTTTGGTTGGATTACATTACTCATTCCAAACAACAGAAAAGCTTTACTTTGTCCTGGATTTTGTTAATGGAGGAGAGGTACGTGGTGGTTTTGTTTGCATTTTAGTCTGTCTATTCTGCTAATTCTAGGTGGGAGGAATGAAATTACCTTTTCCAATGGGCTGTGATCAGCATTCTCCCAATTTTGAAAACTCTGTTATTATCTGCTGATGCTACAGACTTCTGTAGCTATTTGGACCCTGTTACTGTTCTTATTGACAGCTTCAATCCAAATTTATTCATGCTTCTCAAATACAAATACTGTATTTTACAGTCATATGCATTTGCCTTCTTTATGAATTAATCTTATGTTTACAATTTTCACCACGTAACACTGACTTCCTCTTGCATCTGCATTAGGTGAGATGCTGATATTTGAAAAGGGGAAGGAAGGAAACTGACAGCTGAATTCATTATGTTGTGTCAGAGTTGGGTATTTCTCTTGTCTAAAATATTGTCACCTTACTTAAGACTGTATTAGCAAAATCCTAGTTTGCTCTACTCTGAATTGTGGCCAGCACTTAGTTCTGTATTGTCTCAGGCAAAATAAAATACAGTTCAAAACCGCTTTCAGATTTGAATGGAAAGCAGGGGTGGCTTTTTATTTTTCCTGAAATTTGTAAGCAGAAACCAGAAAACTTCATTTTTCTTAAATTTTTTACAAGTTGAGTGTGTAGTTTAGTTGAATCTGTATGTTTATTATTTAATCTTTGTCTGGACTTTTGTATCTGCTCAAATTATTTGCAGCCAGACAATTCTCTGTAGCAGAGAGAATTGGTGGATCAGCTTGGAATATACATCTGACACACTGATCTACATCTAGGATATTTCAGAATACTGTTCTATAAATAATTATGCAAATCTTTGAATGCATGCATTTGCAGAAATGAAAGATGACTTATTTGACACCAGGTTATGTATTCTGCTTGGAGGCAATCTTGCATGATTTAGTCTTGCCAACTTCTATCCACAGCTTAGTGATTTATTCTAGTTCCTTTTGACTAGTCCTAGTTTTAAGGGAATGTGTTTTGGTACCTGTCCCTCTGAGCCACAAAAGAGAAGCAGGGAAGAGAGTGAAGTAATGACTAAATTAGGCAGTAAAACCAATTCTATTTCACTTACTTATTTTTTTAAAAAAAGTGGACAACAAAATAAATTACTCTTCACTGTAAAATTACATGTTGTTAACCTGACTTGCTTTGTCTGGATAATGTTCTTATCTCCTATTTGCATATTTACAGCTGTTCTTTCACTTACAAAGAGAGCGTTCCTTTCCTGAGCACAGAGCCAGATTTTATGCTGCTGAAATAGCCAGTGCACTGGGCTACTTACACTCCATAAATATAGTGTACAGGTAAGTTTCTGAAATGTATCCTTATCCTACAGAAATTCAAAATAGGACAAATTACCAAATAAAAAACTTCACAAGAAATAATCTTACAGGAAACCTGAACATAAAAATTTCATCAAAGCTTGAAACTTTCAGCTGAAGAATAATAAAACCCCTTGCCTCTGAAGCACCTATGACTGCTGTTTTGACTGATTTACTACCTTTTCTTTTTTAATAGGGATTTAAAACCAGAAAACATTCTCCTAGATTCACTAGTAAGTATGCAAGATTATTTCTGCTTTCTGTGTTCTTTCGCAAAATTGACACTTCTTTGTATTCACATGTTGAGCGTGTTCTCTTTTTAACTTACCTCTCTTTCTTAAACACAGGGTCATGTTGTCTTGACAGACTTTGGACTTTGTAAAGAAGGGATTGCAACTTCTGATACCACTGCAACTTTCTGTGGGACCCCAGAAGTATGTTGACAACTTTCATGGGTTTTTATCAGTAATTAATGACTGCTGACTATTATTAATATTTGTGTAATTGGAAGGTCAGATGCTGTGTTTTGCACTGCTGGGAGGTTTACATTTTTTTAACAAGATGAAACCAACCCAAAGACAAGCTCCCTACAGATCTATTAATTGTTCTTCTTACTGATATGCACTGTCTGCTGCTTGCTACCCACATGGCCATAACTCATCTCTCCCTTCCTCTGTTTTTTCGGCCCTTTTCCAATACCATTTTCTCCCATGTCTCCTAACTGCTGGGTGGACACAGGAGAGTTAGCTTGTGTAACAGCTGCTACAGATTTGTCAATATGAATCTACTTAGCATATCCTGCCACTGATTCTTAATAAGTTTATAGGGAATTAATATCTGTGACTTGAGCAAATTATTGCAGATGCACAAAACTTTGAACTTGCTGACTGAGTTGTTGAATTCTGTTGTCTTTTTACTGGGATAACGACACTGAAAAACTTAGAATGTGGAAGGCTTGAACATGTATGAGGGATTCACTGAACTGAGGATTAGAAACTTTGGTAACTTGATAAACATACTTTAAATTACAGGAATGACCTTTGAAGGCAGTGAAAGATGAGTGAGGTGTAGTATTTAGTGTTTGATTGTTATGAAGCAACTTCTCTTGAAAGTGTTTACTGTGAACTGACTAAACCCTAGGTTTTATCCATGCTAGCCTAATTCTCTAAAGTTTGTTGTTTGATTTTTTTTCTTAATTTTAGTATCTTGCACCAGAAGTCATTAAAAAGCAGCCCTATGACAACACAGTAGACTGGTGGTGCCTTGGTGCAGTTCTTTATGAAATGCTTTATGGGCTGGTATGTACCTGATATGTAAAAGTTGCCTTCCTCCCCTCTCCCCTTTTATTTGAAGTAACCTTTGAGTGTTGTTAAAGATGCTAACTTTTTCATAATACTGGAATACTCCATTTAAGCAGATTAACGTCTTGTACTTAACATAGTACTTATTTTGCTCTTTTGGATTTTACATTACCTCCTGGTATCTGACAGTTCATGGAAAAGCAAAATTATAGACATCAGCAAAATCAGTAATCATCACTTTGAGGCACTGTGAGAGTAAATTGAATCAACAGTGGTAACACACAAAAAAGACCCGAAACAGCCTATAAGTAAAATTTTGTCAAATGTTGCAATAAATAAAATCAAAATCCTTTTTACTTAGGTATCTCAGGTTTTCTCCTAGCTTTTGACAGCATTAAAACAAACAAAAGAATCTCACTGTGCTTCTAGTCGTATGTAATTACTCCAGTAGAATCTGTTCTTACAGTTTTCTTGAGTTCTGACTCCTCCCATAGGACTTAATAGGGAGATGGATTTGTTTTCCCATTCTCAGGTTCTTTTCAGTCAAGTTCATTGGGAGCTTTGAAGCTGGATGGCATCTATGGCTACTTATGAGTGTGAGAACATGTTAGGAGTAGAGGAGGTGGGTTGGGTGGTGGGAATTATTAAGTGTAAAGTTCTGGCAGTGCTGATGACTGAATTAGAAGTTAACAGTACACGAAAGGAGATTTCTGCTTCACTGCTAGCAGCTTGTATGTCTTACAGAATCATTTACTGATCACATGTAACATGTGAAACAACATTGCACGTGGCTTGAAATTCATGTAGAACTTGTATTTTTTTTAGCCTCCTTTTTACTGCCGTGATGTTGCAGAGATGTACGATAACATTCTTCACAAACCCCTGGTTTTGCGCCCAGGAATCAGTCTCACAGCCTGGTCTATCCTGGAAGAACTTCTGGAGAAAGATCGGCAAAGCAGACTTGGAGCAAGGGAAGACTTTGTAAGTAATGTCCTAATTTACCAAGCCCTATATTTCTCTTAAAGGAACTCACCAAATTAATGTGCATAGCACAGGATTAATACTTGGAGATAGAAATTGCATTGCTTCATGTGTCTCTGTCTTCCTCCTTTTTATGTCTTCAGTAAAAACACCAGTGGGGTCTACCCCTGGAAGTTGCTGGGGATAAGAGAGCAGTGATTGTTGTGGGGTATTTTGAGCTTGGTTGCTGCTGTTCCTGCCAGCAAAGGAAAATCAGTTGCTGGTGTAGCAGTCACTAAGGTGCACAGAAGGAGGTTTCACTATTCTTAGTGAAACTAGGAAATAATCAAAAGAAAAGGCTGTTGTGTGGTAATACTCATGATTTGGAAACCAGTCTTCAGGTAAAGAGGAAGAGGAACATTAGTTCCATGCATACAGCAGCTTTTTTTTTTTTTTTGCCTTAAAATCATGGCAGACATTTTCCCAGTTTAGCAACTAAAGCTTTGTTTGCAAGAAGTTGATGTGAGAAAGTTCCAGGTGTCTTCAGAAGTGTGCAATGAGGAATGATTTGGAGGATGTGCTCCATCCATTGGTGGTGGGATCTTTGTAGTCTTTGGTTCACAGTTCTTATGTTAGTCTGTGGGCCTTGTAACTGAGCAAGATGAAAGGATTTAACATAGCTGCTTGCTGCTTCCTAAATAGTAAGTATATTGCAGAGTTGTTGGAGCAGCTGCTTCTCAGACAGTGATATGCTTTATAAAAACTAACAAAACTTTAAGGCAGGAACAGATACAGAAAGCGTTCTTGCACTGTGGTAGACTTCAAGATTGTTGATTTTAGGGCTTAAAAGCCGAAAGCATGATCTTAATAGGCAAACCGTTTATAGAGGCAGTCTCACAAATTTTAATTGCTGTTTTGTTTAGGGACTATTTCATTGCAAAGTAAATTGTGAATAAACAAACAGATAAGGACATGCACATCAGAACTTGCCTATGTGCATGCAGTATGAAGTAATGTTTCCTACCATGCACAGGATGGAATTATGAAATATCTAAAATCTTTGTTTGCTGCAGCTTGAAATTCAAAAGCACCCATTCTTTGAATCTCTCAGCTGGACTGATCTTCTTCAGAAGAAGATTCCACCATCATTTAATCCTAACGTGGTAGGTGCCTCAGGGGTGAGTATGGTGTTAGTGTTTATATCTCAGATCGCACATCACAGAATATTCTGAGTTGGAAGGGGCCCACAAGGGTCATCATCAAGTCCAGCTTTTAACTGAATGCCCCATATGGGGACTGAACTCATAAACTTGGTGTTCCTAGCACCATGCTCTAACCAACTGAGCTAATCTCCCCAAGAGAGACTTTTTTCCATATTTTTTAGGTTTATCATATCATTAAGAATGTAGGGTTTGGTCAAAATTCCAGCCTAAATTATAAAAAAAGCATAATAATAACTGTTAATAACTGGTTTTGGAGATGGAGCGGTGTGCTTCCTTAAATTTATTTTAGTTAAATAGAATATAGCAACAAAATAGATAGTCTTTAGAGTTAAATTTGAAATCTAAAGGACAAGCACAATTTAAAACACCGTATGAATTGAATGACTGACAGATCATTCTGTTTTCTAGGTTGGACCAGACGATATTGGGAATTTTGATGCAGTGTTCACGGAAGAAATGGTCCCATACTCAGTTTGTGTTTCTTCTGACTACAACATTGTTAATGCCAGTGTCCTAGAGGCAGATGATGCATTTGTTGGATTTTCTTACGCACCACCTTCTGAGGATGGGTTTTCCTAGGAACTTAGAAGCGAGGAATGGTTTGGAAGTCTTGGGATGAACTGAAATGTTAGGATTATGGACACGTTGCAGAATAGCGTAAATAGTGCCTCGTCTTGTATGTAGGTTTGAAACCTATGAACAAACTTTCTCTGCTGTATAGGAGGAACTTGGGCATTTTGGATGGCTTTCTTTGGGGTTTGAACTGTTCGTTCCTGCTGCAGAAAATATTTTTAAAACCTTTAAAAAGCATTCTCTACATATTTTTTAAGCAAAAACACTGACTGTTCTCAATCCCTTCGAGTTTACATCCATACCTATCTAATTTGGTTGGCACAAACAGCAGCAAATTTAGTAAATTTATAAATGCTTTTGTACTTATTTACAGTGACTTTGTGCTTGAATTGTAACTATGCAAATTGTCTTTTGTATATCCTGGTTTTAAAAAAGGTAAATGTTTCCCTGTTACCAGTTTGGAGTATGTGTTAATTTACCTGTCAGCACTTAAATGATATAAGTTAAGGACCAAGCTTCTTAAAAGACTTAGGCAGAATGAAAACTTGGTCACATGAAACTGGATTGTTGCTCTTGCACTTGCTGAAGTACCCATTGACTCAACTGGATTATCTGAGATATGGGGGATTACTCAAAGCAAGGACAGAACAAATTAACTGGATTGATTTGATAACATCACTTATTACGTGTTCTACTTCTTTTTTTCTTCCCTGAGCTAAGTATGTCTATATTTCAACTACATTAAAAATATTTTTGGTTAAAGCTCTGCTTCTCCAAAGATCTAATATGCAATAATCATGGTTACTTTAAAAGTAAGTCAATTAGCTTTGACATTTTAGGGGTGGGTGGTGAGATGATTATGCCAAATATTAGGGATTTTTCTCACAGATTGGTAGTTTAAAACACTCTTATGTTCCAAATTTACTGTATTTCAGTGTTCATAGCTACTTGTCTTTGTGTTCCAGTTTGCACCATTTTTTAAATCTTCACTTGATATTGGGAGAAAAATGTAAATTACACTGATAATTTTAAAAATGTGAAAAGTTATTGTATTTCTCATAACATACATGTGTATGGACAAACATAATTCTGAGCAATTTCTGTTTAAGGAAATTTTTTTAAAACAATGCAAAAATTGACTGCAGTTACAGTGTATAAAAGGCATATAATGGTTGTAGTTTTATTATATATATTACTTGTAAATAACAACTTATTTTTGTCTGTTAATCCAAAAATGTTCAGTATTTTTTGTTCGTAACTACATTCAGTTAAATGCCCTGATTTGAGAGAAGTCTGGTAAGATGTTACTACATCATAATGATACTTAAATGGAAGGAATGTTACATAAATTTCAGTATCTAAGTAACTTTGATTTTGGCAAAAGAAGCAGCTAAAATAAATACTCTTCATACTGTGTCAAGATCAGATAAGAATCGAGAACCTAGGAGGAGTGTATTAAATCATAATTCTTTCAAAATAAATGTTGTATCAATACACTGGAAGAGTGGAAAGCAAAACAGGATTCCTTGCTTACCTCAAGGAGTATCTCCTAGAGCACAGTCTCCTGCACAGTGGTTAAGTGATGCTTAGCAGTTGCTGCATGAGATGTTGGAAGGAGTGACTGGGTAAAAAGTAAGAATTGACATTGGCAGGGGAGGAAGGAAGGAACTGTATCATTTGTGGGAGCAGAACGGTGGCTTGCCACTCATTTTCCATAGTTCTCTTCTGCAAGGGTTGAAAAAAAGCTGTTCAGGACAACCAACAACTCTGTGAATTGTTTCCTTGGCATTAAAATAATTTGGAAGTAACAGCCCTGGGCTTTTTTAGTTTGGGGTTTGGGGTGGGGGTTGGTTGTTTTGGTTTGGTTTTTTGGGGTTTTGTGTTGTTTTGTTTTGTTCTTTTTATTTATTTTGTTTTTTAAACACAGCTTTCTGATGGACTGGGAAACAAATTGGCGGTATGAAAGGAAGTATTCGTTCTCATACTGAATTTTTATCCTGAAATTGTTGTGAAATTATGTGGCTACTGTAACTACCTTCTCTTTATGGCAAGGAGGAGGTACAGTGCTGTAGAAGGATGGGAAGGAGAGGGAATACTTCAGAAATTGCTGTTGTGGGAACTAGCACTCTTTTTAATTTTTGCCTTGAATTCCAAGATGTTCATTCCTAGCTGCCTGGCTGGATTAAGGGTTTTGGTTTTTTTTTNGGTTGTGGGTTTTTTTGTTTTTTGACAGAATTCAGGGGTTCTTTCTATTAAAAAAAATAGTGTGGCAGTTGAAGTTATTTCTGGGCGAGCAGCTTAACAATTGCAAAAATTATTAAGCTTTTTTGAAAGTGTGAATGTGTTTAGCACATCACTTGAAGTACTTAAGATCTTTGAACCAAAGGTTAACAGACTGTATGACATCAGGCACTAAAATTGCCTCACGGTATTTCTGTACCCAGTGCTCTTGTTCCACATCTCTGTGCATCCCATGAGACTGGTTTTCCAAAGTAAGACAAGCATTTGGAGTGTTGTAGCTGCCTCACCCAGGGCTGAGCTGACAAGTGACATCTGAAACACTTGGTAAAGCCTAGAGAGGAGAGTGGACCTGCACAGGAACCACCTGGGCTACTCCTTTCCTGTTTTGGCTCATAAATAAGGGAGGCAAAATTTGCCTTTTTGTGACTAGCACAAGGAGTTTTGTTCTGCCTGTCTGTAGTGGAAGGGGATTGTTGCCCTTGCAGAGAGGGAGCCCAAGCACCCCATTGAGGAGCAGGCCTTTCTCTGGTGCTGGGGAGGCCAGGAACGCTGCTGCTGCTATGGTCTCCGGTCTCTCGGCCTGGGGTGGAAATGAGAGGCCACACGACAGATGGACTGACTGATATGCGCGATGGTTGTAAAAATGTGAACTGAAATATGACAGAAGACGTTTAGAGGTGCTCTCCCGCAGAGGTAGGTGGCTGGGATGCTATAGGCAACAGTTAAATATGCAATGTATGAGAGAAAATGGTTCTATAAGTACGTTGCTACAGTACTTTGTACGCGGACTGAGCCATGTCCCGTGCCCACTGCCGTGCCCTTGGGTGAAGGCAGTAGATGTGTGGGGCAGAGTCGCCAGTCCCGGTGGTGGCCGCGGAGCTGGGGCAGCTGTGGGTGCGGGGTGGGTTGGAAACTGCCTCCTCTGAGGACTTGCACTGCGCAGGGCGCTTCCTCTGCGCGGCCGAGCCCTGCGGGCCGTGGCTCCCCCCGCGCCGCCGGCTGAGGGGCTGAGGGGGCGGCCGGGAGCGGGAGCGCCGTCCCGCCGGGGAGAGCCGTCCCGCGGCTGCCGAGCCCTCGCTGCCGCCTCGTACAGAGACGCCTTCGCCTCCCTGCGGGCACAGGGAGCGGCGTGGCGGCCCCGCGGGGCACAGGCAGTCCGGCCGCCGGGGGCTGAGGGCAGGCCGGCCCCCGCGGTGCCCGCTGCTGCCGCCCCAGCAGGGCCGGGGCAGGACGGGGGGTAGGAAGCCTGGTGAATAACTGGTGGACAGGTCTGTGAGGCACGGGCGCCGATGGCAGGAAGCTGAAGCCAGGCGGGAGATGCTGGGTGTCTGTGCCGAGTCACACCTGGAGTGGGGTTGCCTGGCTGTGGGGACACTGGTGAACACCATCACCCTCGTCAGGCTTTATTTTCCGAAGCTCAGGCGATGGCCGCTCAGAATGAGCAGGGCCATAGCTGAGTCCTTTCCATCATATGTGGTGTCCTGTGTGTCCAGCCTGCATAACAGGATCCAGGGAGAAACAGTGGATCTATGTGTGTACATTTCTTTAAGCCCTTCTTGCTGAGTATTTCAAGGGATTGAGTAGTAATTTTGCAGGAGTAATCCCAAATACCCTGGGGGATGGGGAGAGCGAATTCCCTCTTATAATTTCTCTTTTAACTTGTGTCTTTAATTTGTTACTTCAGGCACTAAACACATTCCAGCCCACAGTGTACAGTTCTCAGGCCACAGGGTTTTACACTGCTGCCACACGGAAGCTGTGCTGGAATCCAGTTACTCCTCTCGAATGTTGATCTGTTTGTCCTCCTCAAGTCATTTTGGTGAACTCCTACAGAGAATCTCTCTTATGCTGTGAGCTTTGATTCCTCATCAACTCAGTAATTCCATGTCCTATCCTTTAGCAGGTAGGTAAGTCTAATTTTTGAAGATTCGAGTGTTGTTTCATATTGGTTGTCTACAGAGAGGACTAAGGACATTTTGCAGAAGAAAATATGAAAGACATTAAAACAGATGCATATATACAAAATACTGTATTTTGGCCTTAGTAATATTCTGCAAAGTAGGGCATCATGGTACAAGACTCTACTTTTAAATAAAAACAAAAAATAGAAAGAGATGTGGGTAATACACAGTGAAAAGCACACTAAAGAGCACGGTCAGTCTCTAAACCAAATTGTTGTAAAACTTTGCCTGTGAGAATCAAAATTGAATGCCTGTGTGCATGCATGGGATTAAGTGCAAAACCAGCACCTGAATTGGGTTTACAGGAGATCACAGCAGGGTAGAAAAGTCAGATTTTAAGAAAAGAGATGTTACCCAGTTTCACACTTTTAACAGCTATGACAAACTTCTCAAATAAGGGAGATTGTCGGAGTCATCTCCGGCGTGACACGGGGCTCTCTGGCAGGCAAAACACTCCTTGCCATCCTCACACAGGAGCACCAGGTGTCAGTCACCAACCACCTGCACAGAGGGCCCCAGATGTGGGAATCTTTGCTGCCCACCACGGGGATCCCCTTTACTGGGAATCCCCTGAGAAAAGTCTGTGCCAGGGCCAGGAACCAGGAATGAGACAAGCAGGAGTCGCTGGCTTCAATCTTCAGTTGTTTATTATTTCTTTATCACAGTTCAGAGGCTTAGATGACAACAGGCTCAGCACACTTCAAAGCCATGTGCCAGAAAGAGACAAAATGGACTATTCCAAGGATTTTTATACAGATACCTTATCCAATTGAGTTCCACACTGTACCTAACACGTAGTATGTTTTTATTTTTCTACCAATTCCTAATTATTCTTCAGTCACGTTACATCTGCATTGTGACTTTGTCTAACCAATCACTGTGCTACCCAAAACTACAGAAAATGTAGTAGATGAAGAAGCTGAGTCAACACTCAAAAGTCCTCCATCTTGTCTTTTATCGACCTTCCATACTAAAACCCAAAGTCTACTTTTTCACCCCGTGATATTCTACAATATTATCTACTATATACATTAACAGAACTCAACTTCTCACAAAGTCCTGGAAGCTTCTTCCATGGCCAAAGACTAAAAGCTGTGCTCTCCTGAAAAACAAGACCTCTCAGGACAGGCACAGGAGATATTCCTGTGTCCTGGATTCCCACAGGAGATAAAATTTTAAGTCTTACTTTTGATAAACTGATTATAAAATCTACAGAGGAGGTTAAATTAAATGGAAACTTTAATTTCATGGGTTAGGGAATTAGGAGAGTGAAATAATTCACTGAGGAAACGAAAACACTAGAGCATTCTTCAGAAATTTACTCTAGAAATAGGGTATGCTTCAGTCATTGGAAAGATCTTTGAACTGAATTTTAAAATACCTTCAAGAATTGCCTAGTTTGAAAAAGAGACTAATTTAATTTTCTGTGGCTTTGTTAATATTACTACTGTTATAGCATGGCCAGTGGCCATCATCTCTTCATGGTTTATTCCCGCAGTTGGATAAAAGAGTGCAAAGATCTTGGAAGATGGATCCTGAAATACAGAAAATGAGGGAAGTTGTCCTTGTCTACCTTGACAGAAGTGGTGGCCTTCAGAAATTTGTGCATGATTGTAAAAAATATAATGGTATTACTCAATACATAGTTTGTTAAATTGAAATGTAATGGTACACAAAACAAATCTGTTATTTTAAGATACTTTTTGCTCTTACAGACTCAAAACAAAGTTATGCTGTTTATCGTTTCATTATTTCAATTAATCCTTCTGACATTGCTGAATTGGATGCAACTCTTGGAAACTATATTCTTCATAATCCCCTGCAAGCTGCACAGATTTTTCAGTCAGTAAGTATATAATAGATGAGTAGACAAAAGTGCATAACCTAAATTTTTATCAAGATTTTGCTTTCTAAAATGAAGTTATTTTTCCATCACAGGTATGCTTCATAGCTATTAAGACATTATCATTAATTGAACAATTGCAGACAGAAGCCCAGGTGAGTCTGCATTAGTTTTCTCCACTTACATCTTGAATCTTCTAAGTATAGTGAAATACTAACAAATATTTTTGTATTGTTTTGATTTTCCCTTTGGTTGCAGTATTATTTATAATTTAAAATAGCTGGAAGTCTCACCCTACCACATTGCAATTTTGAGATTCATTAATATGAAACCTAGCTACTCTTCCTGTGTTTCTGAAATTTTTTAGCACTTATGTATCACGTTGTGTGTTTGTCCATGAAAAGTAAAGCTTTTAAAAATAACAATATGTTTCTATGATATTAATGCCATTGTGTCTCTTGCTAGATCAGTATATTGCTGAAACCAACACATTTGCCACCTTTACCAAGTTATGTTCTGAGTCTTTCTGCATATCCCTTTAATTACACATCTCCAAGATTTTATATGTCTGAAGGGATAGTGATTGCAATGGGAACTGTCACAAAATACACACAAGGAGCAAGATTTCTTTGTACTGAGGAAACCTGTCCATTCTCTGAAGGTAGTAAAAATATAAAAATTAATCAGTACTATTTCAAAAGCTTTTAAATAAATTTGGTAATAAGAGATTAAAAACCTAGCCTAACAAAGGTATTTTCCTATACAGTTTTTTTATGCATACATTTTTTTAATGAGTACAGCAGGATTTTTGTTAACTGAAAGGAGTGGACTTGCTCAATCCTTTCAATGCCAGCTATGCCAACAATCTCCTTATAGGAGAAAACGTAAGTCACCTGTATAACTTGAATGTATTTAATATCTTAATACTTAATTATCTTAAATAACAATAAAGTATCTCAAAAGTAAATAAGCTACACTAGTAAAATACCTTTTTCCTTGGAAACTGTTTCTGTCTATAAAAACAATGCCACAGAACAATATGCTTAAGTGGCTGGCAAGAGCTTTTAGCAAAGAGCAAGTGATGTGTTGATGAGTAGTTGACTTCTGTGGAACTACTACTTTGAGTAGTATTTCTGAACTGCTTGTGCCATTGCAGAGAGAGGCCCTCAGTACTTTTAAGGTTGTTAAAATGTGCAGTAGGAAACCCTGCCATCTCGTGGACAAACACAATGAATTAGATGGATTATTATAGTGGAATATGTAAGGAAGGCTCCTCTGAAGAAACACATAATAAATTTAGAATTTCCACTGTTCTTCATGGGAAATTTAAAACTAAAGCTATGCTCTCCTTTTAAATGGTTGGTAAATTGTTACTTTTTTTTAGGGTTTAGGTGCATCAGAGTGCATTGTCCTGGAGCTACAGAGTCTGCCACAGTGAGGACTGATTTTGTGTGTAGCTTGTGTTCTTCACCACTGCAGGAAGACATGAAATTTAGAGTACTTGGTGGTAGGATCTATGCAATCTTACTTTTCGATCTGGTAGTTTCCTACTTCTGTTACACAATAAGTAAAAAAAATATTTAAGTGGAAAAAGCCCACTTAAAATACATCAATCTCTTAAAAAAATATGTTTTCAAGAGAATTAACCTTTTTCTTTGCCTTTCTTTTGAAAGATAAACAAATAGTTGAAATGATTGATGCTAAAATTCTGAATGCTTTGAAAGGATATTCCATTGATAAATCACATTTTAGGATTCAGGCATTTACATTGTTCTTGAGAGGTAAGCTGAACTTTGGAGTTCTGTCAAAATATTTTAGAACTGATCTATAAAAATCCCTTGCAATTGTAGTTTGGGTTTTTTTTCTAAAATGGTAAAAGTCATAATTTATATTGCAGTTCTTTCTGTACTTATAAGAATTTTTTTAAATTAATTTTATAAGAAGTAGCTAGGTGACAAAGCAGTGTGCACAGGTGATTGCTGAGTGTACATGGCAAAATTATTGTGTCACTTTTACACCTCCATTTAATTAAAATCCCCTGGCCAGCTCAGCAGTGTCTTATTCTAACTGTTGTCTGTTTTTTCCTCCTTTCCACTTCCTTTGGTCATGCTGTTCTGTACTAATTTCATGTATTATTTAGCATTCTTCCTCAGTCTAGCTGTTTCCCACATTCCATCAGGATTTTTGGCTTCTACTACCACTGCTATCCTGTGCAAACATTAAATGATTTCTAATGTTACCAACTAAAATCACAACTCAGCAACATAATTCCATTAATTCTTAAAATGACCCCAAACAAACATGGAAACAAGCAACAAAAAATCCTCTTCCCAAAAGTCTAGGGAGTTACATGGTTCATTTATTGAAAACTAAATAAAAATAACCAGTAGTACTAAAATTATAATATAAATTTATAGAACAATCTATCATCAAGATGCTGAGAGTTGCATATATTAAATTTCTGCTGGCTCTATGGATCAGTGGCTACAGTGTTTCTCAGGCTGAGACTGAGATCTGGTTCCATCTAATTCTCATTTTCAAAAAGTAAATGGGATTTGATTTTCTAACGTGCACAGAAATATAAAGGCTCACAAAGCTATTGGTGTGTCTTTTTGAAATCTGTAGTTTATATCTCCTCTTTATTTTATATGGCAGTGACTGATAATGGTAGTGCCACAAGTTTCAGAGTAGGAAATATATTTGCAAAAAACTATCCATTTTCTTTGCAATGCAAGACTAAATGCATTATCTATTTTCTTTATCATGAAATCTATTTTCCCTCACCTGCTGTGCTTGCCTTACCTTTTGCACTCAATAATTAAAATTGTATGTTTCATTTTATTCTAGTCCATTACCAATCTGGCATGCAGCTGTTTTCTGCCAATGTTAAATCATAAAATCAAAGGTTCAGAATGTGTAGTTTTCTGACCATGTCTTTAAAACTGGTTTGATGCCCTAACATATCTGTGGCTTTGCCCCCCTGCACTTAGTTTTTTTATTATTTGCAGATGAACTGGCCAATAAAATGACAATAGGAAACCACTACAGGATTATAGGAATTCCAGCTTGTGTACAAAATGGCCTACAAGCAACTGCATGTATAGAAGTCAATAGTGTACAGCTCTATAAACCAAATGGTGAGAAAGTTCCATTAAAAATTGACTTAAACCTGGAAAACCTCCTAGAATAAAATCTTGAGAAATGGTAGTTTTTTATTATCTAGTGATCCAGATTATAAAACCACTCAGGGACTTTCCTCTTACAGTCTGAAATGTGTACTTGATGTTATTTGAGAATATCTGCTTTTGCCCACTTTCCATTCATTGGGAAACTCCCTAATTATTTACTGTAGTTCTTCAACTTCTCTTTCCACCTCCTCCTATCCATTGGAAAGTACTCTGAAATCATATAAAATGAATCTGGTATTTCAGGTTGTTTTTCCTTTCTTATTCCATCAGTTCTAGCACATCATGTCTGCTACCTTTTTAGCAGTAAAATTACCAGTGTCAGACGCTTACATTCTGAATTTGTGCTTAATACAGAGATATATTTGTTCTTGGTAAGTTTTTGTGTCAAGACTCCAGTGATGATTTGTTCTAACATAGTCTCTTTAACATGTTTGTTCACCTGTACTTCGTTTCCATTAGGTGCTGCTTTTGTCAGTGACAATTTTAGGTATCTGCTCTCACTGACTTCAAGCTCATGCTGGAGGTTTACTGCCGTCCTGGCCAACATCTTTGCTTCTCAAGTTGTTCCACCAGGCACTTACAATACTCTTAAACTTGCAATATTGCTGAGTCTAGTACAGACATGTGAAAAAGAAAATGCAGATTATCTGGATCTCTTGATTATGACAAGTGACACACTAGTAATTGACAGGTAAAGAGATTCCTATTTTTTCACATAAATTAGAGTTTAAAATCTAGTCTTTTTAAAGATAATAGGATTGGTCTTACATGAAAAGCTAGAGACTTTGTTTTAAAAGAATATACAAGGCGCCAACTTAGTTAAATATTCAATTTTTATCCCTAGGACATTTTCCTTTCTTTCAAATGATAAAGTACAGTAAGAATTTAACACTAGCGTTGTTTTGCAGAACTCAGATAAAACATTCTTCTAAAATCAAAACCAAAGGCTGTCCCAGAACCTAGTAACAAAAACAAATGGTCTCAACTTTTCAACTGACAACTCATTTTGTGTCAGTTCAAGCCCTCTCATCAGTGATTCCCAGCTATCAGGTTGCTGTTGCCTTTAAATATTTTTCACTGTGCATTTTATCTATTTATCTATTCATGCAACAATAAACTGCTAACAAAATTTTACATACACTGCAGGAAAGTACAGTATGCTCGGATTTATATTAAACAAAATTACTTTCTCCTTCAATAACTTAAGATCTCTGAAAGGGCTATGAATTCTATTTTCATTTGGAAGTTATTCAAGCAATTCACTAATATTTTGTATTGTGAAAAAAATCCCAAAACTTTGACCACTTCAAAATTCACCCGTAGAAGTTAGTTCAAATTTTTAAAAACAAGAACTGCAAGATTTTTTTTCCCCAGGTTAAGATTTCTTAAGGAAAATCAGTGTTTTAAGGATCAAAACATCTGGTTAATATTAAAATGGTTGCACACTGTAAATCATGATCAATACTGTAATTTGTACTATCTTGCATGTGCACAGTATTTACTGTCAGCAGCCTGTTGAAGTAGGCATTTCCTACATATTTCCATTGGTGCAATACACCACTTACTGATTCTACTTCGTAATTTTCTCCCAGGCTGTAATAGTAGGACAAACCACACTCTGACATCTTAAAATCATTAAGAGCCTTTGATTGTGGAACCAGACAGATGATTTGCCACTTCTCTGTGCCAAAGAACATACTGCAGGGAATGAAAAAGTTATTTTATACCTTCTTTCTCCAAAAAAATGGAGGGGAGTGTGTAACTCAGGAAGGCAGAGCTTATAAGTTCCACCTTTTCATTTTTCCCAGATGGCCAGAATTACTAATCCCCTAAACTTTTACATCACTAGAAAAGTTTCTGAAGAATAGGAAGAAGAGTTAACAATATGGGGTTAAATTACAAGATGTCTTTGATTTCTTAGGAATTACTTCTGCAACCCATTATTTGCCTCATGTTTAATTCATAAGATATAAAGTCTTGATGACAGCTGTTGGAGAGCAGGCTTGAACCTCTACTTTTGTATTCAAAGTTAAACAATTAGTTTTGATGCTGGTTTCACGTTAAGGGTTTTTTGTTGTTGTAGTTTCTAAGTGAATTTCTTAATACTTACTAAGTTTTTTTAGAAGTGAAGAATTTAGCAATTTATGACTGACAGAATTATTTAATCCTCCAGGCTTCTGAATTACAGCTTGTGCCTTCTGCCTCGTGGCATACGACACCCACCTTCCAGTGACATTTTTCCTTCTGTGTCCAAAGATAAACATGGAACTGGAAGTGCCAGTATTCAAGCCTGCAGTGCCGTGCTGGCCAAGGGTGGCATCTGTTACATAGGAGACTTAAGTTCATATAAAAAGGACAAGCTTGAACTTCTACAGTCTGGTAATCTCCCACCTCCTAACAAATGAGGGGACAGAGCTAAACAAAAATGTAAATTCAAAACTAGGTTTGTTACCCAGCTTATGGCCCTTAAATGCTGCAAAAATCTGTTTTTAATGGGTTTGTGTAAGGACAAGGACAAAAAAGCTGAGGTCCTGTAAACTTAAATCTGCTACACTACAGACATTCATTTATCATAACAATTTAACAAAATCATAATCATGACTGGTTTCAGATGTGTGGAACTAGAATTTATAGCTAAGCTAAATCCATCACATAACTGATGAATTTTGTCTTATCCTAGTGCTAGAGAGCAGAACAACAACAGTATTTATTCCTGGGAAGAAGTATGGAGAAGAGGCTGACCAACAAGTTACTGTTTCAGTTCAGACCAACTTTTGGTCCTTTGTAGATGTGGACTCCTCCTCAAAGAAACATATACAAAAGGAGAACTTTTTAATTGGACAGATGGTAAAGCACATGCCTTGTTATGAGAGGAACTGTGCTATAGCTGACATTTGTGTTTATTTCCACCTATAAAATAATGGAAACAATAAAACTTGTTAATATTTCCCAGAAAGTCACACTTTAAGTAACTTTAAATCAATTATCTTCTAAAATGAGCTTTCCCAAAAGAGTAGTTGTCATTCAGACAACATTTTAGCAAGTATTACAGGTAATTCATTAGATAATCTTGCAGTATAAGTGGATATAGGACATTTCAGATATAAAACACCATGATGCTTCTACAAGTCAAAAGCCCAAAATAAAATAGATATTTTCTTTCTATGGGTCTTTTCTTTAGGATGTGAGTTTGATTCCAGTTAACCTTGTAGATGGTTTTGGGCTCCTGATCTACAATGAGTTTCCTTCCTGTCGCCTGTCTTCTCCTGTTGTACATCACATCTTGAAAAAAGCCATTAATCCTGAAGCCATGCTGTACAAAGTCTCACAGCAGTTCAGAACACAGGATTATGAGGAGGTAACAGATGATATAGAATAATGTAGAAATGCCTTATATTTATGAATATCATACTGGGTTTGGCATCAGAAGGTTCTCTCTACTGTCTGCTTTTAATGCTCACTTTCTGCCCTTTCCTCCACCACTAGCATTATTAGGACCACTGACAAAAGCAGCTTCAGTTCTTGAAAAGGGCCAGTATAATAAATACAGTTTGAGCAGTTGAGTGTTTCTGGAAAATATACTAAGTTAACATTCATATGAGAACAGATCTCCAATATCTATTTTTGACCAAAAAGTTTACAATCAGTAGTAGAAGTTAATACTCCATTCCAATTAAATTGTCAATAACTGTAGCATAACTAACAGGTGACCCCCACCTTGGAAGTGTTCAAGGCCAGGTTGGATGGGGATCTGAGCAACTTGGTCTAGTGGAAAGTGTCCCTGCCCATTGCAGGAAAGTTTGAACTGGATAATCTTCAAGCTCCCTTCCAACCCAAACCCTTCCGTAATTCTGTTTACTATCAAAGATCTGTCTTTACCATTATCTTTCACATTTTCCTTATTCAGCATAGCCAGACGGTGAAAACTGTCTTTACTGTTAAAACAATTGGCAGAATGCACTGTCCAGCCTGTATTACTACACCACTGGTATATTAAAAGGTGTGAAAAAGGTCAATTCCTGATTTTCCAGGTAAATATTTAAAATGTATGCCCTCTCTCTAGTTTATTTTGTTTGCTAGGAATCTTCATGTGGAACTGAGTTCAGAGGCAGAAAGTCTCATTCAGGGCTATTATCTTGCAAGTCGCAGGGTGAGAAGAGATTCCATTCATGGATCAACATTATCCGCCTCTGCACTAAAAATTCTGTACGTCCTACTTTCCATCTTCAAAGAGAAATTGTTCTAATCTGCTCAGGAGCTTGCTTAATAAAAACCTACATAAGACTCATGTTTTGGAAAGTCCAAGCATAAATAATCTCATTCACTATTTATAAATGCCATTTATTTTATATATTGACACTGCTAAATAAAACCGGACTTCGAACAACTTTGCCAGGCAAAAAAAAAAAAAAAAAACCAACCAGAACCCAGCTGTTTACAAAATAGGTATCATTATTAAAGCTATCTAGAAAAAAAATGGGATTTAAATATGTAAAGCTTTATTACGGGAGCAAAAAAAGTATTAATGGATAACATGCCAAGTTCTACTTTTTAGCACAGGAAGTTAATGCAGAATACATATTTTGTCAGTTCAACTGCACAGCTGAAGTATAAAAAAACCACCCCAGTGTTAACTTTTCATTTACACAAGTGCTTGACACAGGGCAACACACACTCATTCATGCCTGCAGTATTGTTTATTTCTGACATGCTCATATTGATCTCTTAGGATTTCCCTGGCTAAGGCTCACACCAAGCTCAGTTTAAGACAGACAGTCCTCGAGGAAGATGCAGTGATTGCCGTCTTGTTACTGGAGTCATCACTGACCCTAAAACATGGTAAATAATGCACAGCAGTTCCTTACTCTTGTGACATCGCCGTCACATTTGGTCAGCCTGAAAAAATTCTACACCCATTGGTTGCAATAGCAAGTAATTTCCAACCAAAATCCAGAACTTCCACTGCTGAAGAGTGGTACTGGAGAAGTCTGTCCACTTGTCTCAGTGTTGTAACACTGTAACAAGACCACAGGCCAGCACCAGCTCCTTCCTTTGTGCTTGTTTCTTTAGGGCACTGCTCCTCTAAAACTGGCTCAGGTTAAACTAAGGACAGATTTTCCTTGGGGAAACCAAAAACAAGAGATGGAGGGGTTTTTTTTGTTTCTTAAGCATCAGCTATATTTGTTCACACACAGATTTGGTAAGAATTACAATCTAGGATTGTATTACTAAATAATTTGCATCACAGCTCTTTTTTCCTTTAAAGTACTGGCAAATATGAAGTTTTACAGCTTAATTTTTTCATTGCCTAGGCACATCTGCTTTATGTGTAGCACCAAATCCTGTATTTCCATTTGACCTCAGTGATGAAAACGCCCTGCAACAGAGAGATATTTACCTCATGCAGTGCCACCATCAATTGCTGAAATTTATTGCTGCCTATAGCCCAGGAATTCACTTTAACACTAATGAAGAGTAAAAACTCCACTCCAAGTAAAGCCTGAGGCTTTGGCTTTTTGAGAGGCTACAGATAGAAATACAAATTTACTAAAAACTTAGAAGACAGTCCAGTGATGTTATACCAAGGAATAAAGCATACAAACAGGACTTGAATTACAAGTTCTGTGAGTTATTTGCAGGCAGGAAGGATGTCTTCCTCCTGGAAAGTCACAGCTTCAGAACACAGTCCTAACCAGGATTTCTCTTCCTGGCTACCATTCTCCATTCACAGTTAAGCAAAGAGTCATTTAGGATTCAGGATTTTTAATAAGACTACAAACTAAAAATTAAACCACCAGTTCTGAATCTAATGTTTTATTTCAGCTACCTGAATTCTGCAGTTTTTCTTGTTGCTTCCTTTCAAATGTATCACCCAAAGAATTAGAGTTTTAAGATCATTAAAACTCTTCTTTTCATAGTTTAAGTCAACAGTCTTTACTTACTCAAGATGTATAGAATTTGAAATGCATAAAAGTATTACCACACTGCTTCGTGTTCTGTGTCTTTTTTTACATTACAGCAACATGAGATTAGACAAGGATGCCAGATGCTCCTGCAATCAAAACCCCAACAAAACTAAAAAGCCCACAAGACAGACGAACCACAAAAGAAACCCACCAAACCACCCCAACCTGCAAAGCCCAGTGTTTCCACATTATTTTATATAGACTGCAGGGGATAAGAGTGCTACAGTTAGATAAAAAAATATTAGACAATGTGGTAGGCAGGTAGCTCAACACTACCTCACTGTAAAAACAAATGAGGAATGCATGGTAGGAGATGGTGTCTGGAGCACAGTATGCTTCCCTGGCTATGGGCTTTCCTGTGTTTTATCTTCCTAGTAAGGATATAGCCCTAGCCAGAATCCTCAGCAAGCCCTGCAGCCAAGAGATGAACATTAAATAAAAAGCTGCAGTAAAATTGTACAGACTTCCTGCCCAATCTGAATACTTAAGGCTTGTGTTACTCCTACCCAGGATGTCATCCAGCAGGATCAGAGTGCTACTGCTCCCACAGCCTTAACAAGAAAATAAGTTACTGAAAACAGAAATACAAGATTTTATTCATACCCACTACTAATAGTGTAAACATTTATTTAGACAACACAAGTTTTCCCACATTTTAATCTTTGCCTTAGTCACTTTTGATACATTTATTTAATACACTCAACAATTCATACTAAGTTCTAAGACTGCCCATAAGGCCACTTCTCTTTGTAGAGTGACACTCTACCCTGAACTTCATTCCAGGATTTTTCATTTTCAGAGAACAGCTACTCCCCTGCCACACTGTGGAACTAAGCAGTATTTCTGACGAGCAGGAAGGGCAGTGGAAGCATTTCCAAGTGCATTAGAACTCCACATTCCAGGCTGCTGTTTTCAAGCTAAGAACAATAACAATAGTGAGTTAGTTTCCTGTACCCTTAATCAATCTTATACAAAGGTATCACCCTCACTGGCATTTCAGATCTCAAGATACACATCAAAAAACATTCAGATGGGTAAACGGCAAAAGTCTCATCATTATGCCAGAAAAATTACTTTAAGGGTAGGCTGAAACAGAATTCCTTTATAAATCACTATTTTTGAGAAGCAAGGCAAAAAGAACATTTTATCCTTGTTTCTCCCCAGTTTCTCCCATGAGTTCTTGAAAATGAGAAGACTTCTAGCAGTACCACAAGAAAAGCATAGTTGCCAACATGGCCAGTACAGGCTTTCCCTGAATGGCAGCACAGCCTGCAGAAACCCGAGTACTGTGACAGTGAAAAAAATAATCAACTGACCTTAAGCACCCACACTTCTACAAGTGGGTGGACTCTCCTGCTGGCCCTATGTGCTCACACAAGGCTGGAAGACAGTGGAGGTGCTCATCTGATGTCACAGCACCTTGAAAAAAATTAAATTAAATCAGAAATGAGGAGCAAATTAAACTGGGAAAACCCTATGGATTAGCTGGCACATCAGATATACAACACTGCTCATCACAACATTCAGTTGGGTAAACGGCAAAGGGTGATCATCACTATGCCAGCAGTTTCCTACCTAAGAAAGAAGGAAGCTTTAGTACCTGTTTTTTCCAGGTACTAAATACAAGGGAATTGGTTAAGCCTGTCTCAAGCATTGTACTTCCATAAGCTGAAGCACAGCTTCGCTTTTAACTGTTAAGCACAGAACAGACTCAGTACTGCCAAGAACAAGAGAAAAACAACTCTGTTTGGGTACAAGAATGCAGGTCCCTGTCTTACATTCAAACCCCAGATGCCAAGTATCTTTCTAGAGGTAAAGCTCACTACCACAGTCATCCTTCCCTTAGGAATATATTCCAAGGCTGACACAGTTAAGTGCCAGCATGGACTGTGATCTGAACGTACTGTTCTTCATTTAATTCTTTCCCTTTCAACTAACATCTGCGAATTCTTCAAATCAGAAGTCATGTTTCCCCAGTTAAAAACTAGGTTCTCTGACACAAACCTTTCCCTTCTGACTTCTTTGGGATTATTCTTGGATTGCTTTGCTCTGGGGAGCAAGTCTTAGGAGATTTTATAGCTGCCATAATACCTTTTGTTAGAATTTCAATCTCTTAACCCTACATACAATCAAATGGTATCCTTTTTCCATCTGTAAGGGAATTTGCAAACCATTAAACAGCTTCAGAACTCCTGATTTGGATTTCATTATGCTTTCCTCAACATCTTTACGTACAGTAAGAAATACTTACTTCTGCATCTTCAGAATTCATGTGGCATCTTTCTGCTTGCAAGGCACGGCAGAGTCCAGACTGAGGATTCCCAAAGTCAGTAACAAACTCATCTTGAGCTTCATTTTATGCCTAAAACAATGAAAAGCAGATGTTTGATTCTGAGAGCTCCACTGCTAAACCAGTAGCAGAAAACATTAATACTTCTTTGGGAACAGTAAGCCAGTCCTAGACACACAAACCCCATGCTCTCTTTGTAATTACCTGGGATAGAGCATCAGCTGAGATAAAGGTTAAAGCAGAGGCATGACCATTTTCCTAAAACAAGCTCCAGTGTGAGGAATGACTGATTGCAGGACAAGTGCTCCTAATGACCAGCCAGGCTGGGGAGAGGAGCACTCTGGCAGGGTACAGCCTTCAATCCCAATTCATGGGCAACACTCTGGGGAACTCACTGATGTTTTACCACCAGCTGAACTGAGGTCAGCACTCACACCACAGTCTGTAAGGCAGGAGAGTTTTATCCCAGAGGCTGCTGATAGTCCTGGGGCCCTGTCCCTGCCAGACTCCACCAGTTTGGATCTGTGCCTATAATCCAAAAAAGGGCATAGTCTTGGTCACCTCACAGCCCTTGGCCAATTCCCTAAAGGAAAAAAAAGGTAATTTATCTTTTGAAGTATGACAGGCATTTGCTGATGAAAACGATCTGTCAGCAAAACCAAGTGTCTTTGAAGGTCCAATCTGTCATTTCTTTCAAGACTTGATGAGCTCAGAGACAGCTCAAAGTAACCACCACGTAGCACGCAGTAATTAGGTCCATTTCGGTGTCCCATGGCACCCTGTGTGGCCAGAGTGTCAGCCTGAACTGCACCAGCCCAGCACCCAGGGGAAACACAGGCACAGCTACAGCAGTGTGACAATCACTCTTCTTCCAAGTGACAGCTTTGGCTCTTTAGAAAAGCACCCGCAAACCATCCCTGCAATGCCTGAGATTACAGACACTGCTTTGACCTGCCAAGTCGGGATTTCTCACATTAGCCACCTGGGAGCATTTCTAATTCCTCTGAGAAGGCCAGAAATCATTGCACTGCTCAGACGAGCAGTGCCGGGACTGCGGAGCCAGGCCCTGCTCCAAGGAGCGCGGCGGAGGCCGGGCGGCTGCCGAACCACACGGATCTCTGCGGACCCACACAGCGGGGGTCACGGAATCACAGAACGTCAAAGGTCTGGAACGGACCTTAGCGATCACCCAGTCCCAACCCCTTTCCTGCCACGGGCAGGGACACCGCCCGCCAAGCCAGGCTGCTCAAGGCCTTATCCATAAAGCCCGGCTTTACGGGCTGGGGCACTCACAACCCTTCTGTCCTAAAGGCCTCCCCCCCCTCACAGTAACGAATTTCCCCCCAATACCTAAACTTCCGCTCTTTCAATGTGTACCTCTCAGACTCGGTGGCCGCTGCCGCCGCTCCCACGCCCGAGGCCGCGGCACGGCGGGATGGCTCCCAAGCCACGGGCCAGCACGGGCACGTCCCAGGCCCGGGCACTCCCCACTCGCAGGCACAGCCCGGGCCCCGCAGGCACGGGCCGGCTCCCGCCACACCCACCCACGCGGCACGCACCCCGGCTGGCGGTCCTGCTCCGTGCCCCTCGGAAAGGGCGAGGCCCGGCCGCCGTCCCGTTAAATACGCGGCGCTCCGGGGCGGGGCGGGCACGGCGCCTTCCGGCTGCGCGCGCACGGGGACACGGGGACACCGGCGAGGGGCGGGATGGGGATGGGAATTGGGCGGGAAGCGATCCGTGGCCGCAGGGTCTGCAGGGCAGCGCCTCCGCTGCGGCCATGGGAAGTTCATCTGTTCCGTCCCTCCGACGGAACAGCTGTGATGACCGTGACCGATTTTTCAACTCAAAGTATATAACATTCACTGAATAATATTTAATAGAACATTTACCTCAGCAATAACAAACCATATGGGAAGTTTTACAGAACAGATACAACAGATGACATTTGTGCATTTAGTTTCAACTTTTCTCGCCTAAATACAGGTGTTTAAGTGAACAGGTGTGCTACGAAGAAGCCAACACTTTGGGTTCACTTGCTTCAGCCCGTGAGCCCTGCGATGAAATGAGCCGTGGTGTGGTGAGCAGACCCGTGGCTGTGCCGGGGCAGCAGCACAGTCTGAGCCGCCAACGTGCAGCACAGTCCTGTGGGTGGCTACAAGCAGTGCCCGAATCACAGCGCTCTGTGCAGGAGGGACGGGTCTCGGCACATTTTTACTCCATGAACATGCATCCACATTCCCAGCAATAGCTACAAACGTGTAGGACTGTCCGATGGGTGGAGCCCTGACCTGACAGCTGCGGGCGGGGGATTTCTGCCATCGGCTTTAAGCAGTGGAGAAAGTCTGTGTGGGATTACAGATCTATTTTCAGCCTTGCCCTTCTCTTTTCACCCAATCCTGTTCTGCCCTGTACTTGCCATTAGCACATCACTCCTCGTCCCTTTTCCCACAGCGCTTGTCCCAGAGAGGACAAGGATACTCAACTCTGCTGGCAGCTCTTGGTGCAGGCTGCAGTCACCGCCTCCCACTCCCCCTCTTCATTCTGATCGCAGCAATGATAGAAACCAATGATGTGTCACATTAACTTAATGAGGTATTAATTACACTTAAGAATCAATTCCTTCTCCTCTACAAACAACATTTCAGGAATTACAGTTTGTCTGTAGATACTGTTTGTTAACTTAAATAGATATATATATAAGGTGTAATAAATAACCGTTTTTTTTAAAGCAAGAAGGGAAGGTTAGATCTGTGAAGATGTTGATGTTTCCCCATGGTTTGCGCTGTCTCCTTGTGCCGAGTGAGTCAGAAACTGTCCCGTGGCTCCAATGTACAACCTGGAACGCATGGGCCACTTCTGCAAGAGAGGAGACAAGCACAGCACTGAGACACTCGGCATCTTTGCACTCCAGCTGCAGTTCTCAGCAAAGATTGGATGGAATCACAGCAGAAGAAAATAAGAAACTGAACAGGAAACTCAGCCTAGCTCAGTTTGTGTCATAGATGTTCTGTTAGAACAAAGAATTCCTTCTCAAGGCACAAGAGATGCTACAGGGATACACCTGCAAGGACTGCAGCTCCATGTGCACACCTGTCCCTGCTGGCTGGGCCCCACAACACCACAGGGGCTGCTGCTGAAGGCTGTGAGTCTGAGGGAATTTAATGTAATTGTGCTTAGGCAGTCATCAGCACTCTCAGTTTCTTGTTCTTGTCAGCTGCAGCTATTTCAGATGACACAATTCATCTTTACACTCACTGATTTTTGGAATCATCAGTTACTCCTGGTGTCCAGTATTTATTGTGACAGTTTGTGTTTCTTAACCCCAGCAGGTTGCTCAGTGCAAGCAGCCCTGTGGTGCGGGTGGCCGCAGCTGGGCACCCAGAACTTGGGAGGGAGCATCCAGCTCTGTTTGCTGTGCCAAGTTCAGTATTAGAGGTGGATGATTGAAGAGACAACTTGTCACACACATTGAATGCAGAAATTTTTGTTCCAAAAGAATGCAGGTTTTTTAAGACTCTTTTGGGAACAGACTGGCACCTTTCCTGTGGGTAAGGGGCACTTAGTAATACCGCAGATAAATCTCAGCTCTTCTGTTCAAACACCTAAAGCAGCAGCATATTCTCACTTAGAAAAACTGTACAATCTCCTTCAGTAATTTCATTTCAAGTGTGATGCTAAGACTTTGTCACCAATAAACCATCCAAGTTTAACATCATTACCATATTTTTCATTCAGTGTACACACCACTGTACTTGGATATTTAACTTTCCTCTATTTCCTCTATTTGCATTTACTGTGCTTAATCTATCAGTTTAGTTAAAGACTTTATCTCTAAAGGTTGTCTCATATCCTGCATTTTGGGGTTTTTGAAGCACATACTAGGATTTGACTGTGACACATTCATCAGATATATTCATAAAAAAATAATTGCTTAAGTGAATCCAGTAGCCTGGGAAGTGAGCATCTGGATCATTTAACTGCTGTAATAACTATTCAAGAGTATTTTTCTGCCAGTAGTAGTTGGCAGCTGATAAAAAGTACCATAAGAGACCTGTGTCCTTTCACTCTGACTGAGTGAACTAACAGAAGCTATTTTGAACTTATTTTGTAGTACATCACAGTATTTTCTTACTTAAATTATAGCCATCTTCTAATTGGTATAGAAACTTTGCTTTCTTTATGAGTCTGCTAATCATTTAAATGGCCTCAGAAGCCTACGTTCACATCATGCTGTAAAATACAGCAACCAACATAGGGAACAAGGAACTCTCTGTGAATTAGGCACTTTTTAGAAATTAGAGATTACTTCACAAATTAATCATAATTAAATCATTCTGAATTCAGACTCTTAAAATAAAATTTGAAAAAGAAAAGAAAACACCCTCCACTAACCAGTGAGTTAGTGCTCTAACTCACTCCCTGTGAGCAGAGCCAAAGAAAACACCCTGCGGTGCCTGAGCCCCATCAGTCGGTGAGCACTGCATTTAGAAACACTTTCCAGCCCCGTCGTCTCCAAGAGCAGTTCCACTTTCTCATCCCTTCTGCAGTGCTGTGATTATTTCTGACAAAGGGAAGAGTGGATACCAACCAGAGAAATGCTTCAGAAAAGCACTTCCATGGAAGTAATTAACACATGGCTGGTGATTACCACTGCTGTCTGCACTGGGCTGCCTGGGCAGTGAACTGAAGCGGCTCAGCTGTGGGGCTGGGTCACCGCTGTGGGACGGGATCACCGCAGTGGGACGGGATCACCACAGTGGGATGGAATCACTGCTGTGGGATGGGATCAGTGCTGTGGGACAGGATCACCGCAGTGGGATGGGATCACCGCAGTGGGATGGGATCACCACAGTGGGATGGAATCACTGCTGTGGGATAGGATCACTGCTGTGGGATGGGATCACCGCAGTGGGATGGGATCACCGCAGTGGGATGGGATCACCGCAGTGGGATGGGATCACCACAGTGGGATGGGATCACCGCAGTGGGATGGGATCACCACAGTGGGATGGATTCACTGCTGTGGGATGGGGTCCCCTCAGCACACAGAGCCCTCACAGCAGGATCCCGTGGCTCTGCAGCGATCACCAAGGCTTTCACACAGGGACCAAGAAGGTGCAAGTACTGCTGTGGTGCTGCCCTTCACTTCCAAAAACCAGGTCCCACCACGTTTGGATATACACTAGATTTGGTATTTTGGTGCAAAGTCCCCGAAGCTGGAGGAACAAAGCTCCAAGATATTTCCATCAGATCCCTAAGACCTAGGCACAGAGGTTAGACCAGGCAGAATTTCCATGTAATACCTCTAGGCAAGGCACAGGCACTTGCAATCTTTAGTTTCAATTACGTCTCTAAGGCCAGGGTCACTCACTGACCGAAGGTGGTGGCTGCTCCTCAGCTCTCCTACCTTGACGGGGTGCAGGTACCCATCCCCGCGGAGGGCGCCCAAGCCCTCTCCCGGTGACTCCTCCTCATCCTGAAGGCTGCGGGTGAGGTGCGCGATGTAGGTGGTGGCCAGGAGGAGCACGTCCAGCTTGGAGAGCTTGGTGTCGGGCGGCACGGAGGGCAGGGTCCTCTGCAGCTCGAGGAAGGCGTGTCGCAGGGTCTGCACCCGGCTGCGCTCCCGGGCGGCGTTGGCGGCGGCGGGGCGGCCCGGAGAGGCCCCGGCCCGCGGCCCGGCCGCCCCCGGCAGGCAGCAATTGCTGCCCGCACAAGGAGGCAGCAGGGAGTCGGGGTCTGCGTCCGGGCTGCAGATCTCCTCCGGGCTGCTGCTCTCTGCTAAGCGCCCACAGTCCATCGGTGGCGGCCCCGGCAGGGAGGGTCCTGCAAGCAACAAGAGCATCTCTACAGTAAGATGCTGCGGTGAGTGGAGCCAGCGCCTTCTGGGAACAAGGATGGTCAGAANCACTTCCAAAAACCAGGTCCCACCACGTTTGGATATACACTAGATTTGGTATTTTGGTGCAAAGTCCCCGAAGCTGGAGGAACAAAGCTCCAAGATATTTCCATCAGATCCCTAAGACCTAGGCACAGAGGTTAGACCAGGCAGAATTTCCATGTAATACCTCTAGGCAAGGCACAGGCACTTGCAATCTTTAGTTTCAATTACGTCTCTAAGGCCAGGGTCACTCACTGACCGAAGGTGGTGGCTGCTCCTCAGCTCTCCTACCTTGACGGGGTGCAGGTACCCATCCCCGCGGAGGGCGCCCAAGCCCTCTCCCGGTGACTCCTCCTCATCCTGAAGGCTGCGGGTGAGGTGCGCGATGTAGGTGGTGGCCAGGAGGAGCACGTCCAGCTTGGAGAGCTTGGTGTCGGGCGGCACGGAGGGCAGGGTCCTCTGCAGCTCGAGGAAGGCGTGTCGCAGGGTCTGCACCCGGCTGCGCTCCCGGGCGGCGTTGGCGGCGGCGGGGCGGCCCGGGGGGGGCCCGGCCCGCGGCCCC
>VXBU01013641.1:2018554-2031586 GCA_013400315.1 Bombycilla garrulus | reverse complement strand
AGCGGGTCGCGGCTGCCCGGGCACCGCTCCGGGGCACCGACACACGCGGGACGGAAACACGGACGGGATGAGGCCAGCCCGGGCGGGCAGAGAGGGGATTTAACAGGGAACGGGGAGCGATTAAAAATCAGTAACGCTAATGAGAAGGGACAGTCAAAATAAATACCGGGGTAGGAATTAGCCCAGAATAACATTTTGAACGAAGCCCGATTGTGCGATAAGAGAGACACAATAAATCAAGCCTCGGGAGCAGTGGAAAAACAAAGTCTGAGCAATTCGTTACCGGGTTTGCAGCCAAGAAAATTAAGGACTTAAACTTTAGCGATAATTGGAAGTGCCGGGACGGGACGAGCCCGATGAGGACCCGACGGGGCGGGAGCGGCGCAGAGGGAGCCGGACACCCTCAGCCCCGGCCCGGCCCGGCAGCACCCGCAGGGCACCCGCCGCAGCCACCGGCGCGTCCCAGCCAAACTCTCCGGGCCGAGAATTCCAGCAGCGCGGCGCTGGGGACACGGGCGGGAGCTGCCCGCGGGCCGGACCCTGCCCTGCCCTGGCCCGCCGAGGCCCCGCCGCGCTTTCTGCCCATCCATAGCCCCGAGGAGCCTCCGGACAGGGCTGCATGGCGAGGAATGCTGTCGGGCTGCTCCACAGGTTCTCACATTAAGCATTAAATTCTAAGTTAAGTACTTAAAATCGTCTGTAAATTTAAGTACTGAAACTGTGCCTCAACGTTTACCTTTGCCTGGTGCTGGCAGCCTCGGTGAGGGTTTCCCTTCAGCCATTAGGAGGTACTCTGACAAAAGCTACTCTTGTCAGTAGGTACACGGCCGTGATGATGGAGTTCACCAGTACCACAGACCATCCTTTGGCCTCCAAATGCAAAAGAATGAAGACACCAGCTCTCTGAAGGACAGTGGAGGAGCCTCCAAGCAGCCCTGCTAAGCCATGTTTTTTGGCCACAAGGTTTCTAGGGCTGCCTCTAGCCCAAGTGAGCATTGCTGAATCCTTTCTGCAGTCAAAACCTCTTAAAAATGCACTTGACAGACATCCCTCTGCTCAGTCAGCCTCTGGGGCTCAAACAAGCAGTTCTTGAACATACCCCTAAGCTTGTGCTGAAAACACTCAGAGTCTGTGGTGTGATGTGGAAGAACTGATCCCAGGCTCCCTGGGGAGCAGGGACACTTGCCTTCCAGCCTCAGTTCCACTGGGGCTCCTCTGTCATCTTGTAAGGGCCCAACACGCGCTGACTGAGACTGGCACACAAGTCTGGGATCAGCTCTCCCACACCCCAAGGAGGTTTCAAGATCTGCTGCCCTCCTAAAAAATGCCTGCTCAAGGAGGACTTCTTCTCACTAGGCCATGGGATGCTCAACTATGTCACTGACAGTGAACTTAACAACAGGTGTCACAATACCCTGAGACTTCCCAGCCCCGCTAAATTAGCAGATTGTGAGTGCTATGCTCTTCTCTGCTCTGACTGGATTAATGACACAGTATTTTTCTGGAGTTTCCCACTATACACAGAGTTTGCCTCAGTGCAGGAAATCCAGTGGAACGAGTTGGAAGAGAAGCGGTCATGGAAGTCTCATTACCATCTTTAGACAACACCAAATCTATCTTACTGCAGAGTGTGATTAGGGAGATTGTACGGTACGAAACTGAGCAGTGTTTGGAGACACCACTCTGGCTGCTAGCCTTGTTACCAAAAAAGGGGTGCTTTAAACATATTTTAAAACCCCAAAGAGATAGAAATGTAGAAATAGTTGTTCTTTGCTCCCTGAAGACTTTGTCTCATCAGATGACGTCTCCTCCGTTGTAAGCACAAAGACGTCCAGTGATTATTTTCTTGTATCAACCCACTATTTAAATCTAAAGCTGTAACAAATGGCTGCAGCTGTTTCTTCTTCTTTCCCAGACAAATGACTGAGAATTACTTTTCCTGCCTTACCTTCCACAGTATATCTCAAATCTGATAAATTCCAGAGTCACAGAAGAGCCAGATTTCCAGTGTGATTTAGGTAAGAAGAAGCTCTACCAGAGACAGAATGATGTCTCCAGGTACACTCTGCTCCCTTAATGTCAAATTAGTTTCTGGTTTTATGGCTACAATTCAGCATGAACATTCAGGGTATTTCTTTCCAATTTGTTCATTTTCTCCCACTCCCATTTCTGTATAAGGATTTCTCAAGTGTGCTTGCCTGCTGGTATGGTGCAGCAGTTGGTGTTTCTGACAGAGACTGGCAGAAACATTGCTTGTCTGATTAAAACAGCTCCAGCAGGCAGCCACACACAGATTCTATCTGGTCAGGTCCCACAGATTCCAGCTGCAGCCTGGGAGCAAATCAAAGGCAGGACATAGCCACGGGAAAATCAAAATAAGTTGCAGTTCACAACTTTTGCTTCTTGGGGAAGTCTCAGCATAATGGACTCCAAATCCAAACAAATGTTTTGAAGATTTCCAGTGAAATACTCTTTCCCCCTTGTTTCAAATGCCATGTTGATAATGTACTGTAGAACCACAGCATATTCCACAGTTATGTTAAATATGCCATATTGCAGTGTATCAATACACTCTTTATGGCATTTTCTCAGTAGTAATTACTTTTAAAAGATATTCAAAATATGTATCAGAAGGGCTCCATTCTCTGTGTGTGTGCACATAAGTGTTAGACCAGGGTATCAAGACTTCGCTAGGGGTTTGCTTTTGCTAGACATGAGCTGCTTGGCTGTGGAATTCTCTGTGTGAAACGCCACGGCACATATTTTATTAGGAGTAATTACTTCAGGTCTTCAATGTTTTATTTACAATAAATTAAAATCTTTAATCCAGAAATACTCAGAACCTATGAAAAATATGCCATGCTCTAGGTGGCTTACATAACCCACATTAACAAATAGTAACAAACCATTAAATAGTTTTAAATGAGTGTGTGTAAGGTAGAGGGAAGTGTAAGATGCAAAGATAACACTATGACACAGAGAGTAGGAGGCGATTTCCTAACGTGCTGCATTGAGTCAGCAATCAGCAGCTGACACTGAACATGCTCACCAACACTACTGACATTCTTCTTTGGAAATTGCTCAAAGAATTAACTTTTTTTTTTTTTTTAATGTATGCTTTTCTGTCTTTCTCAACCTGAATATCATTGATGGCTACAGCTAGAACAGGAAGTATCATGCTCAGTTAGTACTGATTTCAGTAAGGGACTAACATCTAAGCATCTGAGCTTTACTTTATGTTTGGAATATTCTGATTTTGAAGGCAAATGACTCACCAGCCTTATATGCTACTTTGGGCTGGGGTAGAGTTCATTTTCTTCACAGTGGCTGGTATAGAGCAGTATTTTGGATTTCTCCTGATCACAGGGTTGGTAATATAGACATGTTTTTGTTATTGCTGAGCAGGGCTTACACAGAGATGAGGCCTTTTCCACTTTTCATAATGCTGGGCTGGCGAGGATTCTGAGGACATGGGAACTGACAATGTGGCAAGTTGGGACTGGTGACCCCAACTGTCCAAAGGAATAGTCCATACCATATGACATCATGCTCAGTATCTGAAGTAGGGGGAGGAGGAAGCATGGGAATGTTTGGATGTTTGGCATTTGCCTTCCCAAGTAACCATAGCACGTGATGAGCCCTTGGTTTCCTGGCAATGGCTGAACTCCTGCCTGCCCATGGGAAGTGGTGACTAAATTCCTTGGTTTGCTCTGCTTGCATGTGTGGCTTTTGCTTTCCCTATCAAAGCATCCTTACATCAAGCCATGAGTTTTCCAGCTTCTACTCTTCCTATTCTTTTCCCAGTCCCAATGGGGGAGTGAGCGAGTGGCTGGTGGGGGCTGGGGGAAATCTGGCTCTTCTGTGACTCTGGCATTCCTCAGATTTGAGATATACTGTGGAAAGTAAGGCAGGAAAAGTAATTCTCAGTCATTTGTTTGGGAAAGAAGAAGAAGAAACAGCTGGCAAGGGTTAAACTACAACACTTTTAGCAGAAGCACTGGCACCTCAGCATTACAGTACCCCTCATTCACTACCCTAGCTTTGGAAATCTTGCTCTTTATAATGAAGATGAAGACTTGTTATTCAAGGGGAGAATGCATGCAGGAGTTAAATGTATTTTAATCATCTGTACCAAATTATCTTTATAAATATTAACAAAATACACAAAATATTCCTGGCAAAAAGAAGAATCTTGATTTCCTTATTCAGGAGAAATTCCTTTCTTATTTCAGAGAGGGCTGTAAGCACAAGATATTGAGCTGCCATTCACACAGAGAAACTGCATTAGGAAAGGTTTTTCCCAGGGGCAATTTGTAATTTGGGCTTTCCTTTCCTTATCTGTAGGACTGGAATTTTTCTAGTCTTGAGCATTTATTTAATTACTCAATTGGGTGTAAAGCAGCCAAACAAACAGAATCTGAAGTTAAATTAATGAATAATACCCCCAATCAAAAAATTAATCAGCAGAGACATCATTAATCTTCTCATGCCTCCTCCACTAACTGTTCAACTTTATTCACCAGAACTTGGAAAAATCCAAAGGATGGAAATTATTTTTAGGACTACAGATCTTCTCAAAAATCACGTGCTAATAGCATCTTTCTGCTTGAAAGGAAGTTGTAGACAGGTGGGGCCTGTTTTTTTCTCTGAAGTAACATGTGACAGGACAAGAGGAAATGGCCTGAAGTTGTACCAGGGATGGTTTAGATTGGGTATTTAGAAAAAATACTTTGTTGGAAGGGTGGTCAATCATTGGAATAGGCTGTCCAGGCAAATGGTGTCATTATCATCCCTGGAAGTGTTAAGAAATGTGTAGATGTGTGGTGTTCACCACACCACAGTTTAGTGGTGAATATGGCAGTGCTAGGTTTACAGTTGGACAGCATGATCTTAGAGGTCTTTTTCAACCTCAATGACTCCATGACTCTACTGTGAACACACCTCTGCACAACTACTGAGTTCCATATAGGGAAAGAAGTGGCTGCTAGGAAAGGACACGGGCTAAAACCATTTCTTGAGAAAGTTTAAGAATCAGGTAACCAGTTTAGCCCAGCATGTGCTGATGTTTTTACATGCTTTTGAGACAAAATATTGCTTCTAAATAAATAGACAGTCCCCTTTTTTTCCAAATGTTCTTAGAAAGCAGTGTTAAATTCAACATATTTTTGTCTGGTTTTGAGATTAAAAAGACACAGACAACATATCCAAAGAGACACCAGTATCTTTTTTGTAAGCTTTGAGGGAGAAAATCAGTAATGGCCAAATCTTCACATCCTGTAACTTCTGGCTTTTAGAATTCAAACTACTTCTGCCCTTACTTCAGATTCTTCCTCAACCTACATCAGAGAGATCAGAGGAGACAGGTGAGACCTTCATGTCACAACCACACCAAAGCACCTATTGCTCCCATTGTCACTAACACTTCCTGGGAGCAATCAACATTTCTGCAAAGATTATAAGCAGTGTTATCAAATGCTGCTGATGAGAAAAAAAATATCTTAAACTATTGCAAGGTTATTGGCTGTTGCAGTGAAAGACCTTTTGTTTTTCTTCCCAGTGCCAAACCTGGAACCAGAATATTCTGAATTGACAGAATCTATTTGGGGTATTGTATACTCATTATTACAAAAATGATGTCTTCAGTAGACAAAAATGGTATTAACATTTTTTTCCTACATAAATATGTATTAAATGCTTTTAATTTTCAAGTCCCATAAGGAAAGAAGCCTTATTAATAATCAAAGTAATTTCTCATATAAATGAAATCAGAAAATATTCAGTCTTTTATTCCAAAACATTTTCCTACAAACTATGTGCAACTGATTATACCCAGCTTTACTGGACATGCATGATCTTAGTACTATGGTAGTCTAACATATTAACTCTCCAAGAAAGGAAGAGCTTATAGATTCAAAACCCTTTCTGATTTAAATTATTAGTCTATTACATGGATCATTTCACAGATGGCTTGGATTTATCTTGGTTTTGATGCAGCAATTAATTCTGCCAAGAATTAAGAGAACAGAAAGATGTAGTCAGTCATTTCTGTAATCTCTGGTTACAGCGTTGTTTGATTGAAGAGGTAAGGTTCAAATACAACTTTTTTAACAGTGAATTCCTAGAATTCTTCAAGGCCAAATGACTTAAAATAAATTTTCACTGTTTTTTTTTTCCTAGCAAAGTAAAATGTATTGTTTTCAGTTGCAATATATAGCATTTGTAATTTTGTGACTATAAATAATCAGGCTCATTTTGCCTCAGAGCTCTGTTAGTCAGGATAGCTACTTTGCACACCACACTGAGATAAAGAATCATAAGTAAAATAGGGAGGAGAGCCTTTCAGTTGCACTTACTTTCACCAGTTACACTCTGAATACAATCACATACTATCCCATATTAACAGATCATGTCTGAATCCTCATCTTGAAAAATCAATAGGTACATCTTGAACACTGACAGTTTTCTGGCTATTTTTTCCCCTATCTCAGAACTTTTGAACTGTATGGCTTTTAAAGCTGTATCACATGCAGTGCTGTGTACTGCATATGTATACCTGCATATGTAAAGAAATAATACAACATTAAATTACACCTTGCACTGGTTGTAATGTGATATTTAAGAAAAGATAGGATTTTTTCATCAGGTATGGATTAAAAGTTAAAATATGAACTTCAGATCAGTAACTCAAACATTGTGTGTTTACATATATTCTGATTATGGTAAGAGCATTACCAAAGGGAGGTATTTGGGCAGTGATGTCTAACATTTTTTCCTTTTGGTACTTCTAACACACCAACAGTACTGTGGAAGCTCTAAAAGCATTGGAATGTTTCCTGGTAAAGCCTGGACTCACACCTTTTAGGTCCTAGGAACAGTTTTTGGTGGGGAGAAATTCTACCAACATAGATGATGACTCATCTAGGAACCAGTAAGGTAAATCTGACTTATCCAAGTCTTTGCAACTGGATGGGATACATCCCAAGGTGCTGGAAGTGAATTTGAGGAGGTAAAGCTGCTACTAAGGAATTAGTGGTTGCAAAGCTGTTCTCCAAAATGTAGTAGCTCATCTTGCTAGATGAGGGCACAGTGACTGTGTTTTCACTTCAAATTTGTTAAAGCAGCTGCTTTCAACTTTTCAGAGAGGGGAGTGTGCCTACAAAATGTGTGACTGGATACAGGAAAGCAAATATTGAAAGAGTGTTTATATCATTGCAGTAAATTAGATTATTGGAACTGACTTTAACAGAATTATACTGAAATTACAGGATTTATTTATATACTCCTATTTAAGCAGCAGTCTTTACTTTAACCTCAAATTACATTTTCAAACTCCCATGCAGTTACGTATTTTAAAAACCTAAAAACACAGCATTAGTTCTTTAACAGTTTGCTAATTAGATTCATATTTGTGTTATTAAAGTGATATTTATAATTTTGTCAGTCAGTTTCACAATAAAAAAATGTGCAATGCTAATAGAGCAGACCAAAAATTTATGAAGTTCTGAGGTTTTATCTCGACAGTACTCTAAAAGTACTGATGACAAAGATTGAAGGATAGGAAAAAAATAAATACTGCACACTGAATGTTTAATTTATCTAGTAACTGTTAGGGTGAGTACGTAACACCTGAAAAATACATAGGCAAAGATCTGAGCTTGCTTTTTGTTTACCATCCTAAAATAGTATTTTATTCCTGATAGTTTTGACGGTTCCAGTTACAAGATGCAACTCACACTAAAATCCCTAAGTAGTCCCCTCTCATTCTGCATTTTGTTTAAAATGTTACTGACTTACAGTTGAACTCAATGATCTTCCAATCTAAAGCATTCTAAATTTTCATTTATTTTATGTAGAAGGTTTCAGACAGTGTGTGTTTCAATGCCCTCGAGAGCATCTGAGAGCCTGCAGCCCCAGATGCGCCCTGGTAAGTTGCTGCACACCTACTTGCTGACCAGTCACAAGTGCCATTTGGTCTTCTAAATGTCTAGGAAACAGCCCCTATCTCCTGGAAAAGGGAGCAGACTATTGCAAGCAAATGTGCTCCTGCCAGATTGCCCATCAAGAATGTGTCTATGCTCTATCTGGTCAGGCAGACATGTGGGAGTATGCACAGTCTAGCTGGCAATCTGCTCACCAGCAGATGTGCTCTCTGGTCGCAGTTTGAAAATAATTTACTCATTTCAAGGGCACAGGGGATCTATCAGTGCACATGTTCTGCCAGTGTGCTTTAGATCTTCACTCCTTCTCAGCTTTGGGCACAGGCAGCAGCACAGAGAAATGGAGTGGGGAAGCAAGACAGGGCAAAAAGGGATGCCTTTTATCACTGCCCTCAGGACATTAGATGTGTCCTCAGCACATGGCAGTGCTAAGTCTACTACAGATTTGGCATATAGTAAACCTACTTCTTGTTTTTTTAAATTACCACTACTAAAAGAAGTTTAGACAGAAGGCAGTGCCATTGTTTGTGTCTTGTATGTTTGTGATGACAGTTATATTTTTCCTTCTGAACAGAGTATGAAGGATCACGGGGAGAATCCATCCAGCATCATATTCAGCAAGGCTGTAAACATGGACAGCAAAAATACCACTAGGGTGCAGATTACTGTAATATTAATTATATCTCTGCAGAAGTACTTACACTTACCTTTACAGGTAGTGCATATTCTCCACTAAAAAAAAAAAAAAAAGGAACCAACCACTAAAACTGGCTGAATTGCCTGCTGAGACCTTACATGGGCCACAGTAACCAGAAACTGCTAATACTTGACCTTTATTCAAATGGCTCTGCTTCAGCAACCCTATTTATTTTCAGAACTTCACTTAATCTCTTTATCCTTAGACTTTATCTAGCACTGTGGTGACTCCTTTCATATCCTATGTCATGGCTGAATAATTCAACGGCAAGTAAATTCCTTACATTTCTCTTCCACAGCCCTCAGCACTAAATGCTGATTGATACTTTCTAGACCTCACTAAGAAGATGTTTACATTTTTCCTTCAACATCATCACCGAGGAAAGGCAGTGAGAGGGGCTGCTGGAAAAGGCACTCCATGTCTGTTTTAAGCATGCTCTCAGCTCTGGCAAAGTACTCCAGCTCACATCTCTAAGTATTTAATGCACCTAATTCTGAATGCATTTGGTTGAATAAAACAGCTAAACTGGTTAATACCTTAAATCTGTATTGCTTCTTCTCCTGCAGCTAAGACTGAGGATATTTTTATTTTTGAATTTTCAGATGTTTACTGAAATTGATATTCAGTAAGTGACCAAGAATTAGATCACCCAGAGGTAACATGTTTCCCCACCTCCCTCTCAAATGAGAGAGCTATATGCTGTAACATGAAGTGTATGATTCCAAAGCTTATGTTTTGGGTATATATCATTACAGTCTCAGTATTATTTCTCCCCAAAAACCTGCCATATAATAGGCCTTAATAATTCTATTTATTATAATGCTAGATTCATATAAGCAAAAGCCCAGTATACCTGCAGAACATGCACATTCCTACCCATTATCAAATACAACGTTATCCTGTGTAGATTTCAGACCACAAAAATCACCCCAACTCAGGGCACTTATAAATATTTAACTGATTAAATACAATGTTCATACAAGCATCTGCCTAAGAAGAGGCAGAACTAACATTGTTCTCTGCAAGTTCCTTCCTTTTGGACCAGAACTTGAAATACATGTGGTGGCAGCAGAGTGGCTTATGACTAGTTGGCACAATCTAAAGTATTTATTACATGCTGACTGTATAATTTAAAGATATTTCCATATTGCTAATCCCATAACATAGGATAGAGAGACAAAAGGTGACTTTCCCACCATATTCTGAATTGCTACAGATACCTACCACAATATTTAATTCCATAAGTAAGGCAATGTTGGCAGAAACTGCTGGTTACAGATTAAGTTTACAACATCAAAATTTCAACAACTTCTCTACTCAGGGAACATTAATAATGGTGTATCCCATTGGAAGGTATTAGGTGTCTTTAAAATAGTTAAGTGATTTGGTTTCTTTTAATTACTTCCTGCTAATATCCATAGTTTTCTCTGAATGTCCAAAACTAACTCAAAATTCAATATAAAATAGCTATTGTTTTTATATAATAAAAAAAAGGAAAGATTAATGACATATTTCAGTAATCTAGTAATAAGTGGCTTTTTTCTTTGTTCAAGCTGTATGCAATCCTCAGTGGATGTTAGATGTAGGTTAAAAAGGTATTTAATGCCTGTTTTTCAGTTGCCAAGGTCAAACATCACCTAATATGTTAGGGAAAGAGGAAACATCTGTTGGAATAATTTATTTGACTAGCACAGAGGTTAGGATTAAAACCCACTAATTTCTTTGGTCCGATACTGAATTTCAATTAAACAATATAGGTATTTGTTCAGTTTGAAAAAATTTCCTTCCTTTACTTGTGGGCACATTCATGCATATCACTAATTAGTGGATCTAGCAAGGGAATATTACATTTTGTAATTTTTTCATATCTGCCTAAGCTCTGAGAATGAATATTTCTATTTTTTGAGGTCTTGGGGTTTTTTTCCCCAATAAATGTTCTAAAGAATTCACAAATCTTTAAAACCACTTGGTTTCTATAGAATTCCTCTATTAACAAGATTAGAATACATTTCAGGATCAGTGATTACAGATGAAATTGTAAGGTAGAGCAACCTTCAGCATCTAAGATAAAAGTCCCACTTACAAGTTTTTAGAAAATATTAAAGGCATGTCATCTGACTGCAGTTTCTTCTAACTTTTCTGTGGAATCAGACTAAAATCCTCTAGAATAACAGTAAAAAATTACTTAAATTGTTTGATTTACAGATGTAAATTAATACAACACAGACATTTTATTTCAATCAAGTATAGAAGATACTCTCTTTTCCTTTCTAGGGTCAAAAGGGATTTCAACAGAGCTGTGATTGTATTGCAGATTTTTAATACTGAGATAATATTTGCCAAGCAAAGAAGCTCAACAACTGGACAGCTTTTTACCATTGTAAAGCAGAATCAGAATGCTTTGTCTCAAAGGGAATAGCAGAAGGTCTTACAGAAGCAGAGACGTTGTACACACATGTTCCATCCTTTTTTAGGACCAAGGGGAATGGTAAACAGAAAGCCCAGTTTTACTCAGCCTGGCCCAAAAGACAGGATGCTAACAGAAATGACATGCAAGCTGACAGAAGGCTGAGCATGTGGACAAACCCATCTTACAAAAGAATGAAAAAAAACCCCTGAACATATTTATATGGCATGAGTATTAGTCTGTATTCCTCTAAATTTCATAAGCCTGTACTATTAACTGGAAAGTAATAGTGTACTACTATAGTAGTATTAACAGTATTACTTTTTATGATAATGAGTACCTTGTTCCTGCTGTTCTAGATTTTAATTGCTCCACTGCTTTGTGCTTTCTGAGAAAGAAAAAAAAGTTCAATAACAGGCACATATATGACAAATCCAGTTTCTTTTTCAGGCCACAATATATCCATTGTCATGTCATGAAAAAAAATATTTGTTAAAAGAGAGCAACTTTGTGATTTGCAGTTCTTACCTTCTCAATGGAAAGGCAGCTATTTTTAATCAGAACAAATAATCAGAAAAAACAAAACTCACGGAATGGAAAGTTGTAAATTGTCAAGAATAAAATAGCATTAAATGTTGCTCAGTTAAATTGTCAAACATACCAGTAAATTCTAACTTGAATGTAAAATAGAATACTACATTTACTAATTTAGTTACAAAAGTATACCCATGTCACTTGCATTTGTTTATTTTATCCACAACATTGTATAAATGATGATTTTTTTTGTTGGCTAATTCACCTGATAAATAACAAAACTGTTAGGATAAAAATAGCATTAAAAATCTGGAAGGAGTAATATTAGGTCCAAAATATTTAACTATACTATTGCCATAGGTGAAACTGGAGCACAGCTGTTAGAAGTAAGCTGCAATGATGAAAACTGATTGTTTCTCCTTCTCCAGATGATTCCATGCACAGCATCACCCTTCACCAATGGTCCTCATACCTTAACTTACTTCTGAGAATTAACTTCAATACTATTTTACTTTTGTGGAAAATGATTGCAATTAAATGTATATGACAGGAACTAGCAACATTAAGGTTACTACTATTAGCTAGTCCATGTATTTGTAACCAGAAAATGAAATCTATCCTGTCTTTCAAAGAAATAAATACAATAAATATAACACAGTTCAAAAAAATTCAGATTAAATTCTATCTTCCTGTACAAATTTTCCAACTGATTCAGCAAGAGCTGTACAAGCAATAACCAACATAACTAAAAGAGAGATGTTTGAGAAACACACCTGAGTTTTCATCTGACTTCTTTCACGGATTCTTGGCAGAGATTTTCTTTCAATTTTCAGCTTTTGTGCCAAATCTAAATAATTTACTTTTTCTTTCATAGAGTGACTGGGGCGAAAAGGAATGGCGAGACAAGGAGTTTCCGAGGCAGCTGCAGAAAACAAAAACAGAAAAGGATTAATTCAATATTCCAAGTCAAGCCATATGTATTTAATATTCTGTGTGATTAATCACAGGTTCCAATATAGCGTGTTATAGAAAACAGTGTAATGAATCTTAAGGTAAAATACCTCAAATTTGAAAACTGAGAGTAGAAAACTTTGAATGGAATTATGGAAAGTGCTGCAAACACTGATGAAAGTGAATATTAAAACATTTAATATTAATATTAAAATATTAAATTCCATTCAGGTAATGTTATTTGAAAGTGAGCAAATTCAATTACATAGCACCTCCTTATATCAGTAGTTATTCAGAAGACCATTTCAGAACCATTGCTGTTTATATATGGCTTCCAAACAATGAGCAGGCTCCAACTATTTTAGGGCTGGTGCTGGCAGGCAGAGCATCAGCCTTCATTTCTTCAAAAATAACATATTAATTTGTCTCCTGAAAGCAACAGTGCAAGTGCCACCAATTTTATTTTGTAAATTTAGTAATTCAAACAATTTTGAATAATTTCAAGT
>VXBU01013641.1:2003420-2018542 GCA_013400315.1 Bombycilla garrulus | reverse complement strand
TGACTGTATCCAAGTTTTTCAAGATGGCAAGACACGCTGTTAAGTCATTTATGTTTTAACCTGCAGTCAACTCTGCAACAACCACCACCTCCCCACCATTTTTAAAACACCCCGAAGTTTATTTCAGGTTTTACATGAGATTCAAAACTAATTTGTCTTCCCACTCGAAGAAGCGGTTGCCTTTAAACCTCAAAAAGAGTTTAAGGCTTTTTTACTTCCAAGACATTTTTTTCTTTCCAAGTTTAAAACTTGGGCTTCTGCTACACAAGTATCTTGCCTTTAAAAGGACTGACAATATACAGAGATCAAATAAGAATCAACAAATATATTTTAAAACAGATTTCATGCATATTTATTCTAGAATGTCCAATATTTTTAAAATATGGAAGTAAATGTGAATATTTACATACTCAAAATGTACTAGCTATCCTTTTTCATAATTCTGGGAGATTGGCATGTGAGGAAAAAGAACAATACATGAACTAGTGCTAAAATTAAATTTTATATTGGAAAAACTCAATTTCTACTCACGTCTTTTGGACTCATCACTGGTACAAGAGTATTATAAACAATTCTTAGTATATTTATTTTTAGCTGCAATTTTATGATTTCAGTAAATTTTAAATTAGCATGAAGTAATTGATTAGTTTGCTTACAAATCTGTAGAGAGGCTGCATGTTCATCTGTCATTCTTTCATTGTTTTTTTTCCTGGCAGCTCTGGAGGCTTTCCAATTAATTAAGAAACTTCTTTCCATTTCTTGAATTTCTTTCCCATCAAGGGATTCTGTGAAAGAGAACATTTTCTGTGATACAAAGTGAGCTAAAGAGTTATACAAAGTTGTATGTAATGTGTATTGGCTCTATACTCATTCTCTTCAAGTATTTCTTTTCTTTTTCTAGTATTTTGGTAAAGAAAAAAATACCCAATAGAGATTGATAATTATATTCAAGCTGCAAGAGTGAGTTAATGTCTTAATTAGGAAAAAAATCTACAGTTTTTATAACTTTCAAGGGAAATGTACATCTGGTTACACATTTGGTTAACATGGAAAACTGTCTATAAAGTTCTGCAGAAAAGTTATGCTCTTACACAGGGTATAGATAGATGCAGAAATCCAGCTTGAGAGGGAAACTGCACATCTTAGCAATCAAGGAATTCTACTGATCATGAAGACAGTCACCCAGATTTGCCTTTCTAAGGTTAACTTTACTTAGGTGCCCTAAGTCTTATGCTCTATAATTCATTGGTTGCAACTGCATTTTTGAGTCAGTCTAAATGAAATACCTCATGTGGCCACAAATTTAGGTTGCATTAAAACTGTCCTAATGCACTGTTATTTTCATTGTGCAGATAGGCTATTTCTTTTTTCTCAATGGCCAATATTTTGATCTCTGAGAAAAAACAAGTTCTGTAATTATAACTTTAAAAATAATTGCCACCTTTATCCCAAAGAGTAAAAAATTAGCATATTTTTTACTTAATTCTACAGTACAACTATTTAGATATAGAAGAATCAGTTTCTTCCTTTCATGCTAAATTTTTATGTGAAATAATAATATAAGCTGCACCATAAGGGTTAAGATTAAGTGGAAATACACTCACAACGTAAGTGTGAACTGCCCTTACATTTAAGAATGAATGTTATATGACAAATTCAAACACAGTAAGGTGGGATCTGCACAACTGGCACTGTACGACAAAAACACTTTAGCAGCTACTACAGATTGATAGGGGAATAGATGAAACTCATCTCTGAAAATCAGTTTCACAACATCTGGAATGCGAATACGAGAAATTGTAACAATCTCACCAAGCATCTATTATAAAAAAAATGATTACTACTACTAATACCAAAAGCCAAACAAGATGGCTTGTGAAGCTGATTACATAAGCAATTTCAGCTTTCTATATAAATTTAAAATTCATTATTTGACATAAATTTCTATAGCAGTAACTGTGTTTACATATGTAGCGCCACTCAAGAACAATAATCCATAACAAGAACAAGAACCCATAACCCTCACTCTTTTAGTTGTTTCTTAAAAGAGTGGGCATTATGGGTGGGCTATTGATTTAATTTTTTACCTAAAGTCAGTGACTGTACTATAATCCTATCCTTGTACTTTGGTTTTTGGCAGATGGGGTTTCCTGTAAGATCTATTCTGCGTAGCTTCGTCAATTTTTTTAACACAATCTCCAAATCCTGCAATTGAAACAAGAACAGAACATTGTGATTATGTTTCCCTCTCCAGAATAAAATTCAACAGTAGTGTGATTTCTTCAGCTAGGCCCAAATCCTGCACACAGAAGTAACTTCAATGAGACTATTCACATGTATTAATATGCACATTGAGAATGTGCATTTTCAAAGAGAGTGATTCACAGCATTCCCTGGATATACCAAAATTGCATAGAAGAAACGGTGATGTTGGAAGATGCTGCATTTTGAAGGATACAGTAATGCCAGCTATGGAAAATTACCACTTCAATCCCACTGATACGCACCCAAAGCTGAGGAACTACCAATGAAAAAGTTCATATAATATGCAATGTCTGTTAATGCATCCCCAAGGTCTTACAGAGCCCTTAGAGTATCAGTATGTGGAAGAATAAATACTTTCTACACATAAAGAAAAGACTTAAAAAAAAAAAGGCTAAAAATCATGCAATCCATAGTGGACTGCCTCTCTTTATGGATATATAGAACTGTATTTTACAGGAGAAACAGAAATCCCCCCCTACTGAACTGTGGGTGGTCAGTTATAGTATTGGCCTACACAGTGAAATCAGTGAAATATACCTTTCTTCATCTGTGTTTCTGTCTGGTTACCCAGGGGCAGTATGACCTAGATGAAACCACTCTGTCTTCTAAATACAATAAATTCAAATTAAAAACATGCAAAGTTTAGCAGATTGGTCCTTTCTACTCAGACACCTTACATTCTGAAATACTTTCTGTCCAAAATTTCATTTAACTCCCATTCTTGATGGAGCTTTCCTTGTATGTGTGACAAGCTTAAGGAGGGATTCCAGACAATAGGTATAAATAGGAGAGAGGATTTATGGTCTACTGTTGTAATAATTTGGAAAAATCTACAAATCATGCTGTGACAGATTCTAAATCACAGAGCGTGTAAAACTTTGTAGCTTGATGCCAACAAAGAAGTCTCTAGCAATGTAGAGACATAATGTATCTCTTGGCTCCTTCAAATTTAGAAAATTGCTTGGGTAACACAAGCAGGGAGAACTCTGCTTTTCCTGGCTCATCTCCCTTGGTAGAAAATCCTCTCGGAAATATCCTATGTGTTATATAATACATATTTAGAAAAATCACGTGGAAGAGAAAGTAGTACAGTCTCATATCTCCAAACCGTATAATTTTTGGTCTATCTATGATAATTATGATATCATCTACTGTTATTCATTGATAAGTAAGTATTTCTAGAAAGCTAGAGAGCAAAAGTCCGGTTCTATGAGGATCAAGACTGATAAAACATTGCAAGAAATTCTAAGGACTAGTCCACATGAAGATATGTTAATAATTCTCCTAATACTCCTATTCAGCAAAGCTTAATCAGCATATATCAGGATAGCACGTGATAACCTTCATAGTTTAGGTGCTAACAATCACAAAGAAAATTTAGGGGCAAAATATTTTAGGCTAGACTTACTAAAAAAGAAAAGTCATTTAGCAAGTATATTTATTTATCCTTACGTAAGCATTCAGACACTGTCACTGAAGTCTGTAATGTGTTCTAGATTTCATTAGAAAGAACTTTTCCAAGTAATAGTTTTGCAACACAAAGTTGTCTATTACCGAAATTAAATGTATACAGTTTAACTTTGATGAATGTATATGAAGTCCTGTAGATTTTTGTTAGCTGTTACTTACTTGATAAATGACCCAGAACATGCTTACTCCAGTGTATGTTTATCTAAGAGCACACTAATCCTGTGCTGAAATATGATTACCCTTTCGATACGCTCTAGTTGTTCATTGCCTTCCTGTCTCTAATAAAGTGCTTTCACTTCCCAGCCTTTCAATAAGCTGTACTAAAGGGACCAGACACTCTTCTGGGCAGGCTCCGTTTGATAAATGATCATGTCATGCTATCACTTTGAGGTCTGCTACAAAATACTGACGAGCAAACTATATTCCATCGGGGAGGGAGGGGAGGGGGAAGGGCAGTGCCTGAGTAGGCAGCTGCAGCGCTGGCAGTAACTTTCTTACCAATTAACAATGGCCATTTACGAATTGGTATTTGACCAGTATGCTCCAGTTCTTATCGGAAACGTCTAATCCAAGTGCCCCAGCTACATCTACAGACAGCAATTTGTCACCAGTTTGATTACCTGTCATAATCTATTTGAGAAAATCTATAATTTTTCTCTTGTTCCTGACTCAATTCTAAAGCGAATGAATTCATCTTTTGTGATATCCCCTTGTCATAATCAATACCGGGCAGAGGTTGAATAAATTAAAGACTTGGGAAATACAGATTTTTTCCAGGTATTTCTAGGTATATTTTTTTCTATCTATCGAAATACTCACACAACTCATAATCTTTCCAAAACTATTGAACTTAATAAATGAATTATATTCTGGCTTTTTGTAAAAAGGAATAGTTGTGGGTTTATTTTTAACAGATATAGTGTTTTAAAAATTTTCCTTAATTCCAACCCCAGTACACTGCAGTCTAGAAGACCTTGTGATCCTGACTAAAGCAAACCAGAACTCCAATACGATGAATAAATGAAGTAGCAAGGAATAGAAAACAAAGAAAAGCCAATTCTATTGAAATCAATTATATTCTTGGTAAGTGACCTGAGACATACTTTTTGCATGTGGTAGCTAGTCATAGTTATTTTGCATGAATTCAGAAAAATTACTTGATTTTCTTCTGTCTACTGTTCAGACTGAATTATATAAACTTCAGTCAAGTGAAACAAGGTTATATGCCTTGATGTCTGTTAATTATGCTAACAAAGCCCTGTATTAGCCATGACCTTAAGTGCTTGAATTTATTAGTCCTAATTTTTTACCAGGCTGAAATCAGTGGCATAGTTGAAAAGCGAAGGAATATAGGTTTTCATAATAAAGTGAAAAAACAGAGAGAAATGTTTAAATATAAAATAATGATACTAAATACACATAAGTGAGAAAAGTCTACATAAGATTGTATTCCATGCATTTCTGATGTCCTTCATATTTTCCTCTTTCACAACGATTCCTTGTTATCCTGCAGTTCACCAGACCTGCTCAGACACAGGTAGCTCCTCTACAGCTTCTCTTCCCACCAGGTGAAGCACAGCTGGGTACAGAACTCTCTGACACTTCCCTGTCATGTGGCACTGCCACGATCTCTGATCAATGACAGACATTCCTGGGGAAGTTTTTCATGGCAGTGATGGGAAAGCAAGAATGGGAAAACCGGGGACATAGTGCTTTTGGCATGAAAAAGAGGTATACATAAGAGTTTTGATAACAGAGGGGCAGGAGGGAGGAGAATGGAGGCGGCTTGTGTGGGAATGAAAGAGCCTTTGCTGCACGTAACAAGTTCAGCCAGGAGAGCCAATTAAAAGTATAGAACTGTATGCTCCTAAAATCCTTGCAGATTTCACAGTTGTAGAATAATGTATGCCATGCAATCATAAAATTCGGGGATGCAAAAAAATTGAAATATACTCAAAACTTCCCTCAGCATTTTTTTTTTTAACAGTCAGTGGCTGTAAAAGATTGTTCTCCTGCTAGATGTCCACTGTGAGTTAAGCCTCTTACACAGAGCTAAAACTGACTTTTTAAAAATACTTTTCATGGCTTACTGCTTTTTTCAACAGTTTGGTCTTAATTTATTTAAGAATTTATATCAGTGGTAAGTAGAGCCTACAAAAATGTGATCCCTTAAAACTCAGTAATTGTAGCTGGAAAGTTGGATATCCCCCTGCATTACACTGTATATTAAATACATTTGATATGTTCATTAATTTTACAAGTCTGCAAAGATATAAATGGAAACACCTTCCCTGTTCCATATATATCAAAATTTGGAGATTGTTTAGAAAACACACAAAACAGTCGCTTTCAAAATATACTGGAGCTTAATCTGAGTGTAATGGATAGCAAACTCAAATGTTAAATGTATAATTTTTCAACAGTTGTGACCATGTAACATAGACATCTACAAATATAAATATAATTCTGGCTTTCCTGATGATTAAATAATGAAATTTAATAAAGAATTAATAATATATACAAAGTTACTGAATAAAGCAGTCATTTTGTCCTCTCCTTATTTTATTTCAGAAGATATTGTTTTTCCTCTGAGATACTGAAAATGCTGTCTTCGAAACTGGCATACTCATTCTTAAAATTAATTGGTTCTTTGGCTATGGCAGTTTTCTTTTAAGATCATCACAACAGAAGTATATTTTATTTATAAGAAAGAGCAAACCAATACAAAAATCACTGTTATATGTTTTATTACGAAATTGATTCCTTTTAAAAAGGGAAGCTTTGGGGAGATTGCCAGTTTGAAAAAAGCTTTTTGTTATTTTGATGTAACCAACATATTCAATGTGATTTTAATTATTCAGCAAAGGCCTACATGAATTGTATTTTATGTAAATTCAATCACAACTGCTGGCCAGGACTTGAAATACAAGGCATTAATAGTTCTGTAGTAAAAAAGAAGGGCATCATTCAACATTTTTTAATATTAAAATGTAAAAAAATGAAGAGTTCAAGTAGAGTAAATTCATCTAGATAACTGATCGTTTATGCAAATAAAATACTGCAATCTCACTAGTAAAGAGAATTGTCAAATTCTCTCAATAATCTGTTAAAATATGTTGTGTTCTCAGAAGTAATAAAAATAGTTATTTTAATAATTACTTACCAATGAAAGTTAAGCCTATTAAGGACATAAACTGTTTATGTAAACCAGAAATGAGTTTATTTCAATTAGGACTTTGTCTTAGTGATTTGGGTTACTATTTAAGCCAATTCATTTCAGTATGAATTAATAAAAATACAAATTTTGACATCCTAGGTAAATGCTCCATTTTTAGTCTCAGCAAGATTTTTATATGAGAAAAGACAGCATGCTTGACAAACCAGATTTAGTAACTGCAGAAGTAAAATTTCTTTTTACTTCTATATTTGGAGATGAAGATGAATGTGACTTTCTAAATACCCATACTTAACATAACAAATATTTACTTTAATACCTTAATATGTTCAAGTCGGTTGTCGACTGCTTTAAGATAAGAAAGATTTTCCAAAACTGCCAGGTCTTCTAATTCTTCAATGTTGTTATTGCTGATATTCAATACAGACAAAGATTTCTGAAGGAAGAAAAGCAGAAAAAAGAAGTTTTTTTTTTCATGCCATGTATGAGTCAAGTTGTGAGTTATTACAGAAAATTGTCTCAAAATATGAACAAAGATGTGAAGAAGAAACATGCAAACACCACCTCCACATACCATACAGATTGTTTTATGTTGGCATTTCACTTTGTCCTAAAATGTAATTTATTCTGATTTTGAAGTGAAACCAAAGTAAGATTGTTTCTCAATTATTTCAGAAATTCTTAGTAAACACAGAATTTTTTTCTTTTAACACAATCAAATTCTTTACAGAGTTCTGCAAATGCTACTAACTCTACTTTTAAAGTATGAAACATACATTGAATCTGACTGCCTTTTTATAGAACCATAGAATGGTTTGGGTTGAAAGGGCCCTTAAAGACCATCCAGTTCCAGCCCCTGCCATAAGTAGGGACAATAGACCAGGTTGTTCAGAGCTCCATCCAACCTGTCCTTGAACACTTCCAGGGATGTGGCATCCACAACTTCTCTGGGCAATCTGTTCAGTGTCTCACCACCCTCACAAGCAGAGAATTTCTTCCTAATAGCTAATCTAAACCTGTCCTTGATCAGTTTCAGGCCATTACTCGTGTCCTATCACAACACACCCTTGTAAAATGTGCCTCTGCAGCTTTCTGATAAGCCCCCTTTAGGTACTGTAATGCTGATATAAGGTGTCCTTGGAACCTACTCTTCTCCAGGCTGAACAACCCCAACTCTCTTCATAGGAGAGGTGCTCCAGCCCTCTGATCCTCTCTGTGGCACTCTCTAGGCTTGCTGCAGCAGGTCCATGTTCTTCTTGTACTGTGGGCCCCAAAACTGCATCTGAACTGCAGAGCTGAAGACCATATGTGCTACCCACATAGTCTCATTTAACAGCTGGACTACACTGCTTTTCTTTCAGGCTTGATCCTACAAACCTCTTGGTATTCATACCTCTGATCCTTACCCCTTCTCTGGAACAGTACTCAGGCACATACATATGGCTATTTGTAACAGACAATAGTTACAGAGACCTTTACAATTTAGATAAAAATCTAAATGTGTTTCAGGTTTTTATCTCAGGAAATACTAATGTAGTTTCACATAAAAGGAAAAGGTTTATATCTCTAGAATATGAAAAGAACTGAACTCCTAATCCAGTGAGTTTAGAATTATTCTAGGTGTAAGACTTACCATTAGGTGGAAAATCTCTATTTCAGCAGTTTATACAGGAAAACTAACACCCTTCAAAAATTTGACCAAGAACTACATTGCAAAGGAAATTACCAGTGTCATCCTGGTAAACACAGTTCATAAACCTAATCTTCCCAGTCAGATTCATGACATTGTCATTGTCAAAACATTTGTCTGTGGTACACACAGAGCTATATGGCCTCATGCTTTTATCTTTTTTACCTCTGACACCATGAAAAGAGCCAGAAACAGATGAAGAAGTAAAAAGTGATGCCTTAAAAAGGCTCCAAACACTTAGCACTTGAAGGATAAAATAGAATATTTTTACATTTAGCCTCCCCAAAGATGTCATATCGTCAAGAATGTAAAGTTGTTTCATAGAAAACAAAACAAATCCCACATCAAAAGGCCTTAAATAAAAGCCACGAAGAACAAAATCTAGACCAGGCTGCTGAAAAACATAGAAGAGTTTATTATACGTTATTATCCTGGAAGATTATAGCTATAAAACTTTCCTTTACTTTGATAATTTCTCCAACATAGAAGGAACAAAGTAATGCTCCTCTCACAGTAATGACTCATTTCTATTAAAGAAAAACAGCAATACATGTCTTGGATTACATAATCTCAAAACAAGGAAAAAATAGAGGTAGGTCAAATATTTATGATACACATGTGAACAAAGGAATTCACTTTATAGTGAGTTTTTCATCTTCACAAGAAAAGGCTTATCAAGCCCTGACTACATGATGCAAACCACAGCAAGAGGAATTTTTATAGTACAGAACTACAACCATTAGCAAATAAAGCCTACTTTTTAACCTCTTCAACTATATGTTTTATGTTTTCTGAGCAATTAACATGTTGAAAGACAACTTCAAAAAGATTTCCTGAACTCTTGACATAACACAACATAGAAGAACTGCAGAACTAAAACGGAATGTTTTTTATTGTGTTATTTTTAGTATCCAAGGAAAAAAGCTGTTTGTGCTTTTTTTCCATTCTAATTTTTTACAGAAACACAAAAGGCAAAAAATAAACAACTATACCAATCAAATTACTGAAATATCGACAAACTTATTCACTACAAATGAAACAGATTAAGAAAACTAAGAGTGATAAATTCCGATGTTTTTTAGCTTATTCACATTCTGTAGGTGTAGGACATTGTCATGGTTTGACACTGGCCAAAGGCCAGTGCACCCATGAAAATATATTTTTCTCAATTTCTGCTCTGAGGTAGGACCAAAAAGGAGCACAGTCAGCCAACTTAAAGCATAAAGAAGAAACTTTATTAACTAATACTAAAAGGAGGAAAAAAAAAACCAGAAACCAGAAGGAAACTTTCAAAACATCCATCCTCTCCCCACCTACGGTTCACTCTCCCACCAAAACCACATGAAAAGACAAAACCTAGGATTTTCAGTCAATCCACCCCTTGAACAATCATTTCCCCAACCCAACAGGAAGAGCAGAGTCCCTCCTGCCTTTGCCATAGATCCCCCCACAAGAATACCAGTCCTCTTGTGGCTACACATTCACAAATGGCTCGCCCGCGGATTTGCCATTGTGCAACATCGCCCCCCATGGGACAGTCCTCTCACAACTGCCCATGGGCTGTATCAGCTTTTAGGGTGCAGTTTAAGAATGTCTTTTTCCTAGTCCAAACGAAACCTCTTCTCATCAGCTCCATCTTCATCCCAAGGAACAGTCATCCTTGGGGCCGGGGATTTCATTACATCAGTGCTTCAGCACTCCCCATCTCTGGTTGTCCCTGGGCTGGGGACATCAACAATCAATGCTCCAACACTCTCCATTTCTGGCTGTCCCTGGGGCCGAGGACGTCAACAATCAATGCTCCAGCATTCCCCATCTCTGGTCGTCCCTGGGGCCGAGGACGACAAAAATTCAGTGCTTCGTTAGCACCCCCCACAGGACTAGGACATCCCCCTAAAAAGCATTCTACATGTTATAGAAGCAATCCAGTCCAGTTCTATGGCTTTGCAAGAGAAGTCCATGCCAAACCTGGCCCACTCCTTCATTCTTCCTTCCCACTTTGGATTCTTTCCTGTCTTTTCCTTGACATCAGGTCTCAAGCCCTGTCTCTTCATCTCCTTCGAGCTGTTCCCTTTTCAGTTGAGCAGGATGCATGCCTTAAAAAGGTCCATCTGGGCAAGAAGCAGTTAAAACCTCACTTTCTGGGACTTCTGCCAGTATCTTGTCTCTTCCGATAAGATGACCTTGGGACCGCAGCTGGGAGAAACGGGAGATTCTCCACATCGGGAAGAGGGGAAGAAATTCTTCTCTGCCATCCTGGGGCCAGCCCGTCCTCCGTTCCTCCGCTCCCCACTGCTCCCTGCCGGGATGGTTCCCTCCGGGGGTGGTGGGGGCTCTCTCTCTCCCGGCCCGGCCCGGCACAACCCAATCCTCCCCCCCACTGGATGCTGGGGGAAAACTGGGCCAGGGCACGGGGCATCGCTCTTCCGTTCCATCCTCCCCACCACCGGCCGGGATATCTCCCTCAGGAGGGGCTCCCGGCACGGCCCGGCCCGGCCTTTCCCCTCCCGCAGGCCTCCGTGGCCTTGGAGGGGGGGGGAAGCAGGGCCGAGGGCATGGCCCGCAGCTCTGTACCTGTTCAAGGCCGGAAGCCAAAAAAAGCGATTCCCAGGCAGTCCTGTGCAAATGTATATCCTACTGAGACGCATTTCACCTTTGATTGGCCCCTTTCCCTGTCTGTCTTTAAATTTGGCCCACAATTGGTGTTGCACTGGGCTCATGGGAAATCTACAGGCACACCTCACTTCCAGGGGTGGCTATTTTCCTGCCCACCAAAATGTCAATCAATCTCAAACCAGGACAGACATCCACATACTTCCTTAATTCCTCTCTCTCTCTTTATTCTCATTTTCATCCTTCATAATGAAAAAAAGATGAAGTAGAATTATAGGAGAATTAGTGTGGGAGCCCCCTGGTAGAATTTGAAATAATGCCACCAATTGGCAAAGGAGGAAAACACAGAGTGATCAACTCCTAATCACTTCTCCTAAAAATACTGATCTCTTGATAACTGGCTCATTGAAATTCTCAAAATGTACTTACTGCCATGGATTTAAGAGATACTGAATTAAACAGAAGCTTTTCACCGGGAAGGAGATGTTGACTTTCAAGATGTAGCTCCCTTAGTTCTCCTACTTCATCCAAACCCTCTACTACAGTGATATAATTGCCTCCTAAGTACCTACAGAATAGAACACAAAAGAGATTTAATATCCTTTGAATGTAAGAGCAAACACAAGGCTTCAATATGTAAAGAAAAATATTTTCCAAGCATTATTGAATAATAGTTGGAAATTATGATAAAAAGTAAATGACCTAGCATACAATTAGAATATATGCTTAACTGATTCAAGCAGTTTTATGCAGTTTAATCTACTGCTATTATTATTATTATTACGACTAGACTGAAAAAATGAAATAATTTAAATGCAAATATATAGGTCAAGATTATGTCATTACTTTTATCACATAACACCTCATTAAAAAATAATAAGCAATTACTTATACCTGAAAAGCAAAATTTAAGAGCTGAAAGGACCTCATTGGGTGCATAATTAAAAAAAAAACCTCAAGTGTCATAACTATTCTTTTTACAAGTAAAATAAACACATTATTTTCAACTTACAATTTTTCCAGTTTTTTCAGCAATGAGAGATTTTCTATTCTTGAAATACGATTGTTCTGAAGGTAAAGGTGTGTTATATTTGAAGCAAAGCCCAAATTCTGGATTTGGCCGATTTGGTTATCATATAAATACAGAACTCGCAGATTTTTACAGAAAGGGAGACCACCCTGAAATAAACAATAACATGCTACTTAATGTTCACTCACTGCCTTCTTCTGGAAGCTATTGGTTGTTCTTGTATTTAAGTTCTGATGTATAATTTGTAAATTTTCTCCTTTAGTAAACATTTCTTAAAACTATTTTTCCTAGAAAACCAGAGTTATTATATATTGTCAGTTATCTACAGATTAAAGACTGCAACCTGCCATCACTATTTTGCCATACAGAATCTGAGGATTACAGGCATCACCAGCAAATACATCACATCCAGTGTGACTTCATTCCCTTCCCTGTCTTCATCAGATGGATTTCAGAAAAGCACAGTTTTTAGTGTAGTTGGCTCCATTAAACTGTACTGATGTAACCAGGAACCAGTTCTTGGCAAAGAATTATTGATTTATATAAAACCTTACCCTTCAATCTATTTTAATGTATTTCTGAACTCAAGTTTACACTCAAATGTTGAGCTTCTTTGAACATATTCCTATGAAACAACTAAAAGGCCACTCCTCATGATGGTTTCTGTAAAACTTTGCTGTGGCAGCTGCTGAACCAGACCTGGACTGATCCAAACTGTAACTTGCCATGGCTGTGCACATTCCTAGGAGTGGGCTGAATAAACTCATCTGCTTGCAAGGATCTGTTCACAGAGAACCAAAGATTTCTTCTTGACTGAAATAATGCTTTTAGAGCAGAAATTCACCACATTCAACAGTGCAGTTATTCAGGGCTCAGCAGTTTCAAAATTTACTCAGTATCTTGAGAGGATCTGAATTAACTCACAACTTATTGAAACCTGTATACATTTCCTATTATTAAACTCAGAGGAAGAGGAACTGGGTTAAGTTTGCAGGTTTAGTCTTTGAAAATGAAAAGCTCATGGATTATTTTTTAAATGAGTAAGCCCCAGGGAGCAATTAAAAAAAAAAAAGTATATTTTTAACCTGGCTAATTTGAAAAAGCCACGACACCAGTCCAAATATGTTAACATCACTCGGGTTATTTCCTGTTCCTAAACTCTCCTTTCCTTTCTCAGACTTCCTCTGAAATTTCAGGAATAAATCACAGATAGATTGAAAAGATTGTGCTGTGAGTTACCAAATTTGTAAAACTTGGCTTTCCTTGTTTGTCTCTCCAACAATGAACACCTAATCATAACAGTAACTAGCAAACATTAGAGTAGCTGATTTAAAAGGAATAATAAAAAATAAATCTTACAATGGAATCTATATTTTTATCTGACAGATTCAGATGAGTTATTTTTTGCAGATATTGTCTGATGTCCTCTTCACTACGATTCCTGTGACCAGCATTTTTAGCAATTAGGTCTGTTGTTAGTCGAACCATGGTTCTGTAATAGGTCAAGCTGCTCTACTGCTTATTTTAACAGTGTATTCCACGTACTCTTCTAGGTAGTATTATAGAATCCCTTAAAAACCAAAAAGGAAAATGTTATACTACTTGTATCCCAGATCATCAACAAAGTTCACACGTGTACTTCAAATCTCACACACCCTCACCAACGCCCTTTTCATTTACAGTGATACTGTGTTGTTTATAAAAACCTACCTCTTTTATTGGTGACATTTTATCAAGTTTTTGGCGTATTAATAAACATTTAAAATAATTTTTCTATTTGATTTGTTGATTTGTTGATTTGTTGATTTGTTGATTCAGTTTGCTCCACAACAGGCATAATTCTCACACATGGTGAGTTAATGGAAGCTCATAATCTGATTATAAATTAGAAAATGCAGGACACTCCATAACAAGTTTTACAGGCTGTGAGAGGTGGTATTAAGCTACAGGACTGTATATCTGCACAGCACTTTTGTCATGCACACAACTGCATGTTCTGCACAGTCAAAAATTGTTAGTTTTTCCCACTAAGGCATATTATAGAGGCTCTCAAAACAATAGCAACATTTTTTCCCAAACTCTGGCTCATATAAGTGAGCTTATAAATGACAGAATGGGAGCGGCCAATATTGAATGGGATGCATAAACCATTAGGGGATAAAGATATCCTAACAGATATAACTCAATGACTCAGAATAGAAAGGTCCCCGATTTAGCCAGTACATATACAATGTATATTATGTATTATAGCCTATACACAAAAAACCCACATTAGTGCATCAGAACAACTGAAGAGACAGCAAAAAGCATCCCAGTGCTAAACCTCGCACAGAGAATCGTCCGTGCCAGAATCACAATTAGGAGAAACTGAAGAAAAGCCAAGATCGAGGCTGTGAAGGCAGAAGAAACTTCCTTTCTTAGTAAACAATTCTGAAGCTCAGTAGCTTTCCTTTATCCATATGGACTTTGCTTTTGACTTTTCTTTTAAAAGGTGGGGAAGATGGAGAGCTGAAAGGACATTGTGGATTGCCTGTTTTTCTACCGTGAGTTTCTTGCTTTTTATATAAAATACCTTTCAGAACCCCTGCTCAGACCTTCTCCCAAACCCAGCAGAACAAGCGAGGCAAAGCCGGGCAGGTCTCCCTCCCTCGGTCCCCCAGCTCCTTCCTACCTACGGCCGTGCGATTGCACACCGCCCTCCCTGTCCCGCGGCCCAGCAGGGCGGCTGGGAAGGCGGCTCTGAGGGCGGCACGGGCCGGGATCGGCTCCAGCGCCCTCCCGGCAGGAAGCGCCCCCGGCCCGGCCCCGCCCTCCCCTCAGCTCCCGGCCCGCGCGCGCCGCCGGCCCCTGGTTGCCGCGGCAACCGCACGCCAACCGCC
>VXBU01013641.1:1980157-2003193 GCA_013400315.1 Bombycilla garrulus | reverse complement strand
GGGGGCGGGGCGCTGCCCCGCGGACCAATCAGCACCGAGGAAAGAGAGAGCGGGGGCGGGGCTTTCTTTGCACACGCGCAGTAACGATCTCCTCACGGCTGCGAGCGGGTCGGGCTCGCTGTGGGCCGGGCTCGCTGTGGGCCGTGCTGTGAGAAGGGAGAGTGTCCCGAGGTGAGGGTCATCAAGTCCAGCTCCTGCACGGGGCACCTCAGAAGTTATGCCGTGTTTCTGAATGCATTGTTCTAATGCTTCTCCAGCTCTTGTTGTGCTTGGTTTTGTGAGCACTTCTCGGGAGAGCCCGTTCCAGTACCTTAACACCTTCTGGTTGGAAAACCTTTTCCTAATATCCAACATAAACCTCTTCTGTCACAACTTCAGGCCGTTCCCTCGAGTCCTGTCACTGGACACCATAGAAAAGCGAGCAATGCATGTCCTCGTACTTTTCCCTGATGAGGAGACTGTAAACTGGAATGAGGTGTCCCCTCAGTGTCCTCCAAGAAGAGATGACCTCAGCCACTCCTCATGCAATTTCCTCTCCAGTCCCTTCACTGTCCTCCCTGCCCTCCTTTGGACCCTCTATAATCGCTTAATGTCATTTTTATATTGTGGTGCCCAAAACATTCTGCACACAGGACTGTTGTAAAATGTGGATTAAGTCAAAATTTTTTAAAGTATGTTCTTTCGTGTTTGATGTTTGTATACTTTCAAATCCAATCAACAAGGGAGATTTAACTTGTGAAACAGCAGCTAACAAGCAAACTCTAAGTGATATCAAGAACAAATAACTTGTTTGTAGAATTACCTTGTTAAAGTTTAGGGCTTGACATGCTTCAACGATCTGAGAAGGAGAGGGAGGTTAACAAATCTTGGGAAAAAGGACGCTGACTGATACTGGACACAAAGAATGCAGAATTTATGACCTACAAAGACATCTGGTAGAACACTCAAGATAAGGGAAAAACTAATAAAGTCAACTCGGCAATTGTGCTGAAATTAGCTCCAGTTGAGTGAAAGGTAATTCCGGCAGGGGGAGATCTGCAACCTCCAACTCAGAGACCACTGACCCAAAAGAACAGAAAGATTTGACTTATGAACTAATTAGCAAAAGACGCATGAGAGTTGTTAGGAAGTTGTAGAATATGAATGCATAAGAAAACTGTGTAACTATTAGCCAATGAACACTAATTCCTTTATTTGCTAAAATGTATAAATTGTTTTGGTAATTTGTGTGCTTGATTGCGCAATTTTGAAATAAATAATCGATGTCTCTCTCAAGTGTGTAATTATTGGCTTGTTGCACACTGGGTAATACAGTTTTTGTGGACAACAGTACTCGAGGTGAGGCCACCCCAGCGCAGAGCACAGCAGGACAGTCCCCTCCCTTACCTGGCTGGTGATGCTGTGCCTGATGTCCCGCCATGACACAGCTGGCCCTTCTGGCTGCCAGGGCACTCCTGACTCAACTTCAACTTGCCATTGACCAGGATCCCTAGGTCCCTTTATGCGGCACTGCTTTGCAGCCTGTCATTCCCAGTCTGTACGTACATCCAGGGTAGCCCCATCCCAGGTGTAGAATCCACAACTTGTCCTTGTTAAACTCTCTGCTGGCGATTGCCCAACTTTCTAATTTGTCCCTGAAGAAATCTTTGAAACCTGCTAATGCAAATGGACTTTGAACATCCGCCACCCCTACAATGAGCTCTTTGTCTTATTAATGTCTTAATAAGGCTGTGTGTTTTTAAATCTTGTTAGCCAGCAGTTTTTCTGTTTGGTATTGCCTCCTTCCATGCCAGGCTTTTTTTGTGAGCATCGACTACTGGCAAAACCAACATCATATGGTTCCTTTCCCTCATGCTTGAATTGGAGAAGTTAATAATTTTATAAATGGAATGGATACTGTATTTAACAGTGAAGCTCTACAAAAAAGCATGTTAGTGAACGTTCAATGATTGGTTTTTTTGTGGTGAAACCTTATTCCAATTTGTGGTTAGTTGTTGGTTGGTTTTGTTTTGGTTTGTTTAATCAAATATATCACACTTTTTAGTGCCTTTACAAAAGTCAATGAAGTAGTTGTTGATGACACAAAAGTGGGAGGAGTGGCTGATACTCCAGTGGGTCATGCTGCCATGAGGAAGGACTTCAACAGGCTGGAGAAATGAGCCAAGGGGAGCCCAAAAAAGTTCACCCAGGGAAAGTGGAAAGCCTGGCCCATGGGAGGAACGGCCCCAGGCACCAGCGAAGACCAGCTGGAAAGCAGCTTGGCAGAAATTGATGTGGAGGTCCTGGTGGACACCAAACTGTCCAGTGTAGCAGCAAGGAAAGAAATGGTGTCCTGGGCTGCCTTACAGGAATATTGCCAGTTGTAGAAGGAGATCCTACCCTTTTTATTCTGCTTGTGAGGCCATAGCTGGAGCACTGGTGTCCAGCTCTGAGCTCATCAGTACAAGAGAGGCATGGACATACCAGAGAGATACCAGCTAAGGGCTGTTAAGATGATGAAGGGACTGGAGCATCTCTCTTTTAAGGAGTAGTTGAGAGAGCAGGGATTGTCCAGTCCGGAGAAGAGAAGGCTCAGGCTGTTTGCATCCAATGGAACCCAGATTATTACTTCATTTCTCTTATAGGAAAAAAGACATAAAATATTGTTAGGAATGTTTTATTCTGTAAAATATATCTGAAATAACTTGTTCCAATTAATTTCAGTTTGGGTTTTGTGTTTTCAAGGGTAGCAAATATAAGATTCTCAAAAACATGGAGCAGAGCAAATAGGGGGATGGGGGTTGTGGGGAGTGTCACTCCTTCCTGCCTAGGGAAAAAGTCTTTACACTCTTGCCTGTTTCCAGCATAGGCTTCCCACAGAGTCAAAGCCTCCTTCAGGCACATCCACAGGCTGCAGGTATCTGTCTGTTCCACCACAGACTCCCATGGGCTGCAGGGTCCACACCTTGACTCACCATGGCCTTCGCTAAGGACAGCAGGGGAATCTTTGCCCTGGTGCCTGGAGCCTTTCCTTCTCCCCCTCCTTCTTCTCTGACCTGGGGGTCTGCAGATTGTTTTTCTCCCATATTCTCACTTCTATTTCCTAGCTGCTGGTGTTGAACAAATTTCCACGCCCCCCACTTCTTAAATGCTTTATCCCGAGGTGCTAGTGCCATCACTGATGGCCTTGGCCTTGGCCAGTGGTGGGTCTGTCCTGGAACTGGCTGGCATTGGCTCTATCAGACATGGAGGGAACTTCTAGCAGCTTCTCACTTAGTATGAAGAAGCCATCCTTGTATCCTACCCCTATTACCTGGCCTGCTGGATGGGTCTGTCCTTTGAGGCTATCAAGGCTCTGGCTGCCAGGGACAGCTGTGAGCTGCAGAGCCAGGGTAGGGCTGGGAGTGTCTGTGATGGGCTTTGGCCCTGTGACATCCCAGGGGACGGGTCACAGTGGAGCTGGTTTTCAGGGCCTGGGCCAGAGGTAAGCACATGGGGGGAGACTGGGCTGGGCAAGAGCTGGGACAGAAATGCGGATTCTCACCCTGCATCAAGAGCCCAGGCCCCTGCCAGCAGCCTCACCCCTTCTCCTACCTGCTCCCAGCTCTGTGCAGCTGCCATACCTGCTCCCTGCTCCTTCCCAAACCTGCTTGACCCTTTCTCTCCCTCCTCCCAGCCCCATCAGCCATGGCTGTCCGAATGCTCTGCAGAGTGGTGCGAAACATCGTCATCCAGCACCCGCAGATGGTCAATAGGGAGCTGGATGAGGCCGCACGTGAGCAGATGCGGCAGCGTGAGGAACTGCTGAGACAGGAGATGGCGCGGCTGCTGCAGGAACTGGAGCAGAATGACGTGGCCCAGAGATACCATGCCATGCTGCAGTGGCACAGCTGGGCTCTAGCCCTTCTTGTACTCTTGGCGTTGTGGTGCTGGCTCCGATATTTCAGAAATATGATGGAATTCTAGAATCCTAGAATGGTTTGGTTGAAGGGACCTTAAAGATCCATTTATTGGTCATCTCATTCCAACTCTCCTTCCATGGGCAGGGACACCTTCCAGTAGACCTGGTTAATGCCCCATCCAATCTGGCCTTGAACACTTCAGGGATGAGGCATCCATAACTTCTCTGGGCAACCATTAACCACTATTTCTGTGTCTCACCACCCTCACAAAGAAGGGTTTCTTCCTAATGGCTAATCCAAACCTACCCTCCTTCAGCTGAAAGCCATTCCCCCACGTCCTATCACAGCATATCCTTGTAGAAAGTCCATGTTTGCTCTTGTAGGCCAGTTTAGGTAGTGGGAGGGTGCTGTAAGGTCTCCTTGGAGCCTCTCCAGGTTGAACAACCCCAGCTCTCTCAGTCTGACTTCATAGGAGAGGTGCTCCAGCCCTGTAATCAACCCAGTGCTCCTCCTCTAGACACATTCCATCAGGTCCATGCGTTTCTTGTGTTACGGGCCCCAGGCCTGGACATAAGTACTCCAGGTGGGGGTCTCATAAGAGTGGAGTAGAAGGCAAGAATGACCTCCCTAGACTTGCTGGCCACACTTATTTTGATGGAGTCCAAGACACAGTTGGGCTTTCCAGGCTGTGAGTGCACACTGCTGAGACATGTCAGGCTCCTTGTCCTTTCTCAGCCCAGCCCATACTTGTGCTTGGCATTAGTCTTACCCAAGTGCAGGACCTTGTGCTTGGCCTTGATGAACTTCAGGAAGTTTGCATGGGCCCGCCTCTCAAGACTCTCCAGGTCCCTCTGGGTGGTATCCCTCATGGCCAGCACGTTACCACACCACACAGCTGGGTGTTGTCAGTAAACTTGCTGAGGGTACACTCCATCCTACTATCCATGTCACCAACAAAGATGTTAAACTGACTGGTCCCAATACCAATAGCTATGTCTGTGTAAAGCCCATTCAGCCTTAACTCTAATAAATGGAATAAAGTCATGAATGTTTCATGAATGTGTGGCTGGTGCATATTCTAATCCTTCACTAGCACACTATTTTTAGACAAAAAAGTCTACCATAAAATAAGTTTAATATTGATGCTCAAGACTTTGGCTTCTAAATTTGTACTGAGTACAAATTCATTTTGGATCAACAGATGTTAGGAATTATCTTATTGAGACCTCTAAGAGACAAAATGATAGAAGTATCTGTAAAAATGGAGAATTAGCAGTGTTATCATCCTTCTATGAACACTTAATGTGTTTGAACACTATTGTGTGCAGACCTGAAACCACCATCTCAAACTCCCATCTCATATCAACAACACATAGCATTTTGTTCCCACATCCTAAGAAAGGTGGGGAGGAAAGAATGGGATTTTATACTCTTTTGGCTTGAAATTATTTACATTTCATTACAGGGGATAGGTTACTTTCTTGTTTTACTTACAAGATGTCATTGACCACGGTATCCTTCCTACAGCGAAGAATACTTACACATCACCCTGCTTTCCCGATTTTTCATGCATAGTACAGTGGTTCTACATTTATTTAGCAACAATACTGAGCCCTCTGTAAAGCTTTGGTGTAAGTTGAGAACAGGAGAAAAGTCTACATTTCATGTTGCCTTCCTTTTGCAAGATTAATTCACTTCCTTAGATCTCCTTTTAGAAAGCTAACAAACCACGTTAGAAGAAAAAAGTCTTTAATGGAGAAGCATTGCATTCAAAATTGACAGAGGCCACAGTTCTTTAGCTCATTTTCTGTTGCAGCATAGACAAGAGATCTACACATCTTTTTTCCTGTTAGAAGCAACACCTGGTGCTCTACACAGCCAGACAACTTTGTCAAAGGATTTCAGAGATAAATTAAAGGCTTTAATGTTTATGATGAGTAAACAAATCCCTTGAAATTAATATAATTAAAAAACCCAAAACACAACAACTGTACATAAGGGAGGAAAGAGAAAGTTCAGCTATCTTTAAAGAGACTGCCTTTCAATAGAGCAAGTTCAGTCTAAATTCAAGATCTGTATTTGCATAATTTGATCCTTCTAAAACTTCAAATAAAATAAAAGTTTTTATCCTATTAAATCATAATTGCCTGCTTACACAAGTTATAACCTCACAAGGTGTTAAGTTTCTGAAGTCTGTTTTGTGCAGCCCAACCAGTATGTAGGCTGGGGCAAGCAAAAGTCTTAACTTAAAACAAGTAAGTTGAAGCTTTAGAGAGCTGCTTCTATTTATGCAATGAACTACTACAGCTAATTTCACACTGAGATGGACGGACCTCAAATCATCTGCACTACACAACTGCATGATCAGAACAATTAAGCAACTGGGACTGGAGCACCCCAGTCAACAAAGACATGAAGTGGCATCTCAGATCTGCAGCATTAAAATATGTTGGAGCCTGGAAACAAAGGTTAAATTATTAGAAAACTATTTGCTTGTTAGGACAAACATTTTATTTTTTTTTTTAATGAACCTTGTATCTTACCTCCATCAGAGATGACAATGTAGATTTGAGAAATGCAAAATCCTGTCTTCAAAGATGAGTGATAGGAAATAATTCAAAATATCAAGTTTTCACCATAGAGGAAATGACAGCTTGGCAAATATTGTAATGAAGTTTGACAGATGAATCAAGAACACAAAGTAAAAATTATGATATGCTGCTATGATTCAGCAATGGTCCAAAGATGTACTGGTATCTCAGTATTATTTTGGCAAACATTGTATAGATATCTGAGTACTCACACAGTCATTCTTTATTCTTAAATAGGTGTAAAATGTTATTTATGTGATATTTGTCCCTAGCTGATGATTTCCATAAATATTTCTGTTAAACCATTTTTGCTACTCTCAGAGTTTTACCTAGATGTCTTAAAAAGAAATTTTAAAGTGGAAAAGGAAAAGGAAGACCTTCCACACAAAATTGGAATAATGAGGAACTAATTCTTGTATCACCATATAAAATACATACATCTTGTTTAGGTTGAAACAGTATCTGGCATTTTCTCTAGTTAGATCTCCAGCTTTGTAGAACTTTGTAGACTGAAAATGCCTCCCTTAGAAACAGATTTAAAACAGAAGCTTAATTCTAACCTCAAATGATGTGAATGCAACTTTTCTTCAGCTGAAGAAGAAAGTTCAGATGGTTGTAATTACTAAAGATTGCATGCCATCAGATGCAGGCACATAAATTAATTTCCTTTTATAATAAAGTAATGCCACTGCAGTTGCACATAAGCCCTAAGGTAATCTGGGCTAGAGCAAACAGAAATTCACACAGGAAATGATGGACAAATTTACATAGGAGTTGAATACATGTTTCAGTTGAAAATTAAGAGTTCTGAAAACAATACATTTATAATCCCCTCAAAGGACTTAGCAATTTCCTATCTGTGATGATCTAAAGGAAAAAAAACTATGCAAAACAGAGTAAACGTTCTTTGCTAACAGCATTATTACAAATTGTTAAGAGGTTTGACAAACTAGAGATGTCTGACCTTTAGTGCATAAACCAGTAATACTTACGAATGTTTTATCATCTGTGTTTTTAAAAGGCTAATGATCACTCTTCTTATTTCATAGAAGTAAACAGGCACTAGCTCTGGCAAAAAAGCCTTGCTAAAGTTTATGCATTCCTGGTTTTTGAAAAGCCAGGGAGAAAACCCCATTCTCCTGAGATGCAGTCCTGTGACCTATCCACTGGACCATGCTACTTCCCAGAATACCGTAGTTTTTCAGAAAGCCCTGTATGGAGCAATTTTTCATAATTAAAAACAAACCAAAAGTCACAGCAAATATTTCATATGTTAGAGGTTTAATCTGAAGGTCAAAATTAACTTTCCTAAATTACATATTTCCTTGTGGATATTATTCTGAGGCTCTGAAAAGTAAAACTCCAGCTCATAAAAATACACCCTGAGGAACAAGATACTTCATTAATTCCTTAAAGGTTTAGCATAATTGTTTTTAACTCAAGAAAAACCTTTCAACTAACTGCATACTCTCTGATGTCAGTTCTTCGAGACTTGACACACAAAAAAAGTTCTATGTGCATGCAATTAATCTTACATTTTATCACCCCATATTTTAATAATTTTCAACTCTTAGGGACTTGCACCTTAAAATGATGCAATCTCAGCTGTGCAGTATTTACATTTTTTCTGGCTTTTTATCTTTTAAAATATTCATTTTTATCATTTTATTTTAACCTACTTTACGGTATGATATACAAAATACCTTATATTGGGATTTCAATAAATACTTTAAATATAATAGTATCAGTAAGATTGGAAAGATCATTGCCCTAGCACTACCAAGTCCACAACTAAACCATGTCTCTAAGTGCCACACATAAATGTCTTTTAAATACCTCCAGTGATGGTGACTCAGCCACTTCCCTGGGAAGCCTGTTCCTCTCTGTGAGAAACTTTAGTGGTATCATGAGAGTCCAATTCTGAATTGGAATTTTTGGGGCACAGCCATAAAAATAGATAAAATAAACAGCATATTTATCAAAGAGAAAGTAACATACCAAGCTCATTTTAAAACACTGACATAAAATAATCCCAAAATTTAGCAAGAGGGAGAAAATAAGTGAGATTATTAATGTTTAATTATATTTACTATATTTTTAACCTTATAAGCAAAATAGTAACGTCAGCAATTAGCTTTACAGCATATATTCTTCCATTTTTCATAATCAACATTAAGAATCAACTGGCATTACAGTTCATAATAAATGGAGGTCTACTGTAGAAACACTGCATGTCTTGGGGCAGTGTACTACACTGTGCAGTAGTGATCCTGTACACCCAGGTTCATGGCAACCTAATACTTTCTAAAGCAAATGTATCTATCACACTGAAGTTTCATGAAACACTGGACAAGTTGAGGTAAAAAATCAAAATATCCAAAAACAGCTGTGGTCAAAACTTTATAAAGGCACACGTAATGGAAATGCAAGAACTTTATGCTTCGTGTACTAAATATCAAGTTTAAGAGAGCTCATTCTATTTAATCTGAGCACATGTGCACACACTGCCACCAAAGGCAAGGAGAACGGGAGAGGCCCTTGTCAAATAGGGTCTGAACAGGGTAAGGCAAGTTTTCCAAGGAATGCCAAAGATAGATGGTGAACAGAGCTCTTGTAACCAGGTCACAGTTGCCTGTTATTCCAGTACTAGAATCAAAGATAATTTATGAAAAGCTCAAGGAATATTTCTTCTGACCTGGCATGAACGTGAGGTAAGGAAAACTGAAGAACTTGTCACACTGCTCAAAAGCAAAATCTTAAGGTCAGCCTCTTTACTAGCTTTTTCTGAAGCAAAAATATTTCTTGCCTTCAGTGAGGGTGCTTGCAAGAGTAAAGATTACAGAGTTTGTGACAAAACCCAGATACCTGTGGTTAATGGTGCAAGAAAGAGATTTCGGGACTGCAACATTTTCTAAAATTAATTTTTCTTCAGTGTACTGAGCTTATTATTTAAAGTTCCCGTTTAGCATAAGCCTTCAGAAAGGCTCCATCTCCAGTAGATATCTAATGTAAGAGACACTTAACATTTACTAAGTCCCATTTCTCCTCAGAGTAAGGGCTGAGGTTTTGAAATACTGTGTGCTTCAGGGTGCAAATGGGAGCTGCTGGGTGCAGACATATTTAGAAAAAAACCTGACCCTAATAACTAGCCCGATCACCTAATTAGCTTTTTACAAGGGAGACAAGGAAATGAGGGAGAACTATTTTGCCTCTCTCTAAAACTTTGGTGCACCCAAATCTTGAGTACAGTGCAGGCTGGGGCCCAGTGTGTCAAGGTCAACGTAGGATATGGGATGTATGGACGGCAAATAAAATTATCAAGTGGCTAAAGTGGCAGCTTTATAACAACAGAAAAAAGATGAAACTTCTCAATTCAGAGAGAAGGTTGAGGTAATGATGAAAGCTAATAAACATAAAGGTGGAGGGTAAGGAAACAAAATTGTTAATCACCCCATGCCAGGCTATTAGAACTAGAAATACTCTAGAAAGCTACTAGATCCATTCAAAAAAAAAGTGGCTGGGTTCAGGTGCTCTCCCTTAGGAGCACTCCTACACTGCCTTTGGAGATGGTCCATCAGCAGGGTGTTTCCCATACCCCCTCACCTTCTCTTTGCCTACTTTTGTTTTATGTAGGCTGGAGGACTGGACAACAGGGAAACAGAAACGGCAGCAAGTCTCTCAAAGCTGCATTACTCCATGCAGTAAATTTAAAAATGAAAAAGACAAGAAAAAAAAAATTCTCTTTTTTCTCCTTCAAGTTGCAACAGAAGCCAAAACATTCAATCTTCAGGCAATAAAATTAATTTATTGGAGCTGTCACTCCATTCCTTACCAAGCACTTGAAGGCAACTTCAAAGGTAAAGCAGATCTGGTAGGATAATAAAACATCTTTGTCCCAGTAATCACAGAATAATTCTGAATGGCTCTTTTTCTAGCCCACTCACAATAAGGCAAACCAGTGTTCTATCAGGAATTACAGCTTAGTCCTTTGCATTTGAATGTCACAAATACGCATGTATTTCTTTGGATTTTGGTGGTGTTAGTATGTATAAATTATTTTGAAATGTAATTTGCATACATGAGAAAGGTGAGCATACAGGTATGGTTCAAAAAAGCAAAACAGAACAGTATAGGGAAGTAAGTTCAAACACAATTCAGCATTTCCAGCATTCTGTAATTTTAATATGTTGGCAAATACTGTTAGATGAAGAAAGCACTTGTGTTCATTAAGATTTTTATTTATTGAGATGTAAAAGGCACTCAGTATTTTGGAATGTATGCCTGTCTCAAAACATACTACCAAAGAGAACCCATTTTTACGTGGTTTAGTACTTACTGCATTACTTCAGCTGTCACCTACCTGATATGTAGTTTGCACTCATTTGCATAAACCAATTTCTAAATAAAAATTTTGTGCAAATGGTGAAGAATAGATCAGTGTATCTGAACATGTATTGTTCTCAAGAATTCCCTTATTACTGATATTTTTGAAGTCTCACAACTGCTTGGTAGAATTGAGGCATCTATCTATTAATGAATCTCCATTGGTTAGGATACACCTGTTTGTGAGTGTAGATGGGGATGACTCCATTGTGGTAATGATCTTCCATGCATGGAATTCTGATCTCAGAGAATTTGGAATAATGCTGTTTATTAAATGGCTGTTTGAAGACAAAGGCCCTGTTATTCTGGTTCCTGAACACTGCAGAAAGGATCCTATGCAGGCAATAGGTACAGCCCCACTACATGTATAATTTTAAACTAAGTTATAACACCATATGCTCAGCAATGGACAACTGTTCACATGAACACTTAAACATCAGCATTCATATTGCTCTACTTTATAAAACAACTTGGTATTTTAAATTAAGCCATCTGTGACTAAAAAGATTGTGTGTGAGCCTGTATGCAAAAAAGTGCAGTTCGCTGCTATCACAAACAAGGACAGTTTAAGTACAGTCATAGACTAATACGAGATGAAACTATTATTTTATATTTTAGGGATGGGCAAAACTTTTGAATTGCATTATGTAAAGAGAATTCTATGAAGTAGCAATAGAGATACCTATTAGGAAATATAAGATATGTCACAAAAGCAGGGTGCTTTTTTGTGTAAACACATATTGACTGGGACAGTGGCTGTATGCGCTCTAAGACCTGTGGAAGAAAATTAAGTAAGAAAAGTTTACTGGACAGGTACACTTGCTTTGTCTTCCTTGAACTTAAAAGGAACTGCTGTGTACTTATATACTGTGTTTGTTTTTGTACAGAAGTCTACTGCTGCAATTTCCAAGAAAATAAATAGCTTATTAAAATACCACAGCTTTCTTCCCTTGACTCCCCACCACCACTATCTTGCTGAAAGAATGAAACTGTTCTCCTACTAAACTGCACATCTGATAATTATCTCAAATTTACTAGCTAAGATTAAACATATTTTTCCTATACAGCTGGATGCTGTTGCTTTAAAACTCTTGATGAACTTCTGCTTCAGGGTATCTGCACTTCCCTGCTGAATTACAATTTTTCATTGTATAACTTGCCTCTTAACTTCAAATCCACTGGAATCTGTTTGCATGAAAAGGCCTAAATGAGTAATAGCTATTAAAATTTCCAGACCAAAACAAAAACAAAACCCCCATCAAGGCAGAGCTAAGGTTGAAAAGGAGAATCAGTTACTTAAGGTATAAAGCATAATGGCATATTGTATAAAGCATAAATTATCCCAAAAGTAAACATTCCAAAACCCCCAGGAAACTCAGGATTAAAGATGAAAACTTAAAAGGAATCCAAACATCTTGTATTATTGAAATGCAGTATGAAAGCCTCCAAAACAAACTTAGATCAGCCCTGCAGCAGCACCACATTGTAAGCCAGAAATTATGATTAATGTATTTAGTATCTGTGGCCTGAAATTAGCCTAATGTGTATTTCAAAGGTAAGTTTTCATTTTGTTCCTTTGTATGCAACAAGTGACTATGACAAGCAATAGAATGTGAGCAGGAGAAAAATAATGGGATATAAACATGTTATGAGTTCCACTGCAGAGCTGGTCAATAGTTGACTATTTAGAAATACAAAATGTCCATCATGAGTGTGAAGCTATAAGCAAAATGCTGTTGTACCATGCATAAATGTTCCATTACGGTGAAAGAAACAATTTCTGGCTGGACCAGTAAACCTCAATGAGGAAAGGCTCCATTAAATTTAGTAACTTGTTAAAAGATAAACAAGAGGGATTTCAGTTCTTAAAACTAAGCAAATATTAAAATCTGAGAAACAAACTTCTTACACTACACAGGTTACCTATCTAATCTGAGCAGACAGAACTTTTCTACAGAACAATAAGAAAAAGAGTAAGAAGATAAACGTTTGCCAAAAATATCAAGGCCCAAAACACACATTTAGTTTCAAAATTCTTTTATTGCAGTTGGGTAAGAGAGATAAATATCTAAGAGCAAAATCCAGTAAGTCACATTTATTTTCCTTTGGAACAATTCTGCAAACTGGTTTTATGATAAAGAACAAAAAGTTGCACTACATTTTGGAACATTTTGTTCTTTAAAACTGGTCAGACAGGTGGGAAATATTAAAAGTACTACAAATTAAATGAATATTTTTCCACTTCAGCTTCATTTCCCAAACTGAACAAGTCCAAGCAAAAGAAACTATGATATTTTCTGCTTTGGAGATACATATCAACTGATAATGCACTTCAAGCTATATTAATTTGATTAAAAAGTTTATCCTTAATAACCTGAGACATCAATCCATGTATAGCTTCTATGGTGGTCTTGCAGCTGAAAAACAAGCATAAATTCAATGTTGGACAAAAACTGAACTGAACTGTCATTTTCCTTGAAGACATTCAGCTGTTTTGGAAGTTCAGGGTGCCCATAACCCCATGAATCTTAAAAACTGTCCAGAAAGGAACAGTCACACAGAGCAATGTAGCCATTGTTGCCAATACCTTTTTGTTACTTAAAAAGAAAACTGACTATACACACAAAGTCCAATTCCAGAAACCTTGGTCTTGCAATTGAGCACATCTTACATTAACAACAGCAAGTGGGCTCTCTGGTCATCCGAACCAAANAAAAAAAAAAAAAAACAAAAAAAAAAAAAAAAAAAAAAAAAAAAGAGCAAAATGGAGCAATACCTGCAGGCTCTCACTGCTCTCTACCTTATCTCCTTTGCCCAAGGCCATGGTTACTAGCGTACAGTAACCATGGTTCCTCTGAGAAGCTTTACAAGGAGCATTAAAGAAAAGTTCATAGGACAAATCAGTTATTGGTCAAAATATGTAATGTGCAAAACCCCCAAAGAGCTGAGAAGATTCCTGCTGATCCAAGTTTTCCCCAATGTCTGCCATAGTGTCAAAACTAACAAATAAAACCAGATTGTACAAATGCAAAAGATGAATCAGAACTGCAGGCATGGAGAATAGGGACAAATTACTGTTAAGACAGATAAAGGGAAAGCAAACTGACTTGGAGCACAGTTTGGCTAATGCACATGTCCCCTTAGAAAATGGCTTAGAGGTGTGCTTGGACAGTAACAGAAGTTATCACACAGCCCAGTGTAAGCAGCTTTATGCTAATACTTTAGAGCACTCTTTTCCCAAAACAGCTATGTCTAACAATCATTTAGTGATCTTTGCAGCCTTATTTCTTCAGAGTAATTTAGGTGACGACAAATTAATTGTGCTGTGTCTGCACAGGTCTTCTACTGTCTTTACTGTTCTCTTAGGAAAGATCACTAATTGAAGAAAAACACATATCTGTAGAAGTGTTACACCCCATTATGGGAACTATGGTAGCTTTTGTTGTACAGGAAAGCAGAATTTATGACAAAAACAATTCCTTACAATCCCTTACAATTTATAAAGTAACTACTGATGAAGACTAAATAAAAACAGAAAAGAAAAATACCTAGAACTGCTGCAACAAATAATATAGTAGCATGATCAGAGAAGGAGCTATTTCTTAGAATAACTGTAAGCATGTGAAAGTAAGGGGAAAATAAAATGCAGTCAGTATTATGGGACTCCAGACAGGACTGCAAACTTATCAGCAACTGCATGCTCCTCATGTCTTTAAAACATTGCTATTCTGTTTCCCTACAGGAACTGGGACACATCACTTAACCTAGCTGCTATGAGCTAGCAACAGCACTAACTCCACTGCAAATGTATTCTGCAATTGAAATAGGCTAAATGAGTATTAATTTTTATAAAGCAACTCCCCTCCAACCTGATCATGTTTGTTAGAAAACTTCTAAAAGCTGTAAACTTTGCAGAAAAAGGAAATAAACGTGTGTCAGGGGGAGAGAATACCAGGAAGCTGTTCTATTATCAAGATAAAGTATTGGGGAAGAGGGACAGGAAGCCTCAAAATCTGAAAACATGCAAATGCAAACATCCCAGATTTTGTTAAATTTTTTTGCACTCTGTTCCAAGGGATTCTAGAGAATTGTTTCCTTATGAAATGGAATTACTATATCTCAGAATACTTCTAAGGTATGTGCAGGTGAGTCCTGCCTTCTCCACAGAAGGACCTGAGTTTTTACCACCATATACAGTGCAGTATTTCTTGGTTCCCAGAGTCTGAAATTTGCCAGATACAATGTTTTTGAACAACCCAGATGTATGAGCTGTTGGATACTATTAACCTCTGTTAGAGGATTTTACTTGGAAAAATGGTGACTCTAACATGATATAATAATCTAAGCACACATATAATTCTTAAGACTATTGGGAAAGAGATGTATTACTGAGAAGCAACTTGTGTACTTCAAAGCTCAAAATAAACAGAACTCATCACTAAAAAAATAAGAAAAACTGAGGGAAAATATTACAACTACTTTAAAATAATGTTATAAACCTCATTTTAAGAAGTTTATTAACTTACAAGAGCAAATATTTGCTAGGCAGGGTAGCTAAATATAAAGGGCAGAATATCTGTAAGCTACTTCCTAAAAACAAAAACAACAAAACCCCAACACAACCTTTTCTTATTTCTGAAAAAAAAAATTAATTAAGAAATATGAAAAAAAAGGAGTTAATAATTTTTACATTAGTGAAGGTATTAGATAAGTGTAAACTAAACTTATTGGACTAACACTAGTCCTTAAAATCATGTTCTATACCATAATTTTTCTTACTATTAGTTTTAACCTGATTAACCATACAAATGTGCTAATTTCTAACAAAGTTACAATTTTGCATTGGAGAGAAAACATTTTTTTGTTTGCCAGTTACTGATGGAATTTTACAGCAATTTTTTGTTTAATAAACGAGAGTTACATTTATTCCAAACCCCCAAAAATAAAAAATTCATTGTAGGTTTAATAGAGGCAAGATTTTCTTTAACTTTCAAAAACAGCTAGTGATTTCTGGAGTCTCTCATTCCTATCTATAATCTAATTCTTATCTCTAATCTTCTCAGATTACAATTACAGGCATGATAAAAGTTGAAAACCAAATAATATTTTTACATGAAGAATAAATGGGCGTGTTATCTTACCTGTCTCTTGTGGCTTTAGCAAGTTTGTCTTCTGACTTCTTGTCATGAGTCTCTAAACCCAGCATGAAACTGCCCCTTCCAAGCTGAGCTTCTGACTGTTCTAGTTTTTCAGACAAATCAAAGACTTGGCCAGTGGTGTAGTCAGCATTCTTAGGAGAAAGAAAGTAATACATTTTTTGAATTTAAACTATAAATTCAAGCATTTATACACAAAAAATCAACTAAATCTGAGAAATGTTTTTAAAAATGTAGTGCTGCATATTTAAATCTATATCTGCAATTGAAGTGATATAGAACATGAGTGGTGGTTAAGAGAACAGAAGCTGAACAGCTGACAAACGCTCAATCCCTAAAGCCTGAATTGGGTTCTTTTTATTATTTTCGAACCATGCCCTGAATTATTTAGGACTTAATAAAACTCAGTTGGTTATGACCAAGAGAAAAAAAAAAATTGGCTTCTGCAGAGGGAAGGTTTTGATGCTCAGCTGCTACACTGAAGGTCTACCTGCAGTATTTCTGTTGTAACCTAGTTTTAACAGTTCCATTGTTTGTTCTTTTCTTAAGTGTTCAGTTATAAACACCATTATTCATTGCAGTGCTCTATACAGATAAAAAGTTAAAAAGTATTTAAGACAAAATCTAAATGTATAGAGACAACTCAATAAAGTTAAATATATTATTCCCAACTTCTATTCCCATCTTCTACTCTTCTTACAGAGCAGATGTGAGGAACATTTCAGTATTTATGATTAGGAAAATCTTCCCTTCTTATCTGACACATTCTTAATGTGGGCTCTGTATCCACCAATGTTCTATTAAGCATTTTACAGCAGAGGGCCTGGCTTTCAGACTCATGAATGAATCAATGCACACAACTGTGGTACTTACAGTAAGCAAGCTAGAAGAACTGAGAGTGTTCACCCAGTACTTGTTCCACAACAGCTCAAGCAATTTACGATCCAAAGATGATTTAAAGTAAGAGACTTCTAAAGCATAATACCTTTAAAAACAAACGTGCAAACAAAATAAGTGTCTGTCTAAATGGCTTGCTTGACTGTCACACTCAAAGTACATGCAACTCAAAAAAATCCTTATCAGTGGCAAATATCTTCAAAAAGTCAAAGTACTTCAGTTACTTACTGGTTACTCCCAGATCCAATTCTCTGTGTGATTTTCCATGTGTAATTCATATCTACATTTAATACATAATCCCCACACATACTGCTGTGTTCTGTTAAATGAGATTGCGAGAGCTTTTTAATTATTCTCTTAACAACCTATTCCATGCTTGGGTTCTTCAAAACTGTAATAATTTACAGATTATTGTTTTGCATGTATCACTTTTAATTTCTTGAGGAATGCTTGGTATCAGTAAATGTTACAAACAGGCAAACAATCTTACATTCTGCCCCACCTGTTTTGAAAGCCGGGCTATAGTGGTGTTACAAATTAACACCCCCAGTAAGGCAAGCCAAGGAGCTGCACAACACTTGCCTCTCCTCAGAAGAGCAGGGGCATCACAGCCTCCCCAGTCCTGCTGATCAATTGACATCTGACCCTTTCCTCCCTGCCCCAACAAGGCAGCACTACTTAAAAGTGTTCAGAAATCAACTGCTAGAGATTTAACCAGTTTCATCTTTATCTTTGCAGCAGTTTTCCCTTAAAACATCTGCTGATAATTGCCAGCAACAATTTTTTTCACAAAAACAAGAATGCTAAAGCAACAGTGAACTTCAAGATTTGAAACGCTACAAGAGATTTACTTTTCCAAACTGAATCGCTAACCTAAACACACACACACAAAAATAAAGTTAGTAGTTCTTTTGTTACTTACTGTTTACAATGTACACCGAAGTCTTCTATTTTATTGAGTGGAATAGTTTGGTATTCAGAGGGACCTTCATCTGGAGGTTTATAGCCCTAAAAATGTAACAAATAGCAAAGATGACACAATAATTCTGAGGCTTTTCAAAATGCCTAAACTTTACAAAAAAATATGTTTTATGCAATTCTAGTTAATTTTTGTCTAGAGAAAATGATATTTCCCCTGGTAGCCTGAAATTTGTAAATTTCTTGGACCTCAGGTTTACATTTGGCTTTACTAGCTGCACTAGTCATTACATTTGCAGGTTTATCAAAAGGGAACTAGTGGTCATAGTTGAGTTTTTCAAATGCGTAACACGGCAAGCTATGATTAGATCATTTCTTAGATCAAAGAAAGGGCAAATACTGTCTTCTTAGACAGTATTTCTCTACCTGTTCTTGGAAATTTTGAGAGAAGAAACATCCATGGATATGCCTGAGAGATACCTAAAACTTTCAGTTACTTCTTTAGCTAAGATGGTGCCATTCACAGCTACTGACTATGCAAGAACTGCCTGCAGTCCACTGTGAGAACTCCCTAAAAATATGTTTCTTGTGCATTTTCCAGATGTGATTTGGTTTTCAGATACAGGATTATCCTCCCTGTTCAAAATTCTCAAAGTATTTATGAAGTGGTTTTACCCACAGAAATGAATATTCTCCTGAATCACAAAGTGTTCTAAGATCCCTTATGTTTTTGTCACCACAAAAATAATGCCTGGACCTCTCACAAACATTTCTGTTAATTACAAAAGTTAATTTTTATTAAACAATTATTTTTGGTAATTGTTTTACTGGATGGCTGCCTGAAGTTCTTGATGAGTCACTAATAACTGTTATTTAAAAGCTATATCTGAACTTTATTGGGCTGAAATTAAATAGCACAGCCAGAAGTACACGAGAGGATGCATTTGGAGACCTAGATCTCCAATACTGATGTGATTTTTTAGTTTTAAGACTAACCTATATTGTTTAATTAATCTTTTTGTACATTATGTTGTGAAGATTCATAATACTTATTTGAAAAAGTTAAGTAGATAGTTTTGAATCTTCCTTTTCTACAATGAAAATCAAATCACAACATATCAAACATGCGATTAACATTTGCTTTTAGGTCTAAAAAATAAACAGAGAAGAACTAACATAAAACAATTTTGATGAATACTACCTACAACTATATCCATTAAAAACCAGCTATATGGAGCTACATAATTTTGGGACAGCCCCACAATCTGGACAATGTAATTGATTTAACACTGCCAAAACTCTAAGAAAACCAAACTAGAAGTCAAACTTTATAAATGTGATCAATATCCAAAGGTGAACAGGAACCAGTGTACAGGAACAAGTTCCTTTGGAATGAACATTCAGTACAGCACACCAGACCAAATCCAGACAATCATTCACACACTAGGTAATTTTAGATAATTTTAACTATTTACCTTAGGATATGTCCTAAAAGCTCCAAGATTTACTTTTCCTGCAGATATTGTTCTTGTTGGATCAATCTGTAGAAATACAGGCAATCCTCATTACATACCTTTTATTACTCATTACATACCTTTTATTACTCATTACAGGCTTAAATTAAGTTTATAGTACCTTTATTTCAGAAATGTAATTCATGCAAATTGTATTACTTCTGTCCTAAACAATACTTTTTCTGTTGGTATAAGACTCTCCAAAAAGACAAGAGTATCAACAGACTTCAGTGGATTATTTTTTCAAACTAATTGTCCTTATTTCCAAAATACTTTAAAACCCCTTAGGCTTAAGAACTATACCATAAATGAAACAATGCAGTGAAAATGTTCTAGGCAGGCAACACTGCTGGTTTGGCCAGCATGTGGTCAGCAAAGCAGAAGGAGTGACACCAGTTTAAAGTGTGGTTTTAACACCTCCATCATACAAAGTACACACTACTAAAATGCTAACAGATAGAAATCCAAAAATTATTCCCCTCAACACGATTTGCTGTGCAGGGTCATCACCCACCAGCCAGAACTTACAACCACTGCTACGAAGGGTTCCTGAAACTGCTGATTAAGCATCTGGGTACTGACGTCGATGCCTGAGAGCCAGCAGCCGTAGCCGGGGTGACTGTGGTACCAGCCGATGGCATTTTCCAGGCGTCCCACCTACGAAAAGAGCAGGGAAGGGAAACAGCCGCACGTTCAGCTCCATTCCCAAAGCACCGGCTGCCCTCCAGCGGCACTTCCAGCACAATGCACGGCGGGATGAGCAGGGATTGCCACTCGTGCTCCCCTGAAACTATGCAATGAGGAGCACGGGCATTCTCTGCTACAGCTGCTGCCACAGAACAAAGGCCTTCCAGGAGCCTGGAGCTCCTTCTGCAGTGATAGCTGATGTACAGAAGAGGTTCCACCCGGCTCCAGAGCTGTGGCTCCTCAGCAGGGAGAAGAAATTTCTCAGGGCTGAAAACTTTCTTAGGGATACAACACAAGTATCTAATCTCATATAATGTAGGGAACATCAGCAGAGAATGAATTATTTAGTATGGTAAACATTCACAGGCATATACTATTAGATTAGTGGTAGGTTTTAAAAATAATTTTCTAAAAATAGGTTTTGAAGATAATTTTAAAAATAATTTCAAAGGTATGCTTTCAAACACCAGAAGTGACAGAAATTACTCCCTGGAGACAGGTTTAAAAGCCAAAAGATGAACTTTTGTCAACTTTTCATCAGATAAAACCTCAAAATAGGAGTTTCCAAATAATACAGCTGGCTATCTCTAAAAATACTGAAAGAGAAAGGAGCAAGCCAAGAAAAACCAGGAGAATAAACAGCCACTGAACATAATTTTTGTAATCCTCCCTAAGGAATTGTTTATTGGCTGCCCCAGAAGCGATGAGACAGAACACACCAACTACCTACTTTATTTTTTTAACTGGTGAAGAATATTTATATTTTCTTTACAACTGCCATTAGAGAGTCTAACAAAACAATAAAGAACGTGTGTTATTTTTCAAAGCCAAAGAATACATTTGAACTACATTAAGACCAGATCCTGTCCATGGAGAATCAAGTAACTGGAATGCCAGCATCCACAAAGCACTTATATAGGGGGATATATTAACTAGCAACCTAATGATAAAAAGAGCTGCTCCAGGAACAAGTGCTTGCCAAAATCAAATATGAAACAGTCCGTAGGAAAACTCTGCCAGAGCATCAGGAAAGCTGAGCTATTTTATTTGTACACAAGTTCACTTTCAAAATTGTGAAACTAACTACAGACAAAACTGAACAACATAGAAAAAACCCATTTCTTATCACATAAGAACTCCTACAGGAACCTGGACTGTTTTAAACATAAGACAAGCTGTTTATAATTTTATGCTATACATTTACCACTTTGAAATAGAAAGTATTTCTACCTAAGAACAGGATTCTATGAATATATGTTTATTTAAAGATAGTATGACTGTATCTTTAGGCAAAGACATCTCTTCAAGTTACCTGTTTTTTGCAACAAGAGTATTAGCATAATGACATTGTTTTCAGATAAAACAAACTAGATTAAATGAATTATTTCAACATTTTCTCACAGAGACAAATTATTTTAAAAAGTTGCAGAACATAGTTATGTCTGCATTATGTTTACTCTTTGCTGATGTTACGACACAGCCTAATGCACATCCATTTCAGTATCTTCAACACTGTATAAGGCTATGAACATAAGTAAGTAGAGCTCTCCAAAATAACCCAAATTCTCCCCTGTTATATCCACTTAGTAGGTAAGGGGCTTCTAATTTTAGCTGGTTTAAAAATCAGCGGTTCAACCAGGTATCAAAACTGTTTGAGCTTGGAGAGTTAAAGTTATTTCAGCTCTTGTTTCTAGTATAGAATCATCCTGTACTGGAAGAAGCACATCAGCAAGTGCTCTGATGTGCTGTGCTGGTTTCCACATCAGCCACAGGGCAGAGTTGTATTTCTGTTATCCTTCTGCGCATGAGAACTTCACTGTATAGTCAGCTTTAATATGACACAGTTCTCTGAATAGAAACTGACAAAGATGGGAAACAGACAAACAAAGATGGGAAACAGACAAATTTCCAAATGATAAATATGAATAATTAAGTTGCACTGAAACTTACTTATTCCTTCACTGGCATTTCCTTCACAAATATGTATTTTTAATGGAAAATAGTAGAATACTATACAGCAAGACCTCAGAAGAAGGTAAGAATAAATGTCATAATTCTGATCTACAAATACTAAGTACATCCAATGCACATATATATTTAATTTTGCATACTGTTTTTAGAAAGAATTATCAGTTAATTTAGAATCACACTCTCTCACACAGCCAGCAGCCTCAGCCATAAAAACACTTCCTCAGCAATGAAAATAATTTACAAAGGGAAGGAGAATGCACTATTTTTCATAGAATCATTAAGGTTGGAAAAGACGTCCAAGATCATCGTGTCCAGCCTTTGATGACCTACTGTAAGTCAGGGAAATATGTATGTGAAAATGTTTACAGGGCCTGCGTTCCGTGCTGCTGACATAGTTCTGACTGTCATGTTTGAGGAGAGACAGGACAATTGGGCAGGTGCCTCATCGCTGGGGAATAGGGGAAGCCTGCAAGCCCCCCAGTATGTTGCTGTAGCTCTCAAGGCGCACAGGATCTGCCCGGGGGGAGTCAGACACCCCCTGCCACCCCTCCTTACCTGCTTGGCGTTCTCGATGTAGGCAGCCATGTACTCGTAGGCGGCGGCCTGCGCGTTGACGCGGGTCTCGGTGCCCTCCACGGGCAGCGCGAAGCTGTCCATGATGATCATGGTCTCCCCGTCCACCTTGCCCAGCATGAGCCCCATCACCTCCAGGTTGCCGCCGGACCTGGCGTGCATCACCATCTTCAGCAGCGCCAGCGCAGAGATCTTGCAGTACTTGAAGTAATGGTGGCTGCAAAGGCCGCGGAAGGGAAGGCAGAGCCATCACATCAGGCTGGTCCTCATCGCCCTCCCGCCCGCCCGGCCGCTCCGCCGCCCCGCTCCCACTCACTCCTTGGTCCAGGGCTTGGCCGCCAGGATCTCCTGCTGCTGCTTGCGGTCGTACTTGTAGATCTCGTCGATGCTCTGAGCCTCCTGCATGTTGTTCGCCAACTCCCACGTCTTCTGCGCCATCCCGCTCCCCGAGGAGCCGCTCCCCGC
>VXBU01013641.1:1967910-1978957 GCA_013400315.1 Bombycilla garrulus | reverse complement strand
TGGGGCCGCTTGTTGTGCGGCCGTTGCCTGACAACGGCGCCGCGATCCGGAGAGGGGCCGAGCCCCGAGTGCCGCATCCCCGCCCCGCAGCGGCTCCCGAGGGGCCGGAGCCTCCGGGAGTGCCCCAGAGGTGCTGCCGGGGAGGGAGGGAGAGAGGTTGGGAGGCGGGCGCTACAGGCCGGGGGAGAGCCGCTTCCCCGAGCTCTCGGTCTTGGAGAAATAAACCTGATCTCCTGGGTCTGAAAGTTTTTCAAAATTAGTGTCTTTTTGGATCAAATTACGTGCTCTGAAAAATAGATAAGCCTTGTAGTGGAGGGAAAGTAACTCGCGAAACTTGTTGCTTGGTTGTTCAGAGGATGGATTGCCTTCTCGGTTGGGAAAAAGTCGCGTTGCTTTAGTCAAGTTTCTTATTTGTAAACGGCCAGACCCTGGAATCTCTGCTTTTTCAGCGATTAATTTGAAAAAAAAAGTACCGGGAGCGCGTCTCTGGCAGCCGTAGCTTATGCTAAGTGCCATGGATGAGGGTACAGAAGCAGTCAGTATTAATTCCTTAGGAAGTTTGGGTTAAACTTTGAACGATGTTTCTTAATGACGCAATTAGTGGCCGTGTAACTTGCAAGTGCAATTACTAAAGGTCTTGCCACCCGTGCTGCCCTTCGCGTGGGTGGGAATTGCCATTTTCCCAGCGCTGGTAATGATATTTCAGTGCTATGGTGGGATAGAAGAGATGAAATCTGCTTGCACATGCTGATTTTCAATTTTGTGCGTTTTCCTGAACAATTAGGAGGGGAAGGAAAATACTCAAATAGAATGCAGTAAACATTGCTTTAGGTGATAAAGTAGCTACGCAGTACGTAGATAAAAATAGTGCATACAATACATATGCACATAGATGTTTTGGATACCTTGAATAGAAAGACATGCATTATTAACTCTGGGCATAGATCCAGTAAAATTCTCATGTTCAGACTTGGCTTATTGTTCTTGAATATCTGTATGTTTTCTATTGCTTGGTATTGTTTGCTTAAGTTGAGGTCTACCTAGGTGACTCTAATTACTTAGAGTTGCTTTTGTGAAAACTCTGAATAAGGAAAAGAGGCTATGAAAATCTAAAATCTTCTTGAAAGGAAAAATGTCCCATAAAAATATTTTTACGTATATTCAGACAGTACTTGAATATGTAACAGCAGTATGTTTAATGGAATTTCACTTTGAACAATGCATTGTTTTGTGAATGCAAATGATCCAAGTTATAAAGTTGCAAAAGCTAAAAAAAAAAGGGATAGATATGTACTATCAAACATTTTTTAGAAATACCATTTGCAGAGTACCCTGTTTTACAAAAAGATAGAAAAATATGCTTACACCTTGTAATTTTGAGGGCATATGGATAGATTTTTATGTGTTTGCAGCATATTCTGAACTTTCCCTGTGTGCTCTGTACATGCCCATGGAGCGATGTCTCCCAGCTTGGTTTGAATCTGCTACTTTTACTAGTAATTGCAAGGATCTAGAAATGCAAGAAAAGAATTCAGATGCATTGCTAAACTGAAAATAATTTATATTGTTCTGAAGAGGTGTTATAATGTCAGGCTGTGCCTCGGTGTGTTTGTGCAGTCATGGGAAGCCAGTTGGAAGTTGACAATTCCCCCTGGGTTCGGTGCTGTCACCTCCGAGATGGTTCACTGCACACCTGGGGGCTGTGGTAGCCCTCGTCTCAGATAGAAACATGTTCTTTATTTTTATTGTGATTAGTCACAATCTCTTCACATGGTACAGCAGATGATAAAACTGATTAATATTCAGTAGGACACTTACTTACATGTATATTTTTGGAACTTAACAGTGTATGTGTCACATTGAAGTTGTCACTCCTTTGCTTAGAATAGCTAAGGGATTTTTCTTTTTTGGTATAATATGTTATTTTTGCTTATCTCATAAAGTTTGCACTCATGCATATTTTAAGAAGATCAACTCAAGTAGAAGGACGTTGAGACGTAAAATGTCTAGATATTTCTAAGAAGGATTTGGCTACTCTTGCAGGCAATTGTGCTGAATTAAAGGTACGCTGAATCAAGAGTGCTGTAGCATTAGTTATCTTAGTGTTCTCTAAAGGCTGGAGTTGCCAGCTTTCTTCACACCCATTGAATTGCCTGTGTAGTTCAACTGTAACTGTTTTGTCTTTGGTTTTTGATTTATTATATTGCTATTTTGAGCAATATGATAGGAGTGCAGAATGCCAGAATATTCATTGCGTTCCTTGCTAGTTAGAAAATACACTGCGAAGACTCCTTTCCTTATGCCAGCTCTCAGAATAAGTTTGGTACCATTCCCATACAGTGATTTGGAAACACTGCTGGAATTTATAAATGCTGTTGTAAATAGAGGTAGGAAATGTGGATGTTACAGTCAGTGAGCTTTTGGAAAGGCTTCTCACAGTGCCTCCCACGTGTGGTAGTTTTCCTTTTGATGACTGTGCAGCACGGGGTAGGTGATGAGACCAACTTCTAAATTCTTTTAGTATGACAAGTTAGTCCACCCTTTCAGAACAGTTTTTTCATTATTGTTATGTAACCTAATAGGCTAAATGAAATTTACCATGCCTGGAAACTTATCCTCTTTCAGATTTCTTTTATCCTTTATCAGTGTGCAAAACTAATGAGATTAAAGATTTAGGACAAATCAGATGAGGGTATTTATTTTTGGCATTGATTGTCCTGTATTACTACTAGGAATTGTAAATGGGTTGACCTAGTTCTGCCTCCTTTGTAACAATATTATAATTTTATATTATGAATAAAAAAAGAGAAAAAGTTTAAAGGAGTACATTCCAAGGAATAAATCAAGTAAATGTATCCTTTAAATTAAGTTAGCCTGCAATTACTTCACCTTATCTTATAGCATTTGTGCATTTTTTATTTCCATCTTGCTTCTACTGAGAATTTATTTAAATCTCTATGGACACATTACTTTTATGTTTACCTGTGTGCTATGTTACTATTTATGTTATTATCTTTGGGGGTTTTTTATTGCTGTTGTTTTTAAGTTCTTCAATCTTCTTTCTGAAACTGTTTTCTAATATACATTTATCATTGGCCTCTTGTTTAATTTATACAATCTTGCAAAGATATGGAATTAGCCTCAGAAAAACCTGCTGTCTCAGTTTAGATACTGGATATGATGGGATTTTTCAGGAACCTGCATAAGAAATCCTTTTGCTCAAACTGCATGGAGTGAATTGAAGGTCATAATTTTCTTAGTTTCATGCCTCTTTTAAGCATGGAATATAACTTGAGGATTTTTTTTTTTATCAGTAGGCTTGGTTTTGTAAGACTCCCCCTCCAGTGGAGTTGGTGAAAATGTCAAGTAAAGATTAGAATGGGTAGGCTTGTATGTAGTCATTCTTTCTGGTTTTGTCTTTCTTTTTCCATAAGTAGTTGGTGTGCTTTGCAGTATTTTTAGATCTGATAGGACTGTTCTAATTAAACTTTGGTACAGTTCCATTGACATGAATTTGATTGACTGTAGCTTTTATTATGAGGTTATTGAAAACAGCAATATACACTAAATTCCATGAATCAGGTGCTAAAATTTCTGCTCAGAAGGACTTTTAGTTAAATATGCAAGGTGCTCAACTATTGGAAGAGAGGTGATTAGCTCTTCCTCAGACATGTACACAGATCAGTGTATTCTCATATTATCAGTCTGATTCTCAGTCAATGCTTCCTCATATACCTGATTTTAGGATTATTGCAGACTTGTAGCTGTTCCTATTGCCTCTGCTATTTTAGTGGTGCAAGTGGTAGGTACTGTTGGTTCCAACTCCAGAAACATTATGCATGTATTCTGTGAGGGTTCTTTTTTTTTTTAAATTCATGTTTCGTTTTGTGTAAGCTTGATTATTTTTAAGACTTCTCATGATAATGAGTTAAGCACAAAACTGATTGTGTGATTTGGTCCTTATTTTAGACTATATATGTATTTTGCACTTTCTGTACTTTTTTTCTCATGATTCCTTCATCCTGTTTACTTTTCTGTGTTTTCTAATTTTGATTTTATAGTTCACTATGGGTAAGCTTGTGTTAGTGTGTAGTGAAGGGTCGCTGGTAGACTTGCAGTTAAAAAAAGCAGCCCCCAAACACTACAACCATGTTAGAAAAAAAGATTCAGTCTTGTAATCCAGAATCTTTGAATTTTCTCTCTGGTGAAACATCAAGTAATCCCCTTCATGGATGGGTTTCCCAAGTCAGTTGTTTTGACCCAGCAAATATCTCGAAGGAGAAATTTGATTATTTTTAACTGCTGTCTTAAGCAACAGTAATTGAGCTTTACATTTTTGAGGTTCTAATGTAAATGCCATGTTCTGCATCTTTTCTGTAACCTAGACATGATGGCGGATGATTTAGAAAAATTTATTGAAGATCAGAAGGCCAAGTTGGCACAAGATAAGGCGGAACTTGAAAATGATCCACCTTATATGGAAATGAGGGTAAGAATATTAAAAAGTATTCCTGAGTTTAAATACTTCTGTTCCCAAAGTCTTGACTGAAGCTTGCTTTTACTGTGCTCTTAAAACTGTATTTGTTGTTAAAGAATTTATTAAAGATTTATCTATTCAAAGTTATTTCCAACTTAAGTACTTCATATCTGTATGTAGAATTTTAAAAACCTGTTTGCCATCAGGCATGCACAGTAAGATTTGAGTTTTGCAAGTGAGAAAAGTGTTGTACTTGGCTTTTATTACTACTTCACCCCTCCCTAGGGAAGCTGATTAGCAGGGATCTGTCCTCTGCCTGCTCCAGAGCTTGGGTGTTGTGATGGGAATGGAAGGTATAAATATCCTCAAAATTTCTGTTCCAAAAGCTATGTTCCAAAGGCAAAACTGTTCTTATCATAGTTTTCCTATTAGTAATTTTTATGTGTTAATCCAGCATTACTTTCAATCAGTCTGTTCTCCAGTGCTAATAATTACATAACTAATGTTGTTCTTTTATGTGATATTTCCTCTACTTTGTGATGCAGTAAGGCATTTTGTTTTGTTTTCAGAACAGGGAATCAGAGAAGCTTTCTGAAACTAGCAAGATGTTAATCTCCATGGCTAAAGAAAATATACCTCCAAATAGTCAACAGAACTATCCTTTAGGTATAGTATATTTTTAAATATATCCTCTAGATTTAAGTAGCGTTTAATTACCTTTGACAATTTTTGGAATGGTATTACTGCTTTGTATCTTTCGTTGTTAGGATGATCATTGTAATTCAAGCTATGTTCCATTCTTCAGTCTTCCAAAAGTCTTGGGATTGGATAGAACTTTTTTTTTGTAGTTAGGCTTTTTTTAAATTTTTTTTTTTTTTTGGGCAGGAAAATATGCCAAAAGCCATCTCTTTCCTCTTGCAAGGTGCTGCCATTAAAAATACCCTAAATTAACCAAACGAAAAAAGAACAGCCCAAAAAACCTGCTTGCCAATCCTTGATAGGCGATGTGTCCTTTCCTGTTGTATTTGGATGGAGCAAAATCTTTGAAAGTCCATCTTTCATGTGGACTTTACTGCAAAAGAGTACATTTGCTGCATGTTGTGCCAGGGAAGCAGGGCCTCTTTCTTTCAGCCTCTTAAGAGTCCTAGTCCAACTGGCTAAGATGCACACAGTGAAACTAATTTTTCTTTTAAATAGTATCTTTCAAACGTTCAGGCAGTTTAAACTGTTTTCAGTGCTTTTGTAATTTTGTTACAATATGGTCATTCATTGTGCAAGGAAAGAGCAAGGACTTCATTTTGATTGAAATCTTAACCAGGTGAAATGGTTAGATTTATTTTGATGTGGCTACCAGCCTAGTATCTGTTCTCTGTATATATTGTCCTTTTTCTTCTTTTCTCTGTGTTCTTTGTGACCTTTGATTGAAAATGTGTGATAGCGTTCTCCCTTTTCCTTCTTCTGCAATGTGCCACCTTTCCTTACTTGTCCTACCATCTCCCTTCTATAGGCCCTAGTGTTTTTTGTTAGCTACACTTGTGTAGCTCAGGTTTGTCCTGAGAGCTTTAGAGCTTTTCTGTGTCTTATTTCTTGTTGATAATTAACTCTTCTCATTCACATGTAGACGCTTTGGATTAGTGCTTCATTAATTTTCATGCTGTTCCTGTTGTAATTCTGGTGTAATTCTGCAGCTTCCAGTAGGATGCAGCTTGAGCTTGTGAATCTGTGGGTCTGAACTGGTCTTAGTTGCATAAGAAGAAACATGGTCTTTATAGGGATGTTGTATAAATAGAAGTTCCAGCCATCAGCAAGACAAGCTCCTCAAAGACCTTTAGAGGAAAACTTCACTTAAAAGTACTTGAAATGATAATTGAATATTTCATGCCTCCAGAAGTGACAATGGATAAACTTGGTTAGGGTGCAGCACTTGAATAAGTAACTATTACACATTTTTGGCAGTTTTATTTGGTTCAGCAGGTTACTCCTGGTGTTGATAACTCTTTGCTTAACTGAGAAAACATGATACAGAAAACAGAAAACAAAAAGTAGTATTCCACTGGCTGTGGCAGGCAGTTAAGCTTTTTTCATATTAAAATAGTTTTATTTCTTGTTGGAGAGGTATAATAGCATGTCATGTTGTATTTGTTACTGTAACTGTCAGCCTAACTGCTGACACCTGAATATACTAACACAATGAAGTGTTACAGATGAGGAGCATTCAGGTGGTCTTAAATGAAAAGAAAAAGTAGGTGTTGCCGTGTTGTGGTTTAACTCCAGCTGGCAACTGAACACAGCTCACTCCCCACCAGTAGGGTGGGGGCAGAGAACTGAAAGAGTGGAAGTCAAAAACTCATGGGCTGAAATAAAAACGGTTTAATAATTGAAGGATGAAAAGGAAAATAACAGAAAGAAGTAAAACTCAAGAAGGACAATTGGTGCAAATGTAAAACAATTGCTCACCACCAGCTGATGCCCAGCCAGTCCTTGAGCAGCAGATCCCACCAACCTCGCTCCTAGTCCTACTGCTGAGCATGATGCCATATGGAATGGAATATCCCTGTGGTCTGGGGTCAGCTGTCCCAGCCACGTCCCCTCCCAGCTCCCTGTGCATCCCCAGCTCCCTTGTTGGTGGGTGGGGTGGGGAGCAGAAATGTGAGTCCTGCTCAGCAGTAACTGAAACATCCCTGTGTTATCAACACTGCATTCAGCACAAATCCAAACCACAGCCCCGTGCCAGCTACTATGAAGAAAATTAACTATCCCAGCCAAACCCAGGACTTTCTATAATAATCATTTGGGTGCTGAAATAGATGGTTGCTGATATTACTGACTTGCTCTGCTTTAAAGCACTGTAATTTCCTGTGGATTAAATCAGATGGGATTGTTCCTTGGTAGCTATGAAGTATATTCTATAGTTCTAGCAAAACTAGTAATGTTAATAATAGTAATAATAGTAATGTTGAGGTTCAGACTCAATAAATTGCAGTTTTTTCTCAACATTACATATGTGTAAATGTTTGTGTAAAACATGCATTTAAAACCTTAACATTTAAAAAAAATCATTGTGTGATTATATGTGCTTAATAGAGTGTGAAATGGCAAATAAATCCAGCAAATACAGAATAAACAAAAGTAAAAAAAAACAATTAAAAAGAAGGTATATCTCTTACTGTCAGAAGAATTCAGACAAATTTTGCATTAAATTAGGTTGAATGTATGTTAACTAGAGTGATTTTGCTCCTAGGCTCTCCAAGAGTAAGGTTTTGAAATAGGTGGTTTTCAAATATCCCCCAGATTGCTACCCATAATTGTTATCTCAGTGCTTTTCTGGTGGCCAGATAAAGATCTCTGTAACAAAATTAATTTTAAACCATCTTTTGTTTGAATACTTCACATACTTGAATCAAAGCACTGGATTCTCACTCCTTTTCTCCTTTTTTTTTTTCTTTTTTTGGTACTGAATTTCAGTGGCATCTGTGAGATTACTGAACGAATCTTTCCTCCAAATTGTTAATTGCTTTTGATCTTTTTCTTTGGTTTTCTAGAATTAATTCAATGGTAATTAGGCATAAAATAAAAGGCAATAGGAAGTAGCTGAAACAAACGCTTTCTTCTGTATTCAGTATTCTGCTTTATAATCCCTTTTCTGAAGTTTGAAATGGTACATTATTTTTTTTAGTGGAACTCACACTTCCCTTATGTGCAAAATTAGGAGAAAAGGAACTTGCAGTTGGAGAAGAAGTTCCCATGCAAATTTTGGTTAATAGTTGGACTCTGCAGGCTGTTTCAGGATAGCATAGGAGATATTTAATTGGATATTGGGTCCTTTGGTTCTGAATATCAGGCTGACTCCTGTTTGCCACTTCTTCCCTGTTACACTGTTTTCCTGGCTCATGAGGATAGAGAAAGTCAGAATATATCTTGAGTCAGGCCAAACAAACTACCCTACAATATATTGGGACTGATCTAAGAGTAAGTCTTGACTATCCCTCTCTTCCCTTTTACTCCTGCTACTAATTTTGCATAGATCACAAGATATAGAAATGCTTTTAGAGAAACAATATGAAATGATAAATGTACACACACTCACTCCCAGTTGTAATCTTTGTCACTAGTTGTGTGATTTTGTGGAATTCAATACTCTGTAGAGAGTGGTGAAAGTGACCACAGAGATGGGCTTCTGGGGTAGAGGATGCTTCCTATAAAGCACTTTGAAATATATTTTGAGAACAGCAAATAGCTTGCATAGCATTATATTTTATTATATTTTAAGAGTGCAGCTGTTATGAGACCTGATAGTAATCTTAGAAAACTACTAATGTGTTTTGGGTCTATTACGATTAAAAACACTGAAGTGGAAAGAAAAGTGATTATTATTTCTATCATATGGTCAGATTCCCTCTAGTTGTGTAGGAGCAAACAATTTTTTCACTTGCTAAACAAATAGCTTGTTGCTTTCATTTAGGAAGTATGTTTTCTATTTTGTGGTAAACACAGCTTAAAATATCAGAATAATTTAGAAGCTCACATGTAAAAGGAGTTTTCGTTGGAAGCATACACTGACAAAAGAAATATGTACAATATTCAAATTCTGCTTATGTTGCTTTTTTTTGGAATGGGAAGAAAAAGTCAAAGGATAAGAGGAAAACTATCCAAATACCAGTTTTTTTCTCTATGCTTTTCACCCAACTACTCATGCAGAGAAGGTGGTTTTTTTTTCAGCTGTCATGTAATTACTGGTTGCATGGTCAATTCTTTTTTTATTGCTTATGTCTAATAAAAATCCAGATGTACCTTTTGCTTTGTATTGATGCAAAATAGTAAATAATGATACTTAATGGCATTAATCTTTTAGGTGACTATGGCTTGAGTTTACCTCTTGGAGAAGAATATGAACGAAAAAAACATAAACTCAAAGAGGAGCTTCGACAAGATTACAGGCGATATCTTTCTCAGGTAAAGCTGCTTGTCTGGTTGCTTGACTTTCTCTTAAAATTATTCTCTCATTTAATTGAATGAAAATTAATATCTGTAGAAAGCTTTTTAAGGACACATTCATTATGAGCAATGGCTGATTTTGAAGACTTGAGTGAAAGTAATTTCAAAATGTTTTGTTTATGTATTTTAGGCTTCTACAGATCTTGTTGCCATGTGACTACATACTGTTTAGTACACTTCTTTCTGTATATTTTATTCATTTGTTTTTGCTTCTTCCTTGTTTTTTTTCCCTTAAGAATTTAAAATCTTTTACTTCCTGAAGTACTCATGTATTCTATGGTCTGTATTTGGGGTAAGAATATCCCTGTACTTAGTGTGACTCCATTTGACAGCTTCTTTTCAATTTTAGAATGAAAAACCTTTGATGTTCTGCTTAACATGATTTACTAAATGTCACAGTAAATTAAAAATTGAAATGATATGTATGAATTGTCGTCATCTTGGGAATATTCTGTAGCTGCTCTGCATGAATCAGAAAAAAGATAAGGAACCAAATAATTTTTGTTTTATGAAAATATTGTTTGCAAGTATGGATGAATGGATTTCCTTTAAGGAAGGAAGTATTTTTTGTTAAGTCAAATATTTTTGACTCAAACACTCCTTTTGAATAGTATCTTTTCCCTGATTTTTAGGGTATTTCACAGGCAAAAAGAAAGGTAGGGTGCCTTCAATATTATTTTCTTCTTTTTTTTTTTTTCAAATTAGTTGCTTTTTGCTTTATTTGATGACTTTATGCTCTTGGAATTTAAAAAATCATTACTTTTATTTGTGCTTTGCGCATTTATGCATGCTGTGGTGATTAGTTGTGACTAACAGCATTGCTTGCTTTGTGCAAAATGATTACTTACATATATTATTTTCCATTCCTAATTTTTTAAAGCACTTGTTGATTTCCTTTTCCCTATGCAGTTGCCATTGTTGCTGTCTAATGCTGGCTCTACCGTAGTTTTGATTTTAATAGACAATTTGCTTCCAGGATTATGAGTTATGTAGATAGTAAGAGTTCAGATTTTTTTCATCTTGGTATACGTATTTTATAAAGCTGGAATAAAATAGTAACTTATATAAATATTAAATATATCATCTCAACCAGAGTCAAGGCTTTTTTCTTCCCTGTCTCTATGAAATCTCATCAGTGGTGGTTAGGGAAGAAGTAGGGAAGCCAGTTATTTAGCACCTACTGGCCAGAATGCAAGAATACAAACAAGCATTATGAGGAAGAAATAACGCCTCTAGTGTTATTATTATATAACAAAGGGGAAGAGGGAAAGAGAAAAAAAAGATGATAATGGATTTTTCATATACTTTGGTGCAGTTGAGATGAGTCACAAGGTCTGCATCTGGAACTGGTCACAGGACTTTTTCAGATGTAATATTCAGACTAGGTAATTAAAAATTAGCACAAACTGAGACTCCTCAGACTCTGAGGAAAGGCACACAAACTCACCTCCCCTGCTCCCAGTTCTGTGATTTTTGCTTTATTAACTTGATTTTTTAAAAATATTTTTATACTTTTGTGTATCTATAATTTTGAAATTTAATACTGTCCATCTAAATTGTTCAGATTGAGCAATA
>VXBU01013641.1:1895999-1967496 GCA_013400315.1 Bombycilla garrulus | reverse complement strand
ATTAGCCCAAACTGAGACTCCTCAGACTCTGAGGAAAGGCACACAAACTCACCTCCCCTGCTCCCAGCTCTGTGATCTTTGCTTTATTAACCTGAATTTTTAAAATATTTTTATACTTTTTTGTATCTATAATTTTGAAATTTAATACTGTCCATCTAAATTTTTCAGATTGAGCAATAGTAAAGGACCAGGAGGTATTGTGGTAGAAACACAATCTTCTGTTTTTTTCTGGGGTTTTGAATACCGTGTATATGATACAAATTGGCTATATTAGCATGCACTAGAATTCTTCAATAGCAATCGCAACAGCAGAATAAACTGCCTTCTTAACCTCTAACCAAAATCATTCTTATATAATATTTGTTTCTTGTTTAATTTAAAACTCAAGATTATTTTCTAAATTAGAATATAGTATTAAAACTTAATGTTTCATAATTATCACCAAAGCACCCAAATAATATAATTTTTACATTAACTTCCGTGTTCTCAACTGGACTTCATTTTACAAATTTGGGTTTAGAAGGCCTTTTTGTTTGTGTGTTTGGTGTAGTACATGTTAGCTATTGACTACATACTAGGTGTATGTTAGCTGATAAGGACTGAGGAAGAACTAAGATAGCAATCTCTCATTTCTTTTTCCCACCTAAAGAGAACTGGTGGAACTTTTAGCAGTTCTCACAGTGATATTTTTTTTGTTGTTGTTGTTAATAACTTGCTTAGTCTTCCTTGTTTAGAAAAATGCAGCTTCCATATCAGGTTCTGATTTTGGAAAAGATATTTTTAACATCAGAGGTAATCTCTAGAGATGTCTTCAAAATGCGTGCAAAGAATTACTTAATAGTGAAGATTACAATTCATTTGCTTTCTCTAGTAGAAATAACTTGCTTTTCCATATAAATCTAGTTGTCTTGGTGCTTGAATATTTTTGCATGATTATTAAACCCCTTAAATCTTTTAATGTCTAGTTTGAAGTATCATTTATAATGATGTGGGTTTGTAATGGAACAGGTAGAGTTCTTACTTCTTGCTATTCCTCTAAGCATTTAGGCTACATTGCAACACAGGTAATGAAAGGAAACAGTGCTAGTGAAATACTGTATCTCACCATTCCCCTCTTCAGCCCATGACACACAAATAGATGGCCTTTTTATTAAAGATAATAAGATTTATAAAACATATGATTGACTGGGAATGGACTGGGAATACCTTTAATAAAGGAGTGATCTGTGAAAAATCCTCTAGACATGGAATCTGAAGACCTGCATCAGCACTGGTATTTGGTTTGAAGAGCAGGTACTTTGACTTGCTGCCACAGCCCAGGTCCCAGGCTGTGGTCCGGGGATCTATGTGGAGCAACAAAATACCGATTTTGGTGGGAAGTTCTGCTCTGAAAGTGGCTGATGGTCCATAAGAAATGGCAAGATTTGGTTTTGGGTCATTATCGTGAAAAATTTGGGCACTGCTGATATGGAAAACAGTGTTGAGGTAGAGGTGTGCTACTGTTAGCATGAATTCCATCTGTTAAAATAAGAGGTAGATATATGCTTTCTGAATTTTCTGTTAGAAAAAGCAGTTTTTCATCTTGAGTAAGGAAGTGTCTTGGAAGATTCCTCTTATGTTTGTACAGACAATTGTGCTTGTGCTACATAAGAACTAAGTGGGGTTTCTTTGAATAAAATAGGATTTTTTAATATAGAGAATAACTTACATAATACTGGAAATAGTGTAACAGGGAAGTGACAAACACTTTCAAACTCAAGCTTAAAACTTGACCAAGACTTTCACTTCCTGCATTCCTTGACTTCATTCATGTATTCCAAGAACATCCTGCATTTTCCAAATGTGAAGGTTGTCTTCAGTCTTTATTTCATCAAATTGCTCAAATTACTTCAGAAAATATAATACCTAACAACTTTCTTGCGTAAGATTTGGTATTTCAAAGTGTATTGAATGGTTTTAATTTTTTTTTAATGTAGAAAAATCATCTGACTACTGGTGAAGTAGATCCATATACTCAGGGATTATCTCTTCCTATTGATGAGCGAAGATCTGCCAAGGTAAATACATGAATGAAATTAAGTAAATGGAGTATAACTTGAAAATGTATCTGGCTGTTGAAACTTACAGAAAAAATATTTCTGCTTAAGTTTTTTTGTTTGGTTGGGTCATTTTCTTTTTTTTTTCTTATAAAAATGAGGTGGTAATTAGTAATGATTTTCGGAGAAGTCTGTTCCTTCAATTGTTTTTTTGGTTTTTTTTTTTTTTAGTTTTTAATCCTAGGTTACCTGTATTCTTAAGTTTTAGATATTTGGTCTTTATTATGTGGATATAATTCTATCCTGATGCTAGTTTGAGGTTTGCTTCCTCTGATCCACATATTTAGAGCACTTGGTCTGTTCAAAACCTATAGTGGTTGTCCTTGGGTTTTGTTCAGTAATCACTATTGATCTGATCTCCTGCCCTCACACAGTTGGCCTTATAGTCCCAGTTTGTTTCTTGTGTTTGCTTGCAAATTGATCTATGAAGTTGAATCAGCAGAAACATTGTATTTTATCAGTAATTTATCAGTATTTTTTCTGACAGGCACCACTGGTTGATTGTTAAGTCTGGTCATAGCACAGCAGAGATTTAAGGCAATAAAGTGTTGCCGGAGGAGAACCAGACATTTGCACTCCTGGGGGTTTTGTTGGTTTTTTGATTTTGTTTTTAACCTTTGCTGCCTTTGAGTTGCACTGTTGATCTGTGTTTGGGGCTATGCTGTCACTGCAGTCTGGTGCAAGACTTCTGCTGTGGCATGGGTTGGCCTTGCCCTTGTGCTTAAACTTTCTGCCCCTCTTGTGCTCTTGGATTGGCTGTAGGAAGAGCCAGGTGAGAGCTCAGAGTGAAAATTGCTTTTTTGAAAAAGCCCTAAACTCCAAGTTATACAAGTGTAAAAAGGAGGCAGCAAGAATGAAACACCCAGGAAGGGGGAAAGGACTCCTCAGGAGTAGCATGCTCTTGTACTGAGTTTATGTTAATTTCAGGTTCTCATGAACTTTGTTTCAGCACACATACTTGCAAGGGTTAATACAGTGAAAAATAAAGTATGTTTGATTAATTCCTTGGAAATTAAAGATGTATTTGTACTGGAAACATGTCTTATCGTTGATGGATTTATATCGTATCAGCTCTGTGCAGGTGTGTTGTATCCCTTTGAGCCATTTATTTGTTGCTCTTGCAGAACCTAAAAGCTGCCAGGAGATGTCACACTGTGCCCTGTTAATCAGTTGGCCTCTGGGCAGAATAATGAGAGGTTAACATTTGCATTTTCATTTCCTAATCTGCAATACTTTTAGTAATCTGGTATTTACGTGGTGATTGAGGTGTAAATTCTTTTTGTTTGAAATTTGTTCATTAGAAAATAAATTTATATGTTCTGCTCAGATTTTTTAAGTCCTTTTGCTTTTTCATTGGAAAATGCTGCAGCAGAAAAGAGCCTGATTCATAATACTGAGGTATAATTATTTTTTTCCTTTATATGGTTGTTGGAATGAGGTAGTATAAGAGATACCCCGTCCTCTAAACAGGAACTAATAACCTAGAAATAATACAAATTAGAGTTTGTTTTATCTGGAGACTTCTATATTTCATTTTATATTATTAGGCTGTTGATGTACAATTCATGTATATTTTTAGACCTGAGAAGACTGATTATAAATGTTATTATGTTGCAAAAGCAGCTAGGACAACAAGCATAGATTCTGTTTTTCTTGGTTTTCCTTGCATTCTTTGCACTTTTGCCTTTTTGCAGTCAGTTTAACTCCTTGTTTGAATTCAACAGTTCAAATTGTAATTGATACTCTTGTATACACTTGTATTTGTTATCCTGTTTTAATTGTGAGGGGGCGAGTCACAACTAACCTTAACACAAAGAAGGAAATCGTATGTTTGAAAATCATCTGTAAATACATTCAGATTGGCGATTAGAAGGTGATTTCTAATTGTTGGAGTGAGACTTTAGTAAATTTTGGAGTAGGCTTAGCAGGAAGAAACCCACCTAGTTTTAAAGATGGACCTTGATACACAGTAGTGTCTCTGGGGATTCGACTTTGTGCCCAAGAGGCTGATTTCTACTTACAGATTTCAGATTAAGAGAAAGTGCTATGCAAAGAGAAAGTGAACTAAAACATCAAAGTAATTCAAGCCTTACTTGTACATCACAAAGAATGTGAAGGGGGGGATCAAACACAGTTTGCATTTCTTCATTTAGTATTGCAGTTCTGTGAAGTTAAATGCTACTAAAAATGCAAAATTGTGATGCTCTTTTCAATGCCTGTTTTAGGAGAGATTACGGCTTGAAAGAAACAAGGAGTACAATCAATATCTCAGGGAAAAAGAAGAATGGAATGAAAGGCTAAGGAAATTAGGGAAGAAAAACAGAGAGGTAATACAGTTTTACAGTCTTATCGTTGACTCACACATACAAAGTAAGACAAAATACACAAATAATGTTGTTCAATTAGGCTACATTTTTATTAATGCATTAAACAAGTCCTGGTTACGACTCACATGGTGCAGTTCCTGATTCCTGCTTCTGTCTTGTCTGTCTGGTAGAAGGATGCTTTCATTCTTTGTGTCTGACGCAAATCCCTGGGTTGTTTTTGATTACAAAAGTGATACCCAAAAAACAAACCAAAATGTTGAACTCCACATAGTGTTCCTTAGCTTTTGTTTGTGCATGCTTTTTTTCTCTGTCATGTAGAAAGCCTGGCAAATGTAGCAGCCATGCAGAATGTGAAGCTGTGCATTTGTGAATAAAAATCAAAAAATCTTTACTGCTGCAAGTGAACTAGACAGTCTAGTCCAGTTCTGAGCTGAGGCCTTTGATTTGTATGGCAGTAAGCAGCTGGAGCACACACAGGAGTTAAAGACAGTTTAATAGGTAAAGCACAAGTTGCTCACAAGCAAAGCAAACCAAGGAATTCATTCACTTCCTCTGGGCACACAGGTGTTCAGCCATCCATGGGAAGGCTGGGCTCTGTCACATGTAACTGTGACTTGACAAGACAAATGCCATACTCAGAATGTCCCCCTTCCTTCATGTTGAGCATGACCCCCTATAGAATGGAATATCCCTTTGGTCAGCTGGGATCATCTATCCTGGTTGCGTCCCTTCCCAGTGTGCCTTCACCGTGTACCTGCATCCTCCTTGCAGCTGGGGCAGTGTAAGAAGCAGAAAAGCCCTTGACACTGTGTTAGTGCTATTCAGTAGGAATTAAATTATCCCTGTGTTATCAACACTATTCTCATCACAAATACAAAATATAGCCTCATACAAGCTGCAATAAAGAAATTTGTTCCAACCAAAACTAGTGCAATAGCCAGTGGGATTTTTAGGTCTGATTAGCATTGTTGTGAGACTCTTTGTTTTAGTAATCTGGAAGCAATATATTGGTCTGTAAAATCTTTTTAACTTTGAAATCTTGTCTAGAATAGGTAAATTTACTTTTAAAAATATTTTTGCCTCAATTTAGTGATGGACTGTAATAATCTGGGACTCTCATCTAGTGAAATTTTGACTTAAGAAGTCCTTCCACTTCCTTTTAGTAGGGAAAATCTAAAGTGTCCAGTAGTGTGAGAGCTAGGTCATTCTATGTATGAACGACCTTGGATTTGTACCCAAAACAGCTGGAAGTTTGTATTCCTTACAACAGTTGGCAAGTGCAAATCCCCCTGTATTTGTAATTTCTGTCTAGAAGGATGTTTCTTGTCTGTCTCTAGAAAGATTGTTTTCTTATGAGAAACATCTCTTCCTTTGAGTGCACTGGAGTGTCATATAGTTGAAAACTGTTTTAATCTGTGAAGGCATCTCTAAGGCAGCATTCAGGCTTCCTTCAGATGTTGGAATTCAATATCTCGTTCTTACTTCCTTCTTCAAGGTTTGGAGTGCAGCACAGCAGTGATCCCTAGGAAACACTGGCAAAAATGTGGCTTATTTTTGTGCAACTGAGTTGATAAATCTCTAAAATTTTTCTACATGTTTGGACACTTAGGTTTCCTAAGATTACTTACCTAAATGAAATCTATTTAGGGACTCAAGGGTTTTTCTTTTTGATTTGTCATCCAATTGGACCTTTAAATTGTATTTTTATTATTCTTGTGTAGAAATGATTTTACTGTCAGAAAAGAACAGACAGAAAAAAAGTGGTAAGGATTTGTTGAGGTTATGCCATCTCTGAGGGGTATTTAACTTGGAGTGAGAGTCAAATTACATATGTGACGTCCAAAATTTGATCCAACATTTTAGATAGTTACAGGATAATCCTGCTCTGAGTAGTGTTACTTTCACAGATTAGATTAGGTTGGTTTGGCTTTATTTGGTGGAGTTTTGAAAGGATGGAGAATCCACAGTCCTCTGGACAACTGAGAGTTTTGGGTTAACTTCTTGGTCTGAACTTCTGTCCCTCTGTATCCCACTGGAATTTTCCTTTGTTGCAACTTGTGGCTGTTAGTTCTTTGAAAACCATGAACACTGGTATCTCTGTAAGCACCTTTTACACAGGGACCACAATTACTAGTTCCTCCTGCCCCATACACGCCCTCCTTAATCTTTTTCCAGGCTGAATAAACCCAGCTCTGTCAGCTTCTCCTTCAAGAGCAAGTGTGCACACTGCAAGTGTACCCTGCTGCTTTGTGTTCACCTCCTTACCCATGACAAACCCAGGCCTTGTTCTGCAGAGCTGCTCTCTAGGTGATCAGTGCCCAGCCTGTCCTGGTGCATGGCACTGTTCTGTCTCAGATGCAGAGGTTTGCCTTTGCATTTGTTGATTTTCACGTTTCTCCAGTTTGTCAAGATCCTTCTGAGTGGCAGTCATACTCTCTAGTATATTGATGCTTCTTCCCACTTTGGTGTCCTTAATTTACAGCCTTAATTTATTTTTCATTAAATTTTGTAAAGTATGAGTTACTGTTGTCTTTATTCTATAGAGGAAAGATTAGATCAAAGATTAGTACACAGAAATACTACAGGATTTATGCAAAACCATGTTTTTTGTAAGGAGTGTGTATTGAACACTAGTCCACAGTGTCATAGGGTTGTTTTTTATCTACCTAACTATCTTTTCTTGTAAAGACGTTAAAAGGTTGTGCTCATAGGTAAGAAGTATTACAGACTTGTCTGAATCTGGATAGAATGAAGATATCTAGTTTCTTGATGAAGTAAAGTTTGAAGTGTTTTTTTGATTCTTTGTACCTCAAAAACTGAAGGTCAGGTTGGAGTTCATAAAAGACCTGTCCAGTATTGATAGCCATTCTTCTGAAAGACATTAGATAAGAGGAAGACTAGATTTTTTTTTCTTCAAGAAAAATGAATAAAACCCTAGCTTTTAAGCACTTCCTGAAGTATTTTCCTTCCTCACCTCTTACCTTCTTGTTTCAAATAAATTTTAGTTTTATTTGAAGAATTACAAATTTATTTGACTTTATTTGAAGAAATACAAAACTAAATGTGACTGTTTATGCTGTTTACTCAATGTGATTTTTTTCATATTCAACTCTCAATATTGTTTCCATTAAACAGAATGAGATGCACAAGAATAAAACACCTATTGCTGTTACCAGGCTCCAGCCAAAATTACATACAGAAGTGCAGCCCTGTAATACACGTGCAGAGCCTCCCAAGAAAGATGCTTTTACTTCCACAGAAGGTTATGAAGAGCTGCTAAAAAAGAGATGGCTGGAGGAAGACAGGTACCACAGGTTAGATGATGAGGCTGAATTAAGAAGTCGGCTATTAAATAAAAGACTTGATGAGGATTTGGATGCTCCCAGTCAAAGACTTCATGGATTTGCTAGCCAGTCTGTAATTCCTACTAGGAAGCAGAACAGATTTAACGAAGATGGTGATTTTGGTAGAAGGTACTACAGAGTGGACTATGATCCTGAGACAAATGCAGAAATGGACCCTAGATTTAGATGTGAAAGCACCTATGACAGAAAAACTCCCCGGGGTTTTTATGCTGACAGGTATTGTTAATTTAATTTTCTCTTTTTTTTCTGTAGTGCTTGTTGATGGCCATGGTTTACTCTCTGTAAATATTAGGGAAGATTCCCACGTGAAAGCTGGATTGTTGTACTTACTTTTGTACTTAGAAAAAGGACCTTTGCAATAATTTATGGAAAAAGAGCTGAAAAATTGGATCAGTCCCTAAGACTATACATTTATTAAGAAGCGTTTTGTATATCGTAGCAGACCAAGGATACTAAAGAAATTACCCCAGAAGCAGCAGTCCACAATTCATTTTTATGAACAGTGGTTTGCCAGAAAACATATTTGAGAGCAAACCCCTGCACTGAGAACCCAATGTTACCTCTGTTTCCTTAGTCTGTAATAGTTACAGCAAGTCAGTTTTCAGTTCAGATTCCAAAATTGGTTTGAGCTTCAGTTTTTGGTACTTGTGACTACATGTAGAAGATGTAAAAGTCTGTTTTTTAAAAATCCTCTTTTTTACTCCATGTCTTGCTAAATGACAGGCTTTAAACATCTGTGTAGTTGAACCAAATCCTGATGGTTTTAATAGGTGCTAATCTCTGTAATAACTACGCAGTTTGAATAAGTATTTACAAAAGCCCAAACCAAACTAAAGAGGGTGTCTTAGATAAATCATTCAGGAGGAAAACTGATATCATGTACTGTTCAGTATTAAATAGTCTTTGCTATGCTAACTGATACATCAGTTGGCTTACTTTGACATAAATCATTAATCTTTCTCTTCTAGTTTACTCATTTAAAAGAAAAAAAAAAAAAAGTGTAGCCTTCCTAATGATTCAGGGTTTGGCATTCTGGCACCTTTAGTTATTCCATTGCAAGAGCTGGTTGCTTTCAAAACCATATGGGTTGTGGTGCGAAACAGAACCAAACTTGAACTTTGTTTAGCTGTTTATACAGCTAAACAAAGCAGTAAAGCTTATTGTAAATAAAATTTCAAATGATATTTTAAAAGCCTTAATCTGTTCCCTTTCCAGGTCTTAGGAACCATGAGTGTTGTAGTTAATTTTTTTTTTGTGTTAAGCCTGTTGCCAGAATTATTTTCCTGCAGTTGCTTCAATGAAGGAACCACCAGTGTTCTTCCTTTGCAAGGCAAAAGAAGCAATTTTTGTTTTTTTCTAGAATTAACACTTATAGGAAAAACAAAGGCAAATTGTACCCCTCTCAACAGTGTTGAATATTACTATTATGTTTTGTTGTTAGTTGCTGGTGGATGGGTTAAATGATCTTTTGAGTCTTTGTTTACAGGGATAATTTTCTGGATAGTACTGCAAATTAATAACTGGGGGGAGGGGAAATGCTCTTCTACTGTAAAAGCATTTTCTGAATTCAATGAACTATTTATTTTCCAGTTTCAAATGCCAACAGTTAGAATAATTTATCTCCAAAAATAGCTCCTGATAATCTTTCTCAGCCTTTAAAAAAAGTGTAATCATGAAAGAAGTAAGTCTGTGGAAGAAAATGAAATGTCTGGAAGTATTTGGAAGAGGCAGAGTCTAATAAATGGGTTATTACAAAGTTTCAGACTGTGTTTTGGTGTGCTTCTAAAAAGCATGTATTTATTCATACAGTGTTTCTGAAAAAGATTAGCAAATGGAAACAGTGGTTAAATAGATGAGAGGAACAAGACCGGCTGTTTTCTGCTGAGATTCAGAGGAGAGACTGCAAAATTCAAAATTTGTTCCATTCTGTAGTGTATTATTGATAGCAATGAGCAAATGAGGTTTTAGGATAGAGTGGACTTGTCCTATAGCTTTTCAGAAAGAAAAATAATTAGAAGCTTAACTTGGTATCTAACAAAAACAACCAAAATATTTGTGAAACTAACAGCAATATTTAATTGTCCGTGTTAGTTAATACTCAGAGGGATGAGTGTCCTCTTTTTATTAGGTAGCTGTTTGCCGCTGTCTAATGCAGTTGGACACAGAGTCTAATATTTAAATAAAAGTAACCATTTGATAATGTTTGAGGGTTTACTTTGTTTCTCAAAGAATTGTTACAGAATTATATAAATAAAATATCAACTAGTATGGTGTTTGAACCAACAGTAGACATCATGTTAAATATTAGTAAACCAGTTTTTAGTTATTCCAGAAAACATGGATGGTCCTTATATAAATATCTGTGACTAATATATCACCAAGCAATTAATGAGTTATTTGTAGAGAGCTCTGAAACTGCTTTATCTCCAGTTCTCTTTTAAAAGAGAATAGAGAGGAGAGTCTTATTTTTGCTTTTGGCAGACTTGGTGCATCTTCTTAAAAGAAGCTGCTGGACCCATTACCTGAATTCCCTGAACTTAATTTTATACATAAGATTGTTTGGGGTTATTTGTGTATATTTTCTACTAATAAATTTTTAATGAAAATTAATTTTCAGTATTTCTTTAGTAAATGTATTTTTTCATCTAGTACCTTTTTCTCCTTTGAATTTACTTCATAGGATTTAAAGTGGAGTTCCTTTCAGTCCCTTCAAGGAGCAACCTATCTCTTAGTGACAGCTCAGCTTCTGAACAGTTAGCATTTCTTTTCTACATTTCAGATAAAGTCAGCTTTTACCAAACACGTTTGATTCACGATGGAAACTAAATTCAAAAGGAGACGTATTTTTATTTTCTCTACTAAAGTTCTTAGGGTTTTGTCTGGGGTTTATTAGTTTGGAGAGGCAGATGTTCATAACAGGACTTTTCAGAAGCGTTTCTGTTTTGACGGAGGCGCAAGGCCTGTGGCATATTTCAACAAACAGAAATGGTGACCAGGAAGTGAGAAGAATTGCAAAATGTTTTAGTTCTGAGGAGTGGAACGCTTTAGTCCATCCCCAGCTGTCAGGTCTGTCCTGTAAACAGGAGACAACAGCTTCTTGATAGAATTGGGCCAGCATGTCTGGGCCTGCCGTGCTAAGCTGGCTGCTTTTTACAAAAAAGGTTGCCTCTTGGATTCCAAGGTTTGTTGTTTTTGCTTCCTTGCTGCATCCTTTCATTACCCTGGGGACTTGGCTTTCTGTTTCCTGGCTATGTTTCAGTTCTATGTGAGCAGCCTTGTAAGGAGTAGACTGATTGTTGTCATAAAGAAAAACTTGATCATGAAAGAAGACCATCTTATGCCAAGAGGGTAAAAGTTCTTTCATGTTGTTCTGATGGCTTGTTAAGATGCCAGATCAATGTTTAATAATCTGCTTGCATCCTTTTGCCTTTGATTATTGACTTCTATTTAAATTAGAGACTGGCAGAGCTGTGGTTCTTTTTATGTAAAAGAATGAGGTTTTTTTTCCCATGTTTACCTAGCTTTTTGGGTTTTTGTTTGTTTGTTTGCTTAATAGGAAGTCCAGCTCTAGAAAATATATAACTTTGGTAGCATTTTTGGGTACTCTATTTTTCACTGAATAGGTATTTTATGCCCTATTTTGTCCTGATAACTTTAAGTCCTCATTATAGGGCTGTTATTTTGCAAGTCAAGAGAAGCTTATAAATTCTACTACCCCAGGTGTTTTCAAAAACAGCTTCCTTGTGTCCATACAATATTTGGCATCTCTGAAGTTACTTGAAGTTTCAATCATATGATTTAACTTCTTATGTAGATGACTCAAATTTTAGCTCCTGAATTTTTGTATTCATGATGTTGCCTGTCTTTTGCCTTGAACAAAAGTCACCTCACCCTTTTAAATTTTATCAGGTGTGTAGTGAAATGTAAATTGTCCTTGAAGAAGCTTTTCATATCTGAATTGGCTTTTTCACCAGACTTATCCAATAGCTGTGTGCCAAAATCTGTTGAAGACTTTGTTGGCTCCTGGGGATTAAGAGCAGCAAGATCTGTTTCAGTTAATGTGGTGTGAGTGTCAAAAGCCCTTTAGCTCTCAAAACTCTTAACCAGGCTCATTAGATAAGGGCTTGGGAATTCACATTCCAGACAGAGAGCTGCCCTGACAGTGCTAGTGAATTGAATTACTTCTAGAATATTTTGTGATATTTTCAGAACTGGTTCTGCTGTCCAGTGTGCGCTCAGGCAGCAAATCCATTTGCACAAAACTGCTGAACCATCCATTTGAGACTGGCTGTTCCTAGACAAGCCTAGCTGAGTGTTTTCTATTTCTTTAAGGCCCTGTCTGAATGGAATGGTAAGAGATGTACGTGCAGATTACGAAGATGAATTAAAGGAGAGAGCACGTGTGCGGCCGTTCTCAAGAACTGGAGATCCTAGGTGTGGTATACTGTGTACTGTTCTGATAATTGCACTGCAAAATCGTGGGGAGATGAAAATGTTGACTTCAAATCCCAAAACATTGTCTGAAATGCCTGATAGTTTTTTTCTGCAGCTAGAATATAGTATAACAAGAAAAACATGTTTCCTCTGAAAATGGCCATTGAAGCTTGCATGCCAGTTTTCTTTTTGAATTAATAGAGCACCTCTTCTCCAACTGATGACTTTTATTGAGTCGAACACTGTGGAATCCTGTTTTTATAGTAGTTTTAAAATTTCTTCCTCTTGTCTTGGTTTTGCACTGAAATGATCTAAGTGGGTGAGGCATAAGCAGAACCCTTGTAAAGTCCTTACATAAACTCTTGACTGGCACCATTCGATCTGTCAACATGGGTGAAGTGCTCAACTGAGTCAGTTTTTCTGATGGCTTCAGAAACCACAGGCAAATGGGAATTGTGAGAAATGCCTTTTCACCAGGCGGTTTCTTCTTTTGCTTGGGATATTTCTTTGGATTGTAGGAAAACTGTTTGTCACTAATGTGTTACATAGTGATGCAAGTGAGTCTCTCATGGTTCCCCAGACTGTGTAGGAAATTCTCGAGTTTGATCATTCCATTTTCTTTTTGTCTTTGCCAGAAATCAGGTACAGATTAGTTCTTCAGCTAATGAACAGGCCAAGTCTGCAGCTGAAGGGCAGTATGCAACAGGCCTTGTTCTTGGTATGTATAAAAACCTAACTAATGACACTTAGAGTTTCTTTCATGTTATTTCTCCATGTGAATAGTTCAAAACTAGAAAAATGAGCTTTTTTTCCCCTTTTGCTAGTTGTCTCCAATACTGGTAAATAAGTGTTATTTACATAGTGAACCTAAACCAAAACATACTCCTTTTCCCCCTTACTAATTATTGTTTGACTTACTAATTAATTTTGAAGGGCCTGAGTTTCTTCTTAGATTTCATTAGCATTTTAAGACCCAAGTAAGTGATTAAATTATTTCTAAGAAATGAAGTATGGGTGAAATCTTAACCTGTGTATTGTTAAAGACACAACTTTATAGTGAATTCCAGTTGCAGAAATATGAAAAATCATACTATTCACAACCCTGGGCGAGAACAAATGATTCTGGTTATCTGTCCTGTGGCCATAACATTTAGAGGGAGACACTTGTATTGAGTGTAACAGAGAGAAATACTGGTGAGGACATAGCATTCTTAGCTGAATTAAGGAAACTATAAGGCAAGACTAAAAGAACTGTAGTAGTCCTTTGGATTGGAGCTTTTGAAGGCAAGCTAGCTTTGACTTACTGCAAAATAGATTAACAGTTGTCAGAATAAAGTATGTTAAGTTTTTCATCTGAATTTACCTGATCTTCAAAGCTATATGTGACAGCACAGTTTTTTGGAATTGTTTAAAGGCAGCATTAAACCAGTGGTATCATAGTGGTCACTCTCTGGTCTGCCCAGTCATCTCATTTGTAGTAACTTGAGAACACAGAGGTGTGAATTTGTCCAGGTTAGAGGATTATTGTAAACTATGTTGTGTAAAGATTAAGTGAATTAAAACTTGAATTTTTTGAAAATGAGAAGTGATTTCAGACTTCCCCAAACTCACAAACCATGAGGTTATCTTGTACATTTTTTACACATTCACTTTGTAGTCCCAGCACAACAGTTAAATAAAAATATCAGTCAGTTGTGGATCAGGTTTTGTTGCTGTTGCTTATTTAGCTTTTGTTTTAGTTTCTTTCCAGTTTCCTTCTCTTTATTATTCAGGTCTACTGCACCAGAAGTCCAGTCAGTTTGTGCACGGAGTATGTTGAGAGTCTTTGTGTCAGATTGTCATACAATACATAAAGAGCTGCTGCTGTTTTTTGGGGTTTGTTTTTAAAACAGTGGAAGACCTCTGCACTGATTGTAGGGGAACTACCACAAACTAAAAGTTTTTTGTGTTCCTTAAAATCCTTGTGAGCTGTTATTGCTGTTTCCTTTTACATACACACATCTGTGGGTACTTTGCTAATTCTTAGTAGTCATAGGAACCATCCTAAAAGTGGAGCAATGTGCTTCCCTCCTCATGGGAGGGACTGACTCTCTTCAGTTTTAATTTTCAGTTTTATCCAGAGCAGTGCCTCCTAATTTTGGAGTGCTGTAGTGTATCTTCCTTAGGTGAACATTTGATTAAAAAAAAAAAAGTTACTTTTTTTAGTTGCTGTTGTACCAAATAGCTTTGAAATTTGTAGCTTCCTGACTATACAAAAACAGGCAAACAAGGAAAATAATTATGAAAATTTTAGTAGTTTTGATCATCATACTCCAAACAAATTGTCTGTAAAAACAAGATATCTAATTTTTTTTAGTCAGTAGAGATACAGTGTTCACATAGTCTGCTGTGTTTCAGTTTCTAAACTGACTGAAAGGCAATGTTTTTGTCCAGTACCTTTTACGTATTTTGTGGAACATTTACACAAATGTGTGGTCATTTCCATTAGGTGGTCAGGACCGAGAACTCCTCCAAAGGAGAAAGGAGAAATACAGACAAGAACTAATGGAACAGATGGCTGAGCAGCAGCGAAATAAGAGACGGTAATGGGAAGTTACTACATTTTTAAAAGATAATGGCTGGAATTTAAAGTCATTCCATTAATTCAGTGTGACAAGAAGCAATTTCATAACTAAGGGATTTCAGGTAGCTGAGTAATATTGCATTTAATTAAACTCATTGTCATGAGAGCTTTAGTTTTTAATGAACATATTCACAGGCTTTCAGTGGAATGAAGAAAACCCACATACTTTTTCATTTTTAAAACTGATTTTTTGGTTTCATAAGGGTAAAGAAGCTTTAACTAAAGTTATCTTTTTTGCTGGTACAGGAGTGCCTAAGTATTTGGCAAAGTTTAAAATTATTTTTGGTTTTGCCCTCCAATTTTGGAAAGTAACCGTTCATTTTTAAAGCATTTGATCATCTGGCTTATGCAGAATAATAAAATATGAACTTCTTCCTTACCTATTAGTCACTATCTACTGAATAATAGATAATGCCTGGATACATAAAATCACACAACAGTATTAGAGAAGGGATAGGGAATTTAAAATTGATTACTATTGACAGTCTCATTGTGACAAAAATTGTGCATGCAGAACAAGCCTGAGCCCAGAAATTACAAAACAGTATCTATTGCTGCACTTTTAAATCACTCATTTCAATGTGTTTAGTATTAACTTCTTGAGTGTGAATAAAGACAAATTTTTTAGAAATATCCAGAAAAGTTGTAGGAAAGGAAAATTGTGGTGGTTTCTCCTTTTATGATAGTTGGATTTTTACTAGGTGAAATAGGTTATAGCCAGATACTTCTTGAGAATTCTGTGTATTTACAAATATTGCATAATTTATCTTTCCTGTCTCCAGAAGAAATCAAGTGGAATCATTGTCTTCTGTTATCCTGTATTTTCAGAGTTCTTTTAACTACAGAGTTATGCTTTGAAAGAATGAATATAGTTGTTATTGCTTTCTAATTTGCTCCTTTTTTAAAAAAAACCCAAAACAGTGAGAAGGAACTTGAGCTCTCAGTTGCTGCTTCTGGAGCTCAAGACCCAGAAAAGAAGGTAAGAAATTTGGATATTCTTCCATCTATATAGCCTATTCTTTTTTTTTCAAACATGCACACTGTGGTTGCTCAGTTTTGAAACTCTGAACAGTTTCTATAAAATGATAATGTTGGGCTATTTAATAGGGCATCAGTGTATAACAAAATTGAAGCCAAGGATGATGAGGCTGCGTCATGGTTTAACCCCAGCCAGCAGCTGAGCCTCACAAGCTGCTGCTTGCTCACTTTCCCACCAAGTGGGGTCAGGGGAAGAGTAGGAATGGTAAAAGCTGGAAGACTCATGGGTTGAGATGAAGAAAATTTAACAGGGAAAGCAAAAGCTGCACACACCAGCAAAGGAAAACAAGGAATTAATTCAGAGCTACCCATGGGCAGGCAAGTGTTCAGCCATGACACGTCTTGGGAAGACAAACATCATCCCNACCCTGTGTTCAACACAAATCCAAAACAGCCCCATACCAGCCACTGTGAAGAAATTTAACTCTTCCACAGCCAAAAGCAGCACAGGCTCCAAGTCATTACACATGCTTTCAGCATAAGAGGAAAATATTTTAGTGGAAGTTACTGGGCATTTTCTTTTGTTGTGTCCAAGTGGAAATTTGTACCAACAGTGGGTATCATGGATAGAATACTTAGTGTCCTCTGGTAGCCTCTTACATGCACACAGTAAATAACCTTTCTTTGGGAATGCAAAGTATGCTGCAGAAAGCTTTTTCTCAATTAAGAAAAAAAAAGTTTTTTTTGCGGATGAGTTGATATCATTATAACAGTTTTTAATTTAGAATCTGTGAATTTTTTTTTAAGTGATCCAATATAGTGTGTAGGATCACAAGCATTTTTATAGGATTTTGTAAAAAGCAAGATGTTTGGTATTGTGTTGTTTGTAAGACTTAATGCAGAGTTACGACTGTCTCCGCTTCCTTAGTAAGGTGATGATTACATTAATAATTTTGATTAGCATGCATCTAGGAGTAGTTTGTCAGCACTTGTAACATTATTAGGAGACTGAGAGCCTTGCAGAGACTGACAGAACTTGTGTGAGTGAATTGTGCTTGCTATGTGCCCCAAGCCGTTACAGGTTGGGTATGGTGGAGATGTGCTGTTTAAGATGTAGGGTGGTAACTTCAAGCAAGAATAGACTGGTTATTAAGTTAACTGGTTACTGGTTTAAATAATTACCAGTGCTGTTTTCAGGGAATGCTTTGACACAGATTGAAACTTGTGCCATTTTTGGAGGGTTCAGTAGAGGTGAAAGAAGGCCCTCTTTGCTGGAAAATGAAGGTGAATGAATAGCTGTAAGATGCTATTAGTCAGATCCTTGTGGGTCTCTTCCAATTCTGAATATTCTGTGAAACCATTTCTTTCTTTCTGTGAAATTTGTGAGACAGGAGACTGAGGATGCACACAGACAAGCAATAAAGTTGAATCAAACTTCTTACTCCTAAATGGGGAGGGAAAACTGCTGGCTTGCATGTTCCTGCCCTCCCTGCATAAAGTGTCTGTCATGCTTGTTTGGTCCCTGTTCCAAACTGAGTCAGCTCGGTTATCTGGCAAAAATCTGAATCTTTTTTGCTGCTTTAGTTGGTGTAGAGTGGTCAGCTGGCTGATCAGGGATTCAGATGGTGAAAGGGAGAGGAATGGAGGGTACAGCTGGGAGGCAGGCAGGAGAGGAGGCAGAACTGAGCAGAGGATGCTGGCTCTCCTGGCTCAGCAGGCTGCAAGGTCAGTGTAAACAGTTCTGTGTAATCAAAGCTGACTATGCAGAAGCATGCTGTGCTGCAGCACTCAATATACCAAACACATCTCAGTCAGAGTCTGCAAAGTTCCTGTTGTAGGAACAAAATTATATCTAGAGCAAGTACACGGCGTGCATGGTGTTTTAAAAGCACTAATTTAGCTGAAAGCCTTCAATTAAGTTGAATTGCTACATTCATTAAGCATCAGTCACTGTTAGCTTTAAATTGCCTCTCAGGGAGAAATTTTAATTAGGTGGATTTCTTGATTAATTACAGGTTGGTTCAATAGCAATGCCTGCTTAAGAATCTATAAATGTAGACTGTTGTATATGCTGCTTGTTTAAAGTGAAACAATCCCCAGGATGAACTGAATACTGAAGTCACATCTGAAATTAGCTACAGAGCTGAAATCTGGGGCACTTTGGGAATGGTTTCGGATTAAAGTTGTTAGTGAGAAAGTTTTAAATGTTCTGCTGCTCAAGACACTGGATTTGAAAAGACAAAAAAAAAAAGTCTGTAGACTGCTTTATAAAATTCAATTGGTTTAGCTAGTATCTGTTATCCAATTCTGTGTTCACATCTAGAAATGTGAAGGTAAATGTTTTAAGCAAATATTCATGTCTAGTAGATTTTGAGAATTTTTATCTCAATGCTATAGTCCTTGATTGGTGAGTACTAACTGCCTTGTATATGCTGTCTTGCAGCTAAGTGATGAGGAGGTAAAGATTTACTATTTTGTTGAAATATTTCCATATTGTAGGGTATATAGTTTTCTGATAGATATTTAATACGTAGCTGGTTTTGGGTATTACTTTCTCTGAATGCATGTTAGTCGAAGAGCTTCAATAGTAGGACCAATAAATTCAGAATAAAATCTCTTTTACTTATGCAGTGTATGATTTGTTTCCATTTTTCTATTGTTTTGCCTTATTTAAACAAACATTAGAATAGTTGTGCTGAGCAGTTGCTGTAAGGGCTTTCTGGGTTTCATAGGATAGTTCTGAAACTAACTGATTTGCATGCCTTCACATTATTTGCATGTTGCTTTTGACTTTCTTCTGAGGCTGCCAGTTATCAATAAACATTTGCTGCTCCTGTTTTAAAAAGAACTCCCCCCAAAAACTTGTAATTGTTGTGGTTGAAAAAAATTAATAAGATCGAAGGAATTGAAAGAATAAAATGATGATATTGCAGGGAAATGTTTATTGGAAAAAGTCTCAGTGTGTATTTGTTTTTAGTTTTTACTGATTATGATCTATTTCTATCTTGTGGTGGAGGGGAGGGATTTCAGAAACTTTTCTATGCATAATATGAGAATACTGTCACTGTAGAAAACTGGCAGTTGTAGATAAACTGTTCTACAGACAGCTGTGGAAATACTCTTTTTTCTGGACATTTATATACTTCCTGAAACCTATGAAAAGGTTGCTTTTTGTAAATCTCTGATAAACTTCCTGGATTTCTTTGTAATATTGGATTCCCAGTAGATCATTGGGAGGAAAAAATGCAGTTACTAGAAATTTGAACAGCTAGTGAAGTGTTTAACCCAGCATAAATGGAGGTTTAGAGTATTTCCTAGTAGTAAGGTAACTGTTTTGGTTTGGTTTTTTTTCTCTCTCCTTTTCTCTTACTTTTTTTTTTTTTTTCCTTCAGCCAAATAGATTGAAGCAGTTTGGCTTCACAGCAAGAGCTTTTGAAGAGAAAGTACCTCCTGAAAGGCCCAGGGTGGCTTTCCAAACTCCAATGCCTGCCCGTTCAGCCTCTCCAGTGAATGAAGACTCTCAGAGTGATAAAGACTTTCAGAGGGGTCTTGTCAGCAGTCTTGGGGAAATGACAGCTCCCAGGTGCTCCACCATCATGTTCATTTTCCATGTTAAATAAGATAGTTGTTTTGCATGTTATTACTGCTGAGGTAGAGCTCAGTAGTACTCTTGGTCCTTCTCCAAGGAACTGATGAAGGTAGAAATAATATTTTGACAATTAATAGAAAACTAACTACTTATGCACTGGAATGAACTTTTAATGTTAATTTCCTGATAGTTTATTTGAATGCATCCATGGAGGCTGGTTTATCTCTGAAGGCAGCTCTCTTGTGGATGTTTGTGTAGGAAAAGGGTTGAGCTGACGAAATTATGTCCATGTAATACTGAATCATGTTGTGAGAATGCTTGGGCACATGCCCTGCAGAGTCCCTGTTTTCAGAAGGCTGGTATGGCACAGAGTTTGGCTCCTGCTAATTAAGCAGTCTCCCTGGGCTGAGCTCAGGAATGCACTGTAGGCAAGGACAGCTTCCACTAGGTGCTGTGTGTAAACTGTTCAGGAAGAGAAGGAGCTTCGGGCACATGGCTGAAGCTGTGCAGTGCTGTTCACCCTTTGACCAGATCTTGCCTTGTTTTCTTTACTGATGTAGCCAGGAGGTACCATTAACTGAGCCACTTAAAGAAGGCGTGCTTGTTTTATTTCTTTAGATCTCTGGAATAGTCTGGGTTCATGTACTATTCCCTCAGGGAAGGTTAATTCCCTGCTGAGACTTATTGCATCTTGTTCCTGCATGCCGTTAATGAGAGGTCTGCAGCTGAACTAAATCTAGATTATTTTTGTAATGAATTCTCTTCCTATCCCTGTCCCCTCTCCATCCCTCTTCTTCTCTCCTCCCCCCACTTCTTTTGATGATATCTTCCCAGTTGCACAACAAACCAAGGAGCTGTGTCCCTTTTTTCTTTAAGGCTTGCACCATTGCCACCACCTCCACTCCCAGTTTTGACAGACAACTTTAAAACACCTTATGATGATGCTTATTACTTCTATGGGGCTAGGAATCCTTTGGATCCTGCTCTTGCATACTGTAAGTTGATGGTTTTATGTGGATTGGTTGTTAGAGTGATTCACATGACTGCTTTTAATTTAGTTAAATGATGAATGATGTAGAACTTGTAACAGCGAATTAAACGCATTTTTTAGATGTCTATTGAATGAAAAAGGCTTTTTTTCAATACTGTTTTTGAATGAAGTAATTTTCTCCAGCAATAAAAAGGGCTGTGACTTCCAGAAATCTTGTTCATCACTTGAACAAGCTCTAGTCTCAGATTCTTTGCTTTTACTCCCCCCAGATAATTATCTTTATAATATTGATAATTAAAACATTATTTCCTAAAATCACTTAAATAATAATTAATTACATGTTTAGGTGGTGTTATGATTTCAGATATAATTATCAATATTTTTAAGATATTTATTAATACATTAAGTATATTAAAATAATGTATGAAGTGGTCTACTTTTGTATTTTAAGAACTCCTTTTTTGTCTATCATTTGCTTCATGATGATTTCTTGATTGAAACTATTGTGATGTGTGTGGGGAGGGACTGGGTTATGTGATGGTGTTTTTTTTCTGTTTTTCTTTTTTAGAGAAAACCAGAAATACTTTAAAAAATTTTGTGCTACCTTCATAGAAAAGGTAAAATAAAGGAAAAAAAACTTAGAAAAATAACTCTTTTACTAGTTGATTTGGATGACATTTGGAAAGAATGAGGATAAACTGATTAAGCACCATTCAGCAAGTAATTTAATTTTGTTATTTGATTTAGAATATGTTAATGAAGTAATTTGCAAAATCTTAAGGGATTTAGCTGAATTTAAAAAATAGAATTGTACCTTGGCATTGTATTTCTTGCTTTAGAGGCATTAGGTGTTAGCTGAGTCTGTTATAGAAGCTGAGAGTTCTGTTAGTTCTACACTCACAGAATCTGAACAGTGAACTCTGTTCTTTTAAATAATGTCAAATATTTGTATCTGAGCATTCAAAATTTAAAATACATTGTTTTTGGGTTTTTTTTTATTACTGTGAAGATAGTACAGGTATGATGGGAATGCAGCCCACACTTGGTCTGGATCCTTCTTTAGGCCAGGCCCCAGTAGAGCAGCCTGTGTAAGTATTATCTATATTCATATTCCTTGTGGGTATTTATCTGTATTGGTATTCTTTTTGTGTTGGTAATATTTTCTTGAGAACAGATATGCCTTTGAAATAAAATGTGTTAAAGATAACTCTTCAAACTTCTAATTAAGCATTTCTATCTAGACAATAACAGAGTAATTCAGTGAACTGCTATTTTCATATGGATTCAAGAAAAATGTTTGGGATGATAAACTGCCAGGCTATGGGAAACAACAGCTCTTAAATACTTCAGGAAGGAATTTTATTAAAAAATTTTAAATTATTCCCCTCTGGACCCTGTGATGTTTTCCTTTTGTATGTGTGATTTTTCAATTTAGAAGTAACATCGGACAGAGGAATACAGGAGACAGACAAAGAAGCCTAGGAATGTATTCTGAAGAAAAAACAAAGCTTTACAAAGAGGCAACATTATCTTATCAACAAGAATTACAACAGCAGGTACTAAGTGATAAAGCTTCTAACTCTTCATTCTTTTATTTTTTGACATATAGTGGTTGTAACTATAGTACTTTTTGAGACAGTTTTAGGTAGCTTACAAATAAAAAGCATTTTAACTTTCCTTCCTTTCATCACTTCTTTCCTCTGACCCCGCTTTAGCTCATTTTAGCTCTTCAGGTGGACAATTAAGCTCTTCAAAATTCTTTTGTCAGAGGCAGAGAGAATGTTAAGAATGTTACAGCAAACAGAATGGTTCTGGGCATGTAGTTTTATATAATTATTTTCACGAACACAAGAACCTGCATCTTAAGAGGAATGGTATTGCTCTGATACTCCATTATTCCTATAATTATTAGGAACAGTCTAATATCTGTAAGTTCTTCATCATCATTTGGACACTAATTCAAAGGTTTGCCTCAGGTTTCTTTCCAGTGTATTTGTAGGTGGTGTTTTACTTCTTTTTAGCTTCTTTTTTGATAGACTAGACAAATTTTTTTGGTCTCCTGTTCCAGTAGGTGTCTGCATCCTATACTCACTTTAGTGGCCTTTTGCTGCTGCACATTGTGGGAGTTTGTAGTTATAAAATGTATTTGACCATGATGAAACATGTTACTTTTGCAGAAATTGTCCTAGAGCCCAGTTCAGGGGCACTTAATATTTTCTTATGTTAGTTTTCATGTATTTCTTTGGTAGAGGTAAATAATACCTATAAAAATGCTGTAGTTCTAATTATGTTTGTGTATAAGGGATAGACAAGAGGCTGCCAACCAAGGTCTCAAATAAAGAATAGAACAACCATTTAGGAATAGTTTCAAATACTGTACATGTGGTTCTCAGAAGGCATTTTCTCACTTTAGTCCTGAGTAAGTATTACCTTGCTATACGAGAGACTGCACAATTTGACATAAAGGTCTAATAAACGTGGCATGATACAATCTTTCATAGTTGTTATGGTTCAAAGCAATTAGAGGATGTTCTTCTTTTTGCTATAGGTAAACCTGACTGATGATTTTTGTAAACAGTTGAAGGGGCTAGGTGCATCTTTGTTGACTCATTGTATCTCTTACGAGGTTGTGATTACTTGATAAAGAGAAATTATAGGATCATAGAGTGGCCTAGGTTGGAAGGGAGCTTAAAAATCATCTAGTTCCAGCCTCTCTGCCATGGACACCTTCCACTAGACTAGGCTGTGTGACACCCCATCCAAACTGGCCTTGAACACTTCCAGGGGTGGGCAACCTGTTCCCAATACCTCACCACCCTCACAGTCTTTCATCTAATTATATTTATCTAATGAAATGTTTTTCTTAATGCACATGAGAAATAAAGTTCAGAAAAATACATTCATATATTTCAAATACATAAGTAGTTAATGTTTTAAAAGCTCTGCGTAGAAGATGGACTTTTTAACACATTCATATATTTCAAATACATAAGTAGTTAATGTTTTAAAAGCTCTGCGTAGAAGATGGACTTTTTAACAGCTGTTCACTTTATAAACATTACAGTCATTAGGCGACTTAGTTACATAAATGATTTTGAAGAAAAAGAACAAAGCATATTAATATTCCTGTGTTATATTCATAAATCATAGTGAATTACTACAGGAAACAATTTTATGAATTATTGTAGAATTGTATAACATTCTGTTAAGGCTTTTATTATTAGGAGTCATCTCCAGTCTAAATTTTGGTTAAACGAAACATACCAGATTGAGAGAAGCAAGTGCAGTAATATGGTAGAATTTTGCCTTTTTAATTTTCAGGCAGTATAAACCTTTGTATCAAAGATCCAAAGATGTGGAACTTTTGATCTAGTGCAAATGTCACCTGTGGACATTTCTGGAGCTTGGAATTCTTACAACGTGTAGGGTGTTTCTCTGATTATGCACAACTGGACGTGCACATTTTGAAAACAGAATGCAGTGCACTGTCTGCAGTATAGACAGTAAACTGTTTGGATTTGCTTGCTGTAGATGAGGGAAATAGATAACAGAGCATTCAGTTTGCTCTATTAACTTTTTATTAACCTTCTACTTAATGTGATACTGTTGTGGAACTAACTTTGGTTGGTTTGTTTTTAGATAAGGGAGAGAGAAGAGCGACGCAGACAAGAGCGAGAGGAGAAGGAGAAGTTAGAAGCAGAAATGAGGAATTACAACCCCTGGGGAAGAGGTGGTGGTGGTGCTCCCCTCAAAGATGCAGAAGGAAATCTAATAAGTATGTTTGTGAAAATTATGGGTTGTCTTTTCAAGACTGATGTTTTCTTGCTCTCATAAGGGCTCTATTAAGCCATATTATTCCTTGCTTTGCAACACTGGTAGCCCTTGACAAATAAGGCTTACTTGCTTCAAGGAGATGCACTCTATGAATAATTGAGTTATTATTTTGATTTCTGTAGAATCATTCAAAGAGTGCAATCCAAACAAAATGGGAAACACAGGATCTGTCAACTATATGTGAAGACACAATTCAGTGTAAAGGAAGAAGGAGGAAAACAAGCTGTCAGAATAATCTTCAATACAAATATGCTAAAGTCTGTTGTGAAGATTTTTTATTTAAGCATGTCCTAGGAACAGGTTTTTCAATTTTTTCATTTTAAAAATGATTTCTAGGCTTAGAAATCTCTATTTGTACTATGAAAAATGGAAGTGTGTTTATATGACTATACAAAGCTAAGTGGAATCTTTTTATTTACCAAAGTAACACTGCTGGTAAATGTTATATAAAGAACACTCAGCAGTAATTTTTCTTAAGGCTTACATTTTTCCAAGTGCTATTTTATACAAGATGGGAGTTGTGAGCTGGAAGATAGCTATGATCCAGGTTGTTCATTTACCCTTCCAGTAAACCATGAAGTATTTACTGAATAACAGTTTGTCTAAAGAAGTAATTAGTTTCAGTTGTGTGACACCTGAGCAACATATGTCAAAATTAATAGTATATTTTGAGTTTAGTGAGTAAAGTTTAAGTGCTTTTTAAATTTTTTTTGTGTAAAATTTACAAGTTTAGAAGCTTGTATTAAGGATCCAAACTTGTGCTTAACCTCAGGGCAGACAGAGGTGTTCATGCTGCCTGGCTTCAGGCAGGGCAGTTACTTGTTTGGCTTTTTACCTCTAGGCTTTAACAGTGGTGTGACTGAAAATGTAAAGGTCTGAAACTGGCCTGAGCTCTTCACGTGACTGCTGAGAGGTTTATCTTTGTCTGTAAATGAGAAACCAAGAGAAAGAAGCTTCTTAGTGTGTTTTCCTGAATTAAATATGTAAAATACTTTTCCCCCATAGCTTGGCAGCATGATGGATAAGGTATGAATCAAGTGTCGTGAAACAGAATATGCTTTCTGACTTGTCCTTTTTATGTGGTGTGACTTGGTTTTTTATCCTCTTAAAAATGTCTGTAAATAGCTTTTGAGACTGATATTTGCAAAAGTTGCTTTACAGAGAGGCATGGAATTTAAAGTTCTTGGAATCTGTGTGCTTAAATGACTACAGTAATTTATAATTATCAGAAACACTATTTCGAAAGGTAATCTGAAAACTGTGCACTACTTTTTTGTTTTGAAATAGGCCTACTAAGTGTAGTATGGTAACACTTCAAAATGAGCTGAAATTAACATCTTTGATCAGTCACCATGTAAATTTTGATGAAAATGTTGGATGTTGCTTTGCTTACATATTGAAATCTGCACCTGGATTATTACTGAAGACCTGAAGACCAAAATATGCTTCAGTGCTTCAATTGCACTTATTACCCTGAACAGCAATTAGAGAGATACAGCACTTAAAATATTAATAGTAAACTCAGAAGTATTTTACAGCTTTAAGGAGATAGAAGAAAGGATGGTTTCTAAATATCTACTTGTCAACACAGACTTGTCAGTCAATTTTCTCTTTGAGTTCTTTATCTTTCCATTTAATAGCATTTGGAGGCGCGGGAGAAGGGAAGTTTGTTCTGAAGAATCATTCCTGACAGAAGAAAAGCAACAAAATCAATCTTTTAATCTGTTAGTTAATAGTACCTACTTATTAGTATCCTAGCCTCTGTATTCTTGATTTTGAATTTTTTGTTCCCATGGCTGATATACTCAGGAAAAGTGGAATCTGATCAAAACCCCCTGTATTTTGGAGAATCTACAGTGAACATGCCTTTATGAGATAAAAACGCTATAAACAGTTATTTCCCCTTTCCTTTAGCGGACTTGAATATCATGCACAAGCGAAATGAAGAGGCATATCATAATCCAGAGGCAAGACCATATGAAGATAAAAGGGCTATTGTTGACCTAAGTCTGACCTCCTCGAGACCTGAGAACTCAGAAGCATCTGCAAATAAAATAGCAGGTTTTTAAGAATACTGTATTGATCCTCTAACTATCCATAAGTCTTAGTGATCAAAATTCCGTAGTTCTTTACCTCTTTCTGATAGTCTTATGATAGTGGTAGTGCTCTCTACCTGTGAAGTCAGTATCATGCTTCTTTCCCAAATTTCTTCATTGCTGTCACTGTGTCTGTCTTGTCAGTAATGATAACTAAAGCTGCTTTAGCCCTCAAGAGGTGTATTAGTTTCCCAGATATGATCTCCATATAGAGATCAGGATATTAGTTTTCCAGATTCAGTGTTTTCTAATCAAATCTTTGTACACGTTTGTCTTATTTTTAAATGGCACAGTAAAATACAGCTGTGTAGTAGGTGAGAATGTGGAATAAAAGGAGGTCTTCAGGTGTATGATGTTAGAGGTTAAGGTGTAATTTGTACAGTAACTAGGTTAACAAGTTCTAAAAAGTTACAGGTAAGCTGGGTACACATGGAGCCCTGTGCACTGCCTCCAAGTTCTAGGGATTTTGATTTATTTTCGTATTTTAAAACTAATGCATCTTTATCTTTTTACGTTTTGTGAGATATCTAAATGTGAGCGCTGTGTTACTCCAGACCTGTCCCTAGTTTAGGATGGGCAAAGGCCAGGACTGGTGATGATCTTCTCACCTTAGCTTAGGTGCTACTTTTCCTTATCTTGTTTGAATTGTTGCATTTCTTAATAAAGAATTACATGGTATTTGGGGCATGAACATATGTTGCACAATTACAATTCAGCGTCCTTGCCACTGACTTGTTCCTTCTGTCCCACCTTTCTCTCTATCCCGAACAGATTGTATATTTAACCATTTAGTAAGAAGTGAAACAGGAAGGCTGATAAAGTAATAATGTAAAAGAGCAGAGCCCCCTGGTAAGATCACTTATTTTGGGATCAGGAGGTGGTGCACATCAGTGATGGGAACTTTATAGTGTTGCACCTTGAATTTGATCAGCCACATAGTAACATGGCTTCCTGTATGTTTTGATGGGTTTGGTTACTTGGTTTTGTGGGGCTGTTTTTGGTACACTGCCCTTTTAAAAGAGGAACTTGCAGGATAGTAGCTGGTACACAGCAGGTGGTTTCCTTGATACTTTCCATAGTAACTTGTCTGTCTTGTACTCATGCCTTCTAAATGGTATATGAAATTTATTCAGCTTTTGTATATGGAAGTAACTCCATCATGAAAGAGCCACATGTAATTTTAGTTATATTTTGGAAGGATTCAAGCACTGCTGCCATGTAAGGAAAAATAATGGTATGCAAACACTTGCTCCTAAGGCTAGGCTGTAGCAGTAAACTTGTGCATTCCTGTGGGAATACTTTAATGTGTTATTTATACTTTCATCTGACTTGGGTGTTACCTCACCATATTGGGAAATGCAATGTTCACCTCAGCTCAGTGCAGCTGTTGCTCTTGCACATCTTTGAGGCACTGTCCTTCAGAGCAACATGATATGGGTGAAGAACATGAGCTGGAAAATTAACACGACTTACTCTACTTTTCCTTTACTTCCTTTCTTTCTCCTCTGCTTCTTGTAGGGATTATGTTCTGCAAAACTGCTCTGTGTGGTGTCTGAATTAATCCTCCTATATAGAGCCTTGGGGACTGTGTGGTTATGTCATGGTCGTAACTCAGGGCTAAAGACACCTGACACTTCAAACTTATAGTACAGGAAGCACTTTATACTGGCAGAATTCAGATTTCTGACTGCTTAGAATTTTATTTGCCAGTCTGGGGCATTGCATTTTATAGCATCCTTTGCTATTTTGTGTAAATATTTGTTCTGTTAGGATGCTCTGTTTTTAAAGAGTGAATAAACCTGAGGAACAGAACTGTATTATCTAAGTCAGAGGAATTGCAAGCTGTAAAGTTACGAGGTGCAACGTATTTGCTATTCTAATTAATTTGCAGGTAATGTTCTTAGCTACTAACCTGCAGAACAGTAGAGTAGGTGACTTTAGTAGGTGTTATTTTGTAGAAATACAACTGCTTGGATGGTATTAAGCAGTTAAAACCTGGCAATTGTTCCAGAAAGAAAATGTAAGAACTTTCAAGCCCTGCTATAGCCTTGAGTTACGGCTGTCATAATCTTCCCTTCAAAACAAGTGTCTTGGATTCCACCTTCCTCACTCTGGCTTGCTGTCTGAAGTTTTGTTTGTTTTTTATCTGTAACCTTTTCCCTCTCTTAGGTATTACATTTGTACAGTCCTCTCCTTTTGCTCGAGGTAATGTGTTTGGTGAACCTCCATCTCCAGAGCAGCTTAAGCGACAGGAATCCTACAAGAACTTCCTGCGTCTACAGGTGACTGCTCGTGCCAGATATCGTCTGGTGAAAGAAATTGTAAAAAGAGGGTTTACACTCAGAGTAAATCATCACTGCCCACCAAAGATCTTACCTGTGCTATCACAGCCAATTCTGCACACAAGAAGTGTACTGAAAGCTACATACTAGAGAGTTTCTTGGATTTTGGCTTACATAATAGCATCGTTAGACAATAGTTTCTTAATAGATTGTTTAATCTAGGCTCTGTTTTTTTTTTTTTGAAGTGCAGCTCTCTAAATACGGTATTGAGTTCAGAAACTGTGCATACAGGGCAGGTTTGCATACAGAAATGACTACAGAAACCAAGATGTTTGCTCTTGGAGGTCTACATGATAAAAATGCATGTTCATCAAAATGAAATGATGATCAGTCATGTGTAGTTATTTATTGATGGGTATGTAAAACCTGATTGTTCTTCAGCCGGCTTATGTCCTCTGTCCATAATACTTCATATTTAATCTTATGCTGCACAAATTAAATATCAGTGTAATTAAATACCATTATCAAGGAAATAATAAATAATTTAGGCAACTACTAAAGTCATACAGTGGTTTGATGTGGATCTCTTGGAAAGAAAAGATCAAGGTTTATTCCCATGCATAGGGCTGCCAAATAGACTAAAGAATGGGCAGATCTTTTGCTTCAGTAAGTCAGAACTTTGTTTAGTAATACTGCAATTATGGAATGGAAAAAATAATTACCATATCTTTTTGGTTTCCCATCTTCCATTATTTAATCAGTGAATAGATGTATTACTCCAGTGCATGTTGAATAGAGAAAGTGTTAGGAAATACTCTGGTTTTATTAGTAGTGTTTATATGTAATTTTCCTGTAGGGGGATGGCTCCAATGGCCAAAAAGAAGTAGTAAAATAGAATCTCATTTTAAGGGAATTCTGAAGCTGAAATACAGGGCAGGCTTTAGGATTCTTTCAGTTGTACCATATAGCTTTTGATTTTGCAAGCAGGTACTGCAAAAATCATGGTGGTAAATGTTAATCAGACTGTTATTGACTATTGACAGCTGAATGCTTCTTCGTTTTATTTTTAAGATTGAAGAAAAGAGACGTAGGGAAGAAGCAGAGCGAGAAAAACTTAGAATGGAAGAAGAAAAAGAGGAAAAACGACTCGCAGAGCAGAGGATGAGAATTCAAAAAGCATATGAAGAGGAACTAGAGGAGAGAAGGAAGAAAGATGAGGAGGTGTAGTATTTTGATACTTTGACTTCTTTCCATCCTGAGCTAACCCTTTGTAATATTTATTGTCTAGACAGTAAGCCAAGAAGTGTCCTGTGAATTGGTCTTTGCTTTTTGCTCTGCATTAGGCAGAGGAGAGGTGGAAGATTGTTGGCATTAACTAGCACATTCTTCTTACTCTTTATGGTATACTACAAACTTGAAGTACTGTTCATTCTTTCAAGAAAAAACCTGTAGTTCTATAAATGACAGTGGTGCTCTCCTTCCTAAAAGAAATTGATGGTGAGGCCAATAAAAAGCTTTATCAAATTGGTAAATTAAAAAAATATCATCCCAGTTTTTGTCTTAAATCTAGCTCTCATGGAATTATTTGAAAAATGTAACCATGCAGGAATATTTTGCAAAGACTTCTTTTGACTTGTCAAGGAGATAACTTTGAGATAAGAATACCGCTTGTTTTGGACAAATGCCAAGCAAATCTAGTGAGTAGTTTTCATGGAGGTAAATTTAAACCTAAATCAATACCCATGGATTTAATTCATACCCCAAATTTTTATTTCTTGGGTGTGCATTTTTAGTAAATTTGCGTTATTTAAAATATAATAAATAAGTGTAGGAAGAGGACACAAGGCCATCTGAGAAGAGGGAGTCTTTCAGTGCCCTGTGGTATTATGAAAGATAAGATTAGGATGTAGGACTTGAAAATTTCTAGGACAGAACATTTATCTTATATTCTAAATTCTCTTCCCTCATATGAGCAAATTAGTTGGATGAGCCTTGTCTTGTGGAGACCAGAGTTGGTCCAGCAGAGAGCAGGGAGCTCATTGGTGTCATTGCTATTCACAGTCACACGACTAAAACTGAGACCAGATGATAATTTCTCTGTGGTCTTGTGATAGTGTGGTGCATGTCTGCAGTATGTTTTAAATGAATCTGAATTTTTGGAAATGACTCCTATAGTTTAGCCTTAGCTGATGGCAGATCTGAGGTCACAAACTGTTGTTTATAGAAGTTATTAGGAATTCTGTTTAATGATGTTAGTAAAGCCAGGGCTGCTGATGTTTGCTATTGGCATGAGATGTATTTTAATTTGGATATTTGAAGTTAGACTAATGAAATATGCTTTTTTATTTCATACTAATCACTTTGATGTGTATTTTTAACCTCTCAGAGCAAGAAAACAAAACTTAAGTAATTGAGTCTTTTTATGTTTTAATTATGTTACAGCGAAGATTGAAAAATAAAGAATTAATTCAATTAAATGAAGAAAGGAAAAAAGAGGCAGAAAAACAAGAAAAAGAAAAAAAGCAAGAGGAACAATTTAGACAATATTTTGAGAAAGAAAAAGAAGAAAAGCAAGAGGAACAACTTAGACAATATTTTGAGAAGGAAAAGATGGAAGAGGAAAAGAAGGTGGTATGTTTAAGAGACTTTCTAAGACAACTCTTAAAAATAACTGGATTTTAAGGAATTCACATGATTTCTTAAACCACTGCTTTCAGTGTTGTTCCCCTCTCAGTTTATCAAATTTCAGTATATTAATGCACAGAGAACAGGTGATAGAAAAATCAGGCCTACTGCAGTAGAAACTTACCTTGTTGATCAAATTTGCATTACAAAATAGTAAAAGCAAGATTAATAATCTGCACTCAATAGTTCATTTTTGTATCTGTGACGTGCATTTGAAATACTGCATTTGCATTTGAAATACTGTGTGATGTGCATTTGCTGAGGTGTAAATATAAATAAAATTGTTTATTAGAGGACTGGTAGGACTGTTCATCTTGAACAGTGGTGTTTTTGGTAATTTAATTCTTTTCCTTTGACCTGGGTGATGTAAGAAATCCATTACATAGAATTCTGATGGACAAAATCTAAGTAAATTATAAAACTCTCTCTCTTAGAAAATTTGTACTAAATTTCTGTTATTTCTCTAAATGGACAGATGTAAAGTGTCTAGAGGAAAAAAGATATGTAACTGAAATACAAATTAAGAAAAAAACACCCTACAGCATAGAAAAAAAAGAATTAAAATTTCTATACATAGGAAACAAAAATCACATGAAATAATTTTTGCAGTCATTTTATGCACTTACGAACATTTTTTTTCTGTCAGAGGGAGCATATTAACAAAACTTTCCCTGTCCAAAATAACACTTTATTTAGAAGCTGTGGGAATGTAGTTTCAGTCTTGGTTTCCTCCCTGCAGATGTCACGACAATCTTCACCCATCATTCCTGCTCTTCAGAACAAATCAGTAAGAAAAGAAGAAAGGGTTCCCTCTGCTGAGAGCCGTCTGTCTTACTATGCACAGGTATGATTGTTACAGCCAACTTCTGCTGGTTTGTTTAAGACACTACAGTGTATGAAATCATACCAAGTTTCTAAAGTTTGTCAGTTATCACTGGAATGCCATGGATAATGAGACAGTCTTTACATTAATCAGTCTTGGAGCTCTGAAATTTAAGGTTAAATTTTATTTCAAGTGTTGAAGAATTTTTTTTTTGTTGCAGGTATGTTATTTTAATTTTTTTCTGCGTATGCATTTTCTGTAGGAAGGCGTACCTCATTTTGGACAGAACATATACAGTCCAGACCCTTACCAGGGGCCTGCTGATCTCAAGGTTTAGGATAAGAAAGTTTACATATAATCTAGCAGCTCATTGTTTTCACTCACAGAAGAACGTAGCTCAGGCATGAAGTTTAGTGTTGATTTGTAACTACTGAAATTCTTATGTAATCTTTATGTTTTTGAAAGTATTAAAAAATCATTACTCCTAATATGCTTTGCTTTCTTCACTGCATCACAAATGAGTTACACTAGTGGTTCTGAGAACTCACATTTCTTTTAGTCAGTAATCTTCTCTGGGGCTTTTTTAGCTTTTAAAACAAACTTCTCCTAGAAGAGAGTAGATTAAATAACTGTTTATGATGTTTGAATCTTGGGCTATACGTCTGCTTTGTTATTGAAAAAGTGTTATTTTATTTTTTTTTTTACCAACTCTTTGCCTGAACTGGGCTAAATACTTAATTGTGCAGTTTCAGAGAATATTTTATGTCACACTTTAAACCATTGTTTTCCCTAAATTTCCTTAATGTGAAGACTGCTATGGAGGTAGGTCAGTTTATTTCTTTAGCAGTACTTGGAATAGATTTGTTTAGAACTCTGAATAGTACATTATAGGTATTTTCATAGTAATGCAGATTATACATTTAAAGATCAGATTTAAAAAAACTTAGATATTCACAGCCTGTAAGGTTATTGTTCTGACCTCCAGCTGTTAATGTAAATTAGATGTAAAATAAGGAAATCAACTGTACTGTAATTTTTTCCTTTTACAAATTACATTTCATATTGATGATGATCACTAGGATCCTGCACAGCCAAGAGCTCCTTCTCCACCTGTCCCTGCTAGAAGAAACCAGCTGCGTTCATTAGGTGGGTATTTGTCTTCATTGCAAGCTTGCTTTCTGTTATCACAAAACCTTTCTCCATTACAGCTCCTCTTCTTGCATGCAAAAGAATAAACCTTTAAAGTTTGCATTTCTGTCTAGGTGTTTTCTCTCTCTTAGCACTATCAGTGTATTATTATGATACGTCTGAAATTTTAAGACAAAATAAAAATGCATTTATACTGCATCATCATAAGGAAATATGTTTTTGTAAAAACTCTGATAATGGAATAGTCTGCATGGGAAGTGCTGGATCTCTTGGAACAGTGGTACCGCTGTGACCAGAATATGGCAAAATGGGAAAGTTTTGGATTGGCTGAGTAAGGGATTAGACCAACAGAGTATAGAGCATTGCAGTTCTAACTCTTAAATTCTACCTACCTTTGGTAGCCTGCCTAATCCTCTCTTCATTCCTCTTAGCTTTCACTGATGGTTCTAAAATTCAAATGTGTTGGAAGGATCTCCTTTGCTTTTATATGTTAGTTATCCGGGCAATATGTAGGTGGAAAGCAGTACTTTTTCTGCTGATACTTTTTTACAGGTATATCAGAAACAACACTTGAAAGGTAGCAGTAAGTGATGTCCTACAAATGCAAGCCTGCAGCAGAAAGTACCTGAGGCTATTCCAGGGAGTTGTGGATTTTCCACTAAATGGAAGGCAGGGTGGTTCTTAATGCAGCCATTGGAAATGGATTGACTCAGACTTTCTGTCATGACAGAAGTAAAGACGTATACATTGAGTCTTGTGTTTGAGGATTTAAACTAGTAGGACTTGCCTGCTAAGTTCTGGACACTGAAGTCTAAAAGTCAGTCAAATATCAAATTATAAGTATGTTATTTGGAAAATGAGGAATTTCTGAAACTGGTTTAACTTGTGGAGGAATGCTGTCCTGACCACAGAAAACAGCATAGACCCAAAGTAGGTCTGAAAAGTCAACATAAGCATGTAATAAAAATTGAAGTTAGAACTTGTGACCACTTAAGAGAATCTGCACTAGGCAGACAGATACCCAACTTTTGAGTCAGGAAAAAAAAAAGATGTTGAGTGCTTGCAGATACCACAGCAGTTTCTGTTCTCTGAGGACTGTGTGGGTTAGCATATTTCAAATTAAGGCTATTTACTGGCAACACCCACTTGTATTCAATAGCTTTTCCTTTTTTAAATATAGCAAAACATTTCCAGTGCAATTTGTATGTTTTCTGCTGTTCAGGTGTTCTGGTCCTTGTGCTGTCTCAGAATATAAACTCTGATCTTATTTATAGTGCATGAAATGTTGTGATTTTTGTGTTTGTACAATCCTTGTTTAAATTAACATTTCATTATATCTGTTTTTTCCCTTTATTTTTTACTTACGTTTACAAGTGAAGTTGCTCTGACATGCCTTAATTTTAAATTATTTGTGCTAAATTCCAGAGGAAAGGAAGAATGTGATAAATGAATTATCAGAGATGAGGAAACAGCTTCGTAGTGAAGAGAGGCGACTGCAGGAACAGTTGCTAAATGTGACCACTCATGATAATGTACCAATTACACGGTAAGAATTTAATCTGCTGTTTCAAAAGCTAGGTTTTCACAGGATCTTGCTGTGAAATACTAGCTAGTGTTAGTTGACCAATATACATGAGTGGAATGAAAATAAAAAGGTAGAACTTGTATATAATTATTTTTTTCTTTTTTTTTCTAACATGTTTGGGTTTTTTCCAAGACTCTTGCTAAAATTTATTGTAAGAGTGGCTGTTCTGGTGAGATAAGAAGTTGCAATGCTCTGTCTTGAAGAGTGGTCTAAAACAGATGCCTAAGGCAGAATTATATCTCATTACCTTTTTGCTAGGGCATAATTTGTACCTATAAACTGCAGTTCTACTGCTGCTGAATATGCTTATGAGTACAGTACTGTTTGGAAGTACTTTCTTTCTTACTGAAAAATCATATTCTCTTTATTTAATACATTTGGTTTGCTCCCAAAATATATTAGTTAATCATACCAATTAGCTGGAAAAGACACATCTAATTACCACCCTTAGTTCCACTCTGTAAAATATGAGGGTTTTTTTTTTTTTATTTCAAGCAGGTTATCTCTTTTTATAACACAATACATAGTATCATTACTTTCAAATTTATTTTCCTGTTTTGATAGCTTTATTTAAAGATAAAGATATGAACATTATCAACATTATATTTCCATCCAACTCATTAACGTTATGGTGTTAAATTGCTTTCTGCTGGTTTTACAAACCTTTTAAGCAGGAGGAGAGAGAAGAATCCGAGGGACATATTTGAGATGGCCAGGCTTCGTCTGCAGGCTCCAGTTCGGCGACCTTCCTTAAAGGAGGCACAAGATCCTGTCAATATACAGAATATCTGGGAATTCAATGAACTTAAATACAAAGGCAGGTAGATCTTCTTTTTACTGATCAAGAAGGGTAGGGAAACATCTGCCCTTCTCTTCCATCTTCCATTCCACACAAGATTTAAAGACAGAAATAAAAATCAGGCTCTTCATGAGCTACTGCCCATGCAATGCACTTTGTGGGCAGTATTTTGTTTGTGTGTGTGTATCTCTCTGTGGAGCCATTCCTGCAATTCCATGGAATTCATGGCCTCATAACACTGTGACATCACTCACAGCACTGACCTGTCTTCTAGTCCCTGCTGCTTAAACTTCTTGTGCATTTGATATCACGGTGTTACTGAAAATAGACTGTGTTGGACTTTTTTACCAACCAAAAAATTATGTTTCTGTGTAACTTTCTGTTTATTCTTTACCATAAAACATGTCTTTTTGATATAGTAAGATTGTACAATCATTGCTAAGTTGCTCATCCTCTTAGCAATAGACTCTATTTTTTTTTTGTTAATGACTTAGATATTTCCCTGAAAATGCTTTTCAGAAATGTTAATTTGAGGAAAAAGTGTGAATTTCATGTCTTTGCTCTAGATCCTGAAACACGTATGGGCTTGAGGCACATGTATCCTGATCCTCCAAAAGATGACCAAACTCTAGAGATTCAACAGCAGGCACTGTTGAGGGAGCAGCAGAGGAAACTTGACAGAATGAGAATGAGGAGAGACACAGAAGGTAAAGAATGAATGCTCCAAGATAAACAAAAATCTTTGAAATGATGTGTTTTGTATTTGATAAGAATTGAAACCCACTAGCACTAGTTTTACTTCTTTCAAGTCAGCAGTGCAGTACGAAACAGTCAAACACCAGAACACTGAAAGTCTATTGTAATGTAAGCATAAAAAGATGGAGTGTTTGGGGGAGCTTCTGTGGTTTTGTACTTCGTTGTGGGGTTTTTTAATTACTTGTGACTGTTTCTCTTTGGTTCCCTGAAAGTAATTTAACTAGTGCCTCATACGTCAAAAAATGTAAGGGAAAAGTAGTTTTGTTACTGTTTCTTGGAGAAAACTACAGAACAAAACTCTTTTGCTGAACTGTGAAAAAAGTGCTGGCACATAAGTTCTGTGGACCAGTTCTTGAGTTCTCATGGAGGAAGTGGCATGGCTTTGAACTGTGACTTGATTAAAATTCAGTCAGTGTATCTTCACCTTGGTGTCCCTTTTTGATAGATGAAATTTCTTTTATTTCCATTATCTTGGGTTGATCTGTTTTAAAGTTTCAGAAACCTGTATCCATAAAAAGCCTTTGATTTAGAAACCACATATCTCACATATCAGTGAGATATCATAACTACTTGGAAGTTCCAGAAGGAAAATGTTGCTTGTATTGCTAAATAGAGATGATCCTAAGATAGTAAACATTAACAGCATAACATGGAAAATATTTTGGCTGCATATTGCAGAAGCAGTGAAAAGTAGATGTATTATCCTTTTTTTTTCATGATAGAATTAATTCCAAATGTAAAGTTAATTCAGGTATCTTTTACAAACAGTCATGAAGGAGCAGTATTTCTAGTTGTTTCAGAGGATATTTAAAATTATAATAATTGCTTAAACTTACACAAATGAACTCAGTTTTGAGTGCAAGATACAGATTTCTCAGAATGGCATTAGCCTCTGTAATTCAGACGGGCCTAATTAAATTTTTGAGGAGAAAGTAATTTTATTTCTGTGGTGGTTTAGCCTTTGCTGGCAGCCAGACTCCCACCTGGTTGCTCTTCCTGCTTATGTCCCCTCACTCCTGCGCTTTGGGGAAACAGGAAGAATAAAGCTTGTTGGGCAAGGTGCAGATGGGGAGATTGGTTACCAGCTGCTCTTGTGGGCAAAACAGACCTGACTTGGGGAAAATTAACATAATTACTGCAACCCTAAATATCTGATTACTGATTTCTGCCCCTTTCCTGTGCCCAGTCTGACTCGCTCATTCTCAGTGTCCCTGCTCCCCTTCCTTGGTAGCACCCCAGGTACCAAGTTACTTCTGTGATGCAGTGAGTGATGTCAGGCTTGGGCAGGGGGGAATTATGGTCATTACACAGCAGTTTCTCTCTGCTGCTTCTGTCTTCTTGCACCTTTGGATCTGCTCTACCATAGTGTCCTTCAGGGGCTGCAGGGGAATCTCTGCTTCGGCACCTGAGCACCTCCTCCTCCTCCTTCTCTGGCCTTGGTGCCTCCAGGGCTGCTTCTCACAGGTTTGTCCTCAGTCCTACTGCCACGCTTTGATTTGCTCTTTCTCAAATTTGTTTGCAGAGGCATCACAAACATGACTGACAGGCTCTGCTGTGTCCTGCAGCAGCTCCATTATGGCAATAGCTGTGCCCAGCACAGGGTGTCCCCTGACATCTTCTCACAGCCCCCCACCTTGCCACAGTCACCCATGGAATTGCTCCTTAGAAATTGCTCCTTAGACTTTATTAGCTTTAGGTGAAAGTTGGGCATTAAATAAAACAAAGCACATATGGAAGGAAAATACTTAAATTTTTTCATACTGCTTTGGAAAAACTGAATGCCTCTTCTGGTCACTGGTGCTTTGAGGCTTGCTCCTGTTAGCTGTTGCCAGACCTGTAAGATTATCAGAATTGACACCAAGATGTGAAGGGTGACAGCTGTGTTTTGTTCAGTATCCTGTTGAGTGTTAAATATGATTGCTGTTCCATCTTGGACAGATGAGCTGGTGTTCAAGCAATGTATGCCATATTGCTTATGGGTAATAGAACATCACAGCTGCAGATAAGCACATCTATACCACATTCTGTGTTAATTACATGGTTGTGAATATCCTTTAGTGTCTAAATGGAATGTATAGGCTTGACTTCAGTCTTCCTCTTCATGAGATTGACTGAAATGCTGAAAAATAATTCACTGGCTTCAGTTGAGCTCTCTCTGGGGCTTGCTTCTGGTTTTCCACCATTAGAATATTTTTAATAGACCAGTCTGAGAAAGCTTTCATTTAATGTTTTCTGCAGAGAAATCTCCACCATCTAGAAAGCAGATTTGCTTTTTCCATTAATTCCAAGCACATGCAGTCATTTAGACTTCTGCTAATGGATAATGTAGGCTTCCATGATGACATCCAAGGAAAGGCCTCTTCAGCTTTGCTTAGATTAGTTGACAGACATGCAGCTGATTTTTATAAGTATTTTCTACTGATGCTTCTAGAGGATCTTTAAACAGCTTTTTCTCTTTTTCTCTCCTACTGCTTTACAACTTCATTTAACTTTGTAGTCTGTCAGTGAGTACTGAGCAAGAGAATGAGTTGCCATCTCTCTATTTCCAGTTTATTCTCTTCAGAGACAAATTCATCATCTTCCTCTTGCTGAAAACATACGAGTGGTTTTATTGTCTGATTTAAGACAGAAAGGAACATGAATTAAAGCAGTATGTCCTTTTATACTGTGGGTGAAATAATGTGTTATGGGCTGCTGTGACAAAGGCATATCTTTTTTCCCCACACTGTGTAAGTGTTCTGTGCCTTACATGCTTTTTATACAGTTTTCCCTCTGATATGTTTTTCTCTTTATGTAAATGAGGAATATGTTGACTGTTAATGAAACTATAAACTGAGAAATCAGTGTTTTAAATAGCCCAAGTTTTTAAATGCTGGCTGTGTCCCTGTAAATGAGGCAGTCTTTTGTAGACTTCTGGATGATTTTTATTCCGGGGGATGTGAGGGAAGGCCCCAGGAGCAGGTTTGATTTTGCTGTGCTGCAGTGCTGGGTGCTGCTTGGCTGGAGCAGTGTTTCAGGAGTGGGCTGGGAGTCAGGCCAGGAGGACTGCATCAGTCCCATGTGCTCTGATACTGGACAGAAGGTCAGCTACACAATGAGTAAGGTGTTGTTTCTTGCATCTCTGCCTCAAAACCAACCTAATTAAATAATTTATTTGAAAACTTTAAGTAAGAAAAGTAACTTCAGTTGTGCTTCTTAGCATTTCCAGCATGCTTTGAGTCACTCTTAGCTTAACTTTCTAACAGGATGGTTCTCTGTGCTCTCCAGAACTGAGTTTTTATCCCTAGATAAAAGCATATATATTCTTATGACTTTCCTCTGTGAAATGATCTCTGTGTGGTTCAACTTCTCTTTGAAAGCTGGAAGTGTGGTGTGCTCAGCATGTTGAATGTACATTTACTCCGGGGGCTTTCTGCAGTCCCTGCTGTGATTGTTAATTCTCTGCCATGAGCCAAAAACAGATTAGAAATTATACACCACAGATTTCTGTTTGATTTCTCTGATTCTACTTAAATTTACATAAGGAAACTGGAATAATTGTTGCATTCAAATGTTTTAAAAACTATTCCTTGAGCAAAATTTATGTATATTTAAACATGTAATGCATACTGGTCTTCATTTTTGCAATAATAAGCTGATAAAATATGTTTTGTATTTAACTATTTTCATGTCAACCCTGTTGTTTTGCCTCTTGCCTGTGTAGCTTTTGAGGATCAAGATGATTCTGCTCTGGACAGCTACCCACAAACCATAGGCCTGGTAAGAATGAAAGTGGTTTTATTATATTCCTTTTCAAGTGTGAGAAATATTGTGTCTTTCACTGATTTGGAGAAAAGCTTGCTGTCTTGTTAAGAGTCATTCCTATTTACTTCTTCTTGTCCACATGAGTGACAGCTTCTTTAAACTTGGCATACAAGTTGCTTGTATATCTTTGTATATAGAGAAGGCCTGATTCTTTAACTCTCTTCCTTTATATTCATTGGGACTTCTTTTATATTCATATGACGTTAGGTTGCTGCTGGGGGATGAGAATTAGTAGAAAAAGCCAAGCCAGAAGCAGTTGCTCTGAATTTGTGTGGTTAAGTGATGCACTTGGCAGTGAAGAATTGGATCTGTTCTCAGATGGAACATTTATTTTCTGACTTGGTGAAAAAAGCAAAATAAAGTGCTATCAAAATACTGAATAACAGAGTTCAATTGCATTTCATGGGAATGTGAAACAATGAAAACCAGGAGACTATGCAACAGCAAAGACATTAACCTTGAGGATAATCCTGTAAATAATAGCACAAATTAAACTGTTGTAATTTAATGCCTGAAATTATCATTCAGAGCCATGCTTTGCAGTAAAAGATTTGTTTTCTCTTGTTCTCTTTCCTCTAATAATTTCTACTGCTTTGATTTTAGAGTGGTTTTCAACATAAATTATTGCTCAGTAGGATTTCTGTAACAAATGGTTGCAACTATGAAGTGAACTATGAGTATTGGTGTTAGTGCTTGATATTATGATGTAGAAATTTGTTATTTTGATGCTTTAATGTCAAAGATTGTATGTGGTGGGATAAGTTAAACATAAGGAATCATTCTTCATTTGATCAATACTTCGTACAAACCTTAACTGCAAAGCTCGCTTTGAGCACTGACTGTTCTGAACCTCATGCAGAGTGACAAGGATCAATTTCTTGATCTGAGGGAAATGTCTGTGTTATACAAATTACCACAACAGTTGCCATGTGTAGGCAATTAAAAAAAATGGGATTTCTACAAATAAATAAAAAACCCCAAAAACCAACCCTAATGCTTAAAGAGAATATAAATTCTTTCAAAATGTATTGGGTTTTTAGAACCGGAGTCAGGTACAGCAGAATATTAACACTGTAGAGCTTGCTCTTTGCTTTGCAGAAGTTTGGAAATTAATTTACATTAATTATCACTTGGCCCAAGAAATGTATTGAAGCCTCTGAATTTCCATTTTTTCTGTTTCACTTTTGTAGTTCAGGAACAAATCTAGTGAATTTCAGAAAAACTTACTGTTGGAATCGGATAGCGCTTTTATTGGTGAGTTTACACCTCCCCTTACCCATGTTGTGAGTGTGCAGACGTGGTTTGGTCTAAAGCTGTGTCTCTAAAATGATTATTACTGCTTTAGAAGTTGCAGTGGTTGTAGCTATGGTGATTGGTTTGAAGTATTAGGAAGTTATGTCTCCAAATTAAAATGCAGAGATACATGAAATTTTACTGCAATAAATTTCTGTAGATGACACCTAAATTTAATGATGCTGCTCAGTTGCCCTTTACCACTTCACATCTTTTCATGAGAAAGCATCTTTCTCTGCTCTTCGTGCTTCATCTGGGATGTTAGTCTTGTCAAGGGGCTTTCTTTGACATCTCCCCAGCTCTGGATAAGGAAAAGCTAATATTTATTCAGAAAATGTGTTCCATTGGTAGCATAGGCAATGCTTTTCTGTTGTTCTGCTGCAAATAATATAATTTATTGGCAATCACCACTTACAATTGCAATCTGTCTACAGGGAAATACAAAAGTCTTAGACAGTCAGCTATTCTTTTCATGGCTATTCTTTTGATTTACAAGCATGCTTGATTTTAAATATGATTATATATGGGTATAAAATAGCAATTCATTCTAAATTACTCACTTTTCTGCTGTTCACATATTATTTCATTTCACTTGCAACATCATACTTACAGACATTGTCACTTATTCATCATCTGAAACAGAAGATTTTTAGCTTTCTAAAGATCATTTGTATAGACTGTCTCATGTAGTGTTTCTCTATTCAAGCTTCATATGCCTGGATGTAAAAGTGCTGGTTTATTTCTAGTTGCTAGAAAAACCCAACCAGCTCAGGCTTTTAAATGTTATTTTCCATTAGCAGGCATTTCAGTATCTTGAAATTTCTTTCAGTCATCTGTGGGAAATCATCTTGCAAGGTTTTTATTCTTTGTTGTAGGAGAGATGCAGTAGAGTCCTGCAGGTACTTTTTAATGAAACAGAGTTTCTATAAATTGATGATTATTATCTCTGGCTTTGGTTAAAAGCAGGATTTTTCATTTGAAGCGTATTCAAGCCCATTGTGTTAATGTGCCAGTCCTGGAGTACAGGGTAGAACCGGGCATTGTGAAGAGCACAGGGTGGGACTCTCAGCCTTGTTCGGTGCATTTGGTTCTCTCTGTAGTCTGCAAAACCTTCCTTTGCAGGTTAGGGATTATGGTGAGTTAGTACAGCCCAGTGGTGAAGGGATGCCTCAGGACAGCCCATCAGTCCAGGCTGGGGCCAAATATCCCACCTGAGCCAGAACAGGCTCATGGAGAGGAGCTCGAGGTGCAGGGCAGGCATGCAGGACTCTTCCAGCTTCCAGTGACCTGGAGCTGGTTGCATTTCCTAAGTCTTGCTAAGCTGGGCCTTGCCCAGGTTGTCTTTCTTGAACTGGAACCAGCATTTTTGAATCCCTGTTCACCATCAGCAGTGTCATGTGGATAAATATTGTGTGGATAAATATCCAACCTGTGCCTTCTGTGAACGATGTGCTTTCATCTGCTCCAGGCTGCCACCTCTGTAATGGGGTGCTCTTGGTTTTTCACCACTTTGATAAGGTTCATGATGTTTATAGTCCTCTCACCCTTTTTCTTCTCCCTATCCAGCTGGTACTTGCAGTTTAGTGAGGTGTTGGAGTTAACCCAGCTTATTATTTATTCTGCCCATCCCTTTTTTCCCCCCAGATCATTTTTGATTGATGAAAACCATGTTCTTCAGTAGTGAGCTGTATGCATTAACTAAAATGTGTTATTCTTTGCATTATTTGGACTTTGTAAATAGCCAATAACATTCTGAATGAGTCTGATGACTTCCATCCCTGAAATAAAAAATAAAACTATCATTCTCTGTGGGTTGCCTTCTCTGTGAGTTGTGCTACTCACATTTTCTGAGGGTCTCTTGTGAAATACAGGGGGTGTATTTTAACAGTGTTTGCCATTTCCTAAGAAGATTGTAACACTATCCTCTGTTTTGGCTGAGGTTTTTTTGACATGGGTTTAAAATCCAGCTCAATTTTGACATCTATTATGTCAGCGTTACATTTGAGTTTATCTCCTAGGGCTCAGAAATTTGAGGTAGATAAAGTGGTATATTAATTTATTCTTTCCTTTTTTTTTCCTCATGGAAAACCCTGGAATCCATTAGTGTTAATGCAGTGATTTAAAAGCATCTCTGTGCAGCAGGATCTGAATGATAGATGCTTACAGGAACAGGTAGCATCTGATACTGATGATACACTAGTGGCACAAATGAATTCTTAAGCTTGTCCTTTGTTGTGAAAAATTCACATTGTTAAACAATTTTTTATATTCTGAGTAATAGCACTATTTTAAATATAGTGAAGTTCAGCTGGTCTTGTAGCTGGAATTCTGATACATGAATTAAGTCTTACACCATTTTGAAATTATGCTTTGATTGTTGTACTTGAAACATTTGTGATAAGAGCATGAGTACCTTTGGTGAAACTGGGGGAAGAGAAAAGATGAGAGGAGAATAAAAAATTGATTTTTGGGGAAAAAAATCTGACAATATAAAAAAAAGAAAAATATCTTTGTCATTCTGAACTTGTTTCATATCAATCAAATTTATTTTTCAAGCATAAGTATTTCAGTTTTCAACCGAAAGAACTGTTTAATTGTTTGTTATGTTTAGAATGTACACATATTTATATTTCATTTTTTTTTTACTTGATGTGATATACAGGACTAACCACTTTTCCAAAACATGACTTTGTTGTCACAAAGTGTAGCTGGTGGTAGTGGATTCTGTAGGGGTTTTGTTGAGCAGAGTCCTTCCTTTTCCTGGAGGCTGTGTTCCTGAAGATGCCAGAGGGACTGCAGTAGGACACAGAGCCCAGTGTCTGCACCAAGCAGGAGCAAAGCCATCAACCAGCTCCAGGCAGGGGTTACTGCTCCTGGAGGAAAAAACAAAAGTACTTGTTTGAAACAGTCTGTGCTTGAAAGAGTTTCCAGAGTCGGCAAAAGAGGGGGAAATCGACAAGTGTGAAGCAGAGACATGACCTTAGAGTTCATGTATATTATAAAAATAGATTAAACTCCCCTCACTGTAATGTGGTACTAGTATGATCAAAAAGTGTAGTTATTTATTCTTGTATGAACAGATTCTAACATTTTATTCCATGAAAAGGGAGAGATAGGATCAAGGATGTGTGATTAAGGCACAGATTTTGTGTTATCATATTCCATGTAACGCTGTCAGTCCATGTGATGTTACTGTATATCTCATGTAGCATATTTACAAACATAATTTGTTACATGATTGTATTTTCTATGACTCTGATTTTCCAAGTGTTCTCTCTTTCAAGTAGAGGTGCTGTGCACATTTGAGTACTCATTTATTTGAAGGTCTGGGTATAAACAGGATTTGTAATGAATGCACTCCTGTGATGGAGTCAAGTACAATATACTGGCTTGTTTCAAAACATAAACAGGTTGGAGCACTCTCTGGTATTTTGATTTCTTTGAAAATTATTTCACCTGTTTTTCCAGGTGCTAATGGGGAAACGTTTTCTGCCTTAGAAGAAGTGAATTCATTACCACAGCATCCATCTTCTGCAAGGGAGAGGAGACGACTAAAGCAGAGAGCTTTGGAGAGTGCTGTGCGTATCAAACTGACTGATGTAATGTCAGACACTTCCTGTGCTTCCGCTGTGACTCCATGTTACAGCTCCTGGGGGAGTACACGTGTAGCTATTTGCCCTTTTAAAAAGGATGCTGTTTAACTGAAGGATTTGTGCATTTTTGGAGTCCCTGCAGGAGGAGGTTCCACGAGGGCAGACACCGTTGCTGCAGCCTGACAGCTTCTCTTTGCACTCAAACTTCAGCCTCGACGTTGATCAGGTGAAAGGCAAGAACGAGGAGCGACTGCACAGGCTGACTGAGCTCCAGCAGAAATCTCCTTCCTTGGGTATGCTCCCTGTAGCAGAGATGATGTAGTGAACAATAAGTAATTTCAACAATTAAAGGAACAAATAATAATAGGCTTCATGTAGCAGAGCAGTGAGCAACCAGCTCAAACACAGGAGTTATTTATAGAGCTCTGTAGCTGATACAAGGGCTTCCCCAGCACACCTCAACACAACTTCTTTAGGCTAAGCTTAGAGGAGGAGAGTAGGAAAAGATTTTCATATTCCTGTCTGATCAGCCACTCCCACTTGTCCTGTGAGCAGCACTGCAGTGTGGGCAGCAGGATGGGGATATCCAGCTGCACTGCTGAAATGGTAGAGGGAAGAAATAGAACCACCCGAGTGATGAATGGTGATGAGGTGCCTGGGTGAGTTTATTGGCATTCCTGGGAGTCAGATGTCTGTGGTCCAACCAGCATGAAGATATGCCAGAGAATTGTGTATGATGAAGTACTTCAGTTTCTAGTTAATTTGATTTTCTAGTGGTTTGTTAATATTAATGATCATTCAGGATGTGAGTATTTGATACTGATACCTCTTTCACTGCACACATGCTTGAATTCATTCCATGTTCCTTACATCAGGTGCTGGGAGTTGTCTTGGAGCATCTCCAAATGCTGGCTGCCTGATCTAGATCCCTTTTGTGTATGAAGTACCAATCATGGCAACCATTAATGGCCTTAAATTTCTCACATGGATTGTGACCCAGTTCATGCACTTTGTGCTAATGATTCTTTCACAGGAGTCTGAAATCTCCCTTTTTTTGGAGGTAGTTGCTATGCTGTCTAGGCAATTACAGTATCAGTATCCTTTTTATAAACTTTTATAAATGAGAGTACAGATGCTGGCAGTATTTTTGATTCTGTTGCTATGGGTACTCTTACAAGCACTTCATCCTTTTTTTTTAGTTTTAACCATTTCACTGTGGTTTCAAGTCTCTAAAAAATAAACCCTATTCATACTAAATTTCTTCTAGAATCTAAATAAATTCTTTACTCATTTTACTCCACGCAGATATATTTGCTATGTGAACTACTTTTACTTCGATATCTTTGTTGTGTTTCACCTCTTTTATAATTCCGCCTCATATCGTATGCACTACACTTTTTATTTTGCTTGCCTTCTGTTTGTCACAGCCTCCAGAGCTTCAGCCTTTAGATAAATATAATTTTGGTATGTATATATATATATTTTTCTATATCTGTCTGTCTGTAGCTTGTTCTGTGGAGCACATGGGGACCCATCACTCACCCGTAGCATTTGTGCCTCTTGGAAAGGAGCAATAGATCCTCTTGCTCAGCTGTGGTCGCTCAGGCTGCACTGCTGCTTGCCCTCCTGTTCCCTCCTTGTGCTCAGGGATGTTACAGAAAATATGAGTGAAGCCAAGTTGTTTTTTGTTTTACTCCTTTTCCTTAACAGTCTGAAAGAACCCTTGTGGCACACTCTTGCTTTCCGAGCAGGCAGGACTCTCATGTCTCCTCTGCTCTCAGAGACACTGCTGAGAGAAAACAAATCTCTCAGATATGTAACTAAGGAACCTGTTTATCTTCCCTTGAAGTGACAAGAAATGGCAATTCACAGGCACTGATAAATTCTGAGAGCTGATCTGGTTCAGTAACGAGGGTCTGTTCACAGCAGTTCACTTTCTCCTATGGGACTGATGTGGGAATCCTAAAGGCATCCTAGTGTTTTCTTAATTGGAAAATTAGAAAAAAGGAATCAGGCCTCTATTCCCATCAGTGTAGACCTGGTGAATATTTGGGTGACAGAGTCTCTGCAAGCCAGAAATACAGTCTCTGTATCTGTGTGTGATCTGTATGTTCCTAAGGGCATAAACAGGAGCAGGCTCTGATACAGAAGAGGGAATTATCACAGATTTGGGCACACAAGGTGTGCTGCTGTTGGTGTTTTGCAGGAATGCAGATACCATTCCATTTCTACACCAGGATTTCATGCTGAGGAAAAGCTTTCCTTATCCTCAGCCTCCACATGCAAACTGAATTATGAAGAGTCTTGATATGTGTCCCAATTAAGGACAGTTTTTTATGGAGTGTGCAAAGTGTTGAAATTCATGATGAAGTTGTGCAGTGCAGCTGATCTGCTGTGCTTTCTAAAAGCAGCACCAAGTGGGTCTGAGCCAGTGATGTGCACTGTGATCTTACCTCTGGCAGAACAGTTGATCGTGCCTCTGACATCTGCAAGATCTAAAGGCTTTGCTTTAAAGGCACAAGTAATTAAGTGTGGGGAAGTGCAGCCCTCCGGCCTGGACATTCAGTTTGTTTGTCTCTATACAACCTTACTTTTATTGTTGCTAGATATCACCTCTTAAAGCAGCAAACAGAAAATTAATTTTTTTTAGGTACCACTTTTCCTGCTGTGTGCTGTAAACCCCTCTAAACCTACACATGCAAAAACCTGTGGGTTCAAACCCACGGGAGAGTTCATCTGACCCAGGATTGAGGAGACAGAGGTTCACTCTGCCAGCTTCAAGCACAGGAGATGACAGGCCCTTGAGAGAGGGAGGTCTGCTTTCACTTCTAGGGTTACAGACAAGTTTTAACCAGACTGGGAAGGCTTGGAGGATGATCAGATCGCTGTATGATGTGACAGAACTAATGATTTGTGCCAAGTTCTTTTGGAACAAAAAGTATTTGGCATTTTGCTTTAGAACCTGCAATCCCATCTAACAGATAAAGAGGAAAACTGAGCCCTTGCTCTCCGTGTAGTGGGGTTGTGCAGTTCCTGTCCTTCCCTTCACTCCTGTGTGCCTGTCTGCTGCTTTTCCAAGCCTTGGGCTCCCACACTTATACTTAGACCATCAACTTTCGGTTTTTAATGAGGATCTCCAGAGAAGCTTTGGTTTAAATTCTCTTTTTTAAAAAGTCATCATTTTTGCAGGATAAAACCCTGAAATTTATAAAATTTATCCAAATACCTAAAGTACATGACACTTACTAGTTGCTTAGGTTAATTATTTAGTCACTAAAGAATATACAATTCTGTTTTGCTTGAATTAGGATGTTTCTGCAAAAATGTTGATTTCTTTGTTCCTAATCCAGAGTCGTTAAGCATGTTTCTGCCCACCTTTAGCATCAACAAACCAGAACCTCTTCAGTGATGTGGCTCAGTTTTAAAAGGAAAACATTGCATTTTTCAGTTGTTAAAGATAGAGGGGTTTTGCATAATATTTTTGGTTTAATTATGTAAAAAATTAAATGTTGTGAAGCCAGAAAATGAACAGCACAAAGGAACCTTTATAGCCCTTCATATACAGTAAAAGTGTATGTTGTTTGGTAATCCACACTAAGAACTATTTGTTTAGGGTAGTAGTATAATTGCTGACAGGATTGAAACAAGTACTAGCAGAGTCCAGAGTGATAAAGACTCCAAGTTCAAAGGCAAGGCAGTCCTGCTTTTTATTTGGGGGGGTGGGGAGGGTATTTTGTAGAAGATCCCAGCTCCAGCTTAGGCAGTTTCAGCATGACGTTGCTCTGAGGTTTTGAGCTGGGCTGGGCTATGATGCACAGGCTCACTTGCATTTGCACTGCTGAACCAAGGTAAAACAGTTTCTCCTCAGTAGGAGACTGTCTATAGAAGGTGCAGTCAGGCTACTGTAACTGAACGGCCTTATTTTTTCTTATTTTTTTCTTATTATTTTTTCTTATTTTTTACATGCATTTTAATGCATGTATGCACTGACAGATTTGCCTTCTCTCTAAATAGAAGCTTTTTGGAAAGCAAGAACCCTCTGTTGAGTCCACCCACCTCTGCTGTATCCTTGTCCTCTTGCTGAGCTGCTGAACATCAGCAAACGTGTGCTGAGTAGAAATGCCATTTTAAAGCATGATTGATGAACTGACTGCAGCCAAGCCTGCCCGCTGTTGCGATGTCCCCTCTAACACGCATGTTGCTCTCCTCCTCTCTCAGGTGACGACATGTCCCTAGGGGACGTGGACGACCTTCTGAAGCGCTCTCAGTCCCACGCCAGCTCCACCGACACGGTGGCCACGGAGCCCTGGCTGCGGCCCGGAACGTCGGGCACGCTGCGGAGGCTGCTGGCGGAGCAGCCGAGCCCGGCCAAGCTGTCCCCGGAGCCCGCGCTGCCGCTGGGCTGGCAGGGGCTCTCCACCGCGCACGGCTGAGCGGCGGGGAGGGAGCGCTCGGGAACCCCGCGGGGAGAGTTCCCTGCCGCCTACAGAGCGGGGAGCTGCGTGGCCGATGAAAACAGCAATAATAAGGAGCAGACACCGCGGTGGAAGGGAGATGGAGCGCAGGGATATTTTCCATGCCGTGGGAAATGGAGGAAGAGCTTGGCAGCTTTTGCACTTTTTATACAACTTTAAGTTTTAGCCTCAGAAACAGAGTGTAGTGTGTGTGAGTTTGATATTAAATCAAATATGGTTTCTAGCTTTATAGTCAAACTCCAAAACTTTCTAGCATCAGAGTAGCCCAGCAGCAGAAGGGCATTAGGTTTTCACCCAAAGAGTGAGTAACCTAAAGAAGGACACTTGGGTTTTCATACAGGATAAATGCTGTCCTGCATGAAAGCACAGCTAACACTTCCATGGGAAAAAAATTACTATCAGCAATGTGTCTTACATTCCCTGATTTATCTGAAAATACAGATATTGTTGTATATATTTATGTTTGTGTTTCTGGTAATAAAGTATTTTGTTACTAAAATTATTTTTGTTACAGAAACTGTGGAAGTTGACTTCAATTTTCTTAATTTATTATTTGCTTCAGCTTTCACTTACTCATGAACAAACTGGAGTGTTAAGGGTGTCTCCAAAGACATGGAAAATCTGTTGATTAAGAGCACAGAAGGACATGGAGCAAGATTTTAGGAGTTCAGTGAACAACCAACATGAAGCAGGGGTAATGCTGCAACTTTCCTTGGTTAGGAAATTCCTACCCAGAAGCCTAAACCTGATCAACAGGGGGGAAAAAGACCCTAATAAACCACTGATGAAAACAAAAATTTTTTACAAAGGTCTTTTATTTTTACTGCACTGCCACCTTCAAGCTTTTGTAAACTTGTCTGAAGGCTACAGCAGTTCCTTGATGCCAGCAGGCAATGTTTGCTGACAGATGTACTTCAAACGTGTGGGGTTGAGCTTCCTCATGGGGCCTTTAGCACATTCCTTCCCAGAGAGGATCTGCCAGATCAGGATAATTCTTTCCCTGAATTTCTGGCTCAACAGTAGAAGGTTCCTCTGTGTGGCTGTGACAGTGGTGGCCACTGGAACAGGGGCATTGATGTCATTGGTGTAAGGCCAACCTGGGCTGGGGCAGGGACCTCAGGCTGCATGGCTGCTGCAGCCTGGACTTCCCAGAGACAAGGGAAATAACCTGGGGACAACGCTTTATAATTACACACTTACCCCCCTCTCATGCCAAAGCCCACCTTCTGCCTTTCATACTTTGGCACCTGCCCTCATGGCTCTCTTCACTTGCCTCACAGGTTGAATTAGGAGACTCATTCACTGGACCAAGTCCAGGCTAGATGCAGAATTTCTCTTCTTCCTCATTTAATTGCCTACAGAGTTTTTCTTTATTCCCTTAGTTTTAACTGGAGTTTTTCCCTGAGAGAAGCATTAAGTGTCCCCCTAAAAAACCCCCTTCATTTCACTGCAGTGAGTTCTGTAAATGCCACAGATCATCAGAGGTTGGCATTCCTTTCCTCCAGTTCAAGGCCAGGATGTGGCACAACCTCTCTCTGAATTATTTTCTTCACCTGTGCTGTGGCCTGAAACCACTGAAATGACTTTAACCTCACAGCTCAGCAGCCCTCAGCACCATGAATTCCACTCTTCCCTGCAGCTGCCCTCCCTTGGGCACTCAGGATTGCTGCTCAGGACACTCTGAGTCCTTTGCATCTTCCCTTTCCAGATCTTTCTTCAGCTTTCTCTTCCTCTCCTAAGTTCAGCTTCTATCAGGGCCCTTCTGCTTCCCGAACCTTTTATCATGACAGCCCCAGCTGCAAAATAAATGTATGTGCAGTACCAGCCCTGATGGACATTGAGATGACTGAAAGAGAACCTGTTCTCTGCCCCTGAACCCAGATTTTTGACAAGGATCACAAATGTGAGTGTTAAGAGAGCTGCAAGTTGAACATGATGCCCAGAGTACAGCTGGTGCTGCTCTGGCACTGCAAGAGTTATGATGACACCAAAGTTCAGCTCCCAGTGAACCAAAATTCAACAGTCATTGGGCCTTCTCTACACAATCATAAATAAGACATGAGAAGGCCATGTTGTAAAAGAAAATTGTCATTACTAAAGAGGAGTGCACAACTAAACAATGAAGCAGTGAGGTTTAAAACCAGAAAGAGCCCCACAGCCCCAACTGCCCAAGTTTTTAGATAATTCATTGTACTCACTGCTCTGCATTGAACACAGATGATTAGAAAGCAGTTGGGCAGACACACAGGAACAGTGGCTGATTAAACAGTGCTCAGGGCACCAGTGTCAGAACACCCTGGTAATGGGCTCAGAACAGTTTGCTAAAGCCAGGGGGGAAGAGTATGACAATGAACAGGGATGGACACATTATACTCACACTAAAAATTATTACTCCTCACTATTAGACAAAGACCTCACATCTGGCCTAGCACAGCAGTTTAAGATTTGAACACAGCACAACAAACTGAACAAGTAAAATACAGCCCAGGAGGAAAGGCTACAATTAATTCAAATAACCTCAATTCTCCCCCTTCTGACACTGGTAATTGCTATTTGGTTTTGCTCCACCCCAATTAACTTTGTGAGCAATCTCTGAATCACAGGTCATAGCATTTTAATTCACTTTTCTGGCTTTTTCACAGCTATTTCATTGAACTGCTTACACTTATTTCTGGAGCTTGCTGTGAATGTCTGTGGCAGACCCATTGCCCTGAAAGAGAGAGGAGGCTCCCTCACACAGCTTCCTGCTTTTCACACTGCTCTCCTGTGCCAGTCAGGAGTTTTGTGGGAACACACAGCAGAACAATCCAATTCCACTTTTACTTACAAAATTGAAGACGCTGACGAGGCTGAGCTGGCTGATGTGTTCTAAGTCAGCAGAACTGCAATACCAGCCCTTTCTTTCCCCTTTCTACATCAGCTGTTTGGTGTTGGTATTTTAATCCCCAGAGAGCAAAGAGCAGTACCTGAGCTTCTACCTGTGCAGCACTGCAGGGTCCATCTGACCAGATCAGGCAACACTTTTATTCTCCTCCAGGGCTGCCCACCTTTTTTTCTTTATTTACCACTCCTTTTCCCTGTCTTTGTCTCTAACAGTGAGAAGAGGCCTCCCCACCAACCAGAGGGCACCCAGCTTTCTGCTCCCGGGGTTTGTCTGGGGTTTGCTCCTTTGAAACAAAAACATGAGAGGCAAAGCAAACTGTAAAACAAGTAGCTGTGGATTAGACTGGTGTTGATTGCACTGATGAAAGAGTTCAAAAACTTTATTGACCTATAACCTGATTAGAATATGCCAGATGAGAACCAAATATTGTACAGAAAGTTGTACAGAATTTTTTTTACATAGAAAACTTTACATATCTGTACCATATACATTTTGTCCATCTGAAAAAAATTTCTACATCCATTGTAATACAGAATGCTTGACAATCTCGTCTGTTAACCATCAGAGCACAATTCACAGTATGAATACATTTCCAATAAATTTAACCATCCCCAAACCATGCCAGATTTGTTACTCGAATATATCCAACATTAAATTCTGTACATAAGAGTGAAATCTACATCAAACAAAAAACATCTGACAGCAGACACAACCTAGACTTGTTTGCAGTGATTCAAGTTCCAGTCCTTGAAGGATCATCATTTCAATGGCTCGTTATATTTAAAAGCCCTAAAACAAGTATATTACAGGTAGTTATGTCAGTTGTGATATTTCTACCGCTGTTCTTGACAAAAGTCGGCAACAATAATTTCTGGGCTACAATGAAACAGAACAAAACAAAAATAACAAAAAAGGAAAGAAAAAAAAAATCATAACCCAAAAAAGAAACCCAAACTTCTAGTGCATTTGGTAAACAAGGAAGAGTTATGGGCTTTGAATAAATCAGTAATACAGAAATAAAATAATTTGGGAAGAGCTGTATAGTGTTAAAGAGTTTATATTACAGACCTGCATCTCTGTACATTTTCACAGAAGGATGATTACCAATGTCTCAGACAGCCTGAGTGTGCAAAAATCTTAGAATATCAGACATAGTTGCTAAATATTTTTTTTCCATGAACAATAATCTCCATTTTCTTTTCACTATAAACATTTTATCCTTCAAAATACAGCTCTCCTGAGTTGTACTTCTCGCAGAAGCTCAAACCTTTACATACATATGTTTCTTTGGGTACACTTTACCTTCACACCCGCCACAAACATCTGTTGCTGCCTAGGACAGTAAAGGACACTGCAGCCCGTGCTGACAAGGGGACTGTGCTGTGAACTGGCTCTGTGCTCAGCACCAGCCAGGCAAGAGAAACCGAAGAGAGAGAATCCGCCAGGAAAGAGAGGGACTGGAGTGCTGCAAGCCTTAATTACAGTTGTAAGCGTCTGTACCGTTAACCCTTGGATACACGTTGCCAGAGAGAGAAACCATTTATATGGAGATCCAGAGAATGGCCCAGCTACCTGGTCCTTTTATTTAGCTGAGGAATATAAACTTTGAAACAGTGTCACTATCTGCTAATGCTTGCTTATTCCAGACTCTTGTTCTGGTGGTTGGGATATTTGGAAAACCACACCAATCCGCAGGAAAAACCTTCGCAGAACAGCTCGAAGCTCAGGAATAAGGTCAAACTGCATGATTTCACACAACAAAGGATAGTAGAAGGAGGCGTGGGCCTTGAACTGAGGAGAAAACAAACAAGGAATGACTCTTACACATCAGTACACCTCAGAAAGCATACTGCAAAATAAGAATTTTAAATGCTCTCCCAAATGAGGGTGAGAAACACACAAAGTGACAAGCAGAAACACCTTTACAACTGAAATTAGCAGTGCTAGAATAAGGCTAAGACAGCTGTGATGTACTCTGACAGATGCTCACCAGCTACACAAAGCTTTTTGCTAATGCTTATTTTCCCAGGGAAAATATTTTTCTTTCTTGCAGTTGGCCTTTTTCACTTAATTATTTCAGCCAAGTTTTCTTAGAAACAGAGGGAGATTAAACAGGGATTTATTTACTGCAGAATTGCTTTGGAGAAGGTCAAGGTGTACATGTACCTGCACCACTAGTGGCAGAAACAAGAGTTAATTCTTTGAATAAAATATCACTAATTATCTTCCTCAGCAGGAGAGGGGTAGAAACAACTTAACACACACTTCTAAAGGATTCCAGCATCTTCAAACTTCTCTGACACGTTTTATTTTATCACTCACTGCACCTTCACACTGAATTATTAGTGTCAGTATCTGCCAAGTGCAGTTTGAATGTACATTCTCTCAACACTAGAGTGTCTGCAGAGCAGCAGGAGCTTTTATAGTCAAGTCTGTAGCGGTGTGTGATGAACCAGTTACAATCTGGAACTATTTCTTACCTGTACACATCATCTGAAACATCATTCCCAACAGTTACTTACCCTTTCATCACTTATCTTCAGGACCTTAGTCAAAAACAAGAGTAGAAGGTTAGTCCAGGCCTCCCGATGACTTTCTGATGTAAGAGTGAGGAAATAGCTCAGAGCCTCGCTGCAGACACTGGAGACAAAAGACACAGGAAAATAATAACTCACATTTCCTTCTGAGCCCTACTGCAGAGAGAGAGCTTTGGCTTTGCAGCTTCTGGCAGTTTGGAGCCCTGGTGTAGAACAGCATTGTTTTATAAAGCTGCTCTAAACCTGGTTAATGACAGAAAGCAGTGACTTTGTTCAACTCAAACCCAAAGACCTAAGACTTCAGTAATAAATAAGCTGCCAAAATGTGATTATGCTGTTTGTGCATGCATTTGAAATGTATTGAGTGCTCTTGGAGAGGCACGTGACAAAATGCTACGTGGACTATAGGAACATCTCATGTTGATGTAACCAGGCAGTTTTCAGCTCTGCTTCCTAGTCTGTGAGCCTTAAGGTCCTTATGTGTTGCTGTTGAGGTTTAAAGCTCTCCTTTATTCCAACAGTTGGTTGAAAAACTTTATAAACAAAAAACATTCAGAGCAATAACCAAAGAGCCAAAGACTCCTGTATGCTCCCAAGGCTGCTAAAGCCCAGTGTCCATTTCTGAAAATGAGAACAAATAGTGCCAGTTCCCTGAACTACCTGAGGTTAGTGAAAGAAAATAACAGGGTTTAGGTGACAGTTGCTTTCCTTTTTAAAGAGGAGCTATAATAAGCGCCCACCTACCCACATGATACAAAAAAAAAAAAAAAAGACAAAATCTTTGGGCCTAAGATCTCCCTGCAAAACATGTAATGAGAACAAAAATGAAAGACAGCATCAGTAGCTGGAGGCACAGCACTCTGCACAGAACATACAACTCCTCATATCATCCACCACACATACATGTTAGCTCTGAAAGTTTGCTGCAAACAGAGCTCTCTCTCCTTTTAAATAAGCCTTTCTTTAACATCAGAACTAACACAAACAGCTCCATGGATCTTACTTGAGCAGCCTTTGCTGCACCTCCTCCCAGGCACTGGTGCGGCTCTCGTCCATGTACATGCGGAACAGGATGCGCAGCCCGCAGGCCAGGCTGCTCGTCTCCTGCTTCAGCAGGTTGGGCTTTGACTTGCCTTTGAAACCTACAGGAATTCCAAACATTTTTGTCAGTCACATTTTTGGTTCAGTTGACATTCCTTCTTACAGTCCCTCACTTCTCTTTCTGAGCATCTTCTGCACAGAGACAGAAGAACCACCTCAGGTAATTAATTTCTCGTAATATCTAGTACAATGGAGCTTTGCTAAAAATTAATCTATTTATATGAGCTGTAATTGTATTTGGCACCCATTTTTAATATCAACTTCCAAATGGCTGTGAAACCTGTGAAAGCCTGCAGCTTTCAAGCACGGGACTCACACCTACAGCCAAGAATCAGCTTGGCAGCTGTACCTCAGTGAAACCTTAAACTTTAGAAAACCAGAGATATTTGCACCTCCACAGATTAGGTCTCCTCCCTTTAGGAATTCTAGCTAAAGCTTCAACTTTTACATTTAGCACCGAAGTACTTTTGATCTACTTTTGGGTGAATTCACACCATCAGAAAGTATTTCTCCAAGGGGACTGACCCACCTGCTTTCCAGAGAGCAGTTCTTTGTTCATTGTTTGAATTAAATGCTTTAGCGAATCTGTGAGATTCCAGCAGACAATCGAGAAGTTTGAAAAGCTGCTGTGATGTTAGGAAACGATACATCCCTTGATCCTGTGTATCCACATGGACATCAAAGTCTACTGCATCTCTCTATTGAAAAAAAGGAAAAGGAAAAAATATTTAAAGCAAAAATTCACAATTTAGCAAGCTCCTGTGATAACTCAATCCTACCTTGTTTACATCTGTACTTGTACTTAAACTTAACACTGTATTAAAGATTGTATCCACATCCCAGTTACTTAAATCCCTCTGATGTTTTAGTCTCCACAGTGCTGCCCTAGCACAGCAAATGCAATTTAAGGAAGTTTTAAAAGATATCAACAGTCCAACAGAAATTCCAAAACGCGTGCAAAAATTGTAAATTAGCAGATGCTACAGAAGTTCAAGAAACCTTATCTTAAAACCTTTGCAAGGAGGAAAAGCTGTTAAAAAGAGAGATACCTATCAGTTCCACTTACTTGTGCTGCTGCTAGATTCTCTGCATCTTCTTTTTTGCTAGTTGCTGGGAAGAACACAATGTTGTCGATAGTCTGAATGAGCTCCAGCTGTACAACACACTTGATCAAAAGAGCAGCAAATAACTTCTGTTCTGGAAATTCTTTAAAGGAAAGAAAATTATTTGTTAACTAAAGAACTTTTTTGAGCTGGTCTGAGGGCAAGTTGAAGAATGGTTTAACTTCAAGCACATGTGTAAATCACACCTGGAATACACCTGTTGGAATTATAAACACCAGGAAAGATCACCATGTTATCAACTAGAACTTCTCAAAAAACTGCTTCCTGAAGTTTTCTGTGATACATTGGATCAACCTGGTTCAATGTTACCTAAAAATCACCAAAATGAGTGCCTTGGACCTTCAGTGCAACAGCAAAAGCCAGAGGCTGTTCCCAGGCAGGAGGCTTAGCACAGCATTGGCATCATTGCTTGTCTGCAGCTGTGGCAAGTACTAATGAACCACACTACCATTTTACGCAACAACTCTGAACTGCACAAGGATCTTAAATTAGGGTTTGATACACTCCCTTCAAATCACAGACAAAATTCTTGTTCAGCTGCTGCTTCTGTTGCATTTTGCACTGAAAAATCTCTGCTTCTAAGAAAAAAACATTTCACACAGCATTGTAAGTAGACTACTATTTTTAATACTTTGCTTTGGGTAAAATATCTAGAAGCTTGCAGTTGAACTCAGATTTTTTAAAACACAGGCCAAAAACATGGATCCACAGGAGTCCAAGAGAATTCTGCCATACTACATGAAGACAAAAATTTAAACAATGTGATTCCTTCAGATCACGTTTCTGAAGTCATAGCTGGGGCTGTAACTAATATCAAACATCTACCACATACTACTGTTAACAGGTATCAAGTGCCAAAAGCACTGTGGAGCACGCACTTGCTGCTGGCCTGGCTTTACTCATTTCCTCAGCTACCGTGGCCCCTGTGCTGGGCTGATAGGGGCGTCCATCTGAAGATCGAGGCTGGATGGAATCATGGATATCCACTGACTTCTGGGAGATGGTATCCTGAAAAGAAAGAAAGAAAAAAACTTACAGAAAACTTCTGGTAATTTGTCACAGTGCTGTGCTCTTCAGAGCTCAAGACATTTTATGTTTCAACACCACACTTTTGTTCACTTTACTCATATTTGCTAAGAGCATTCATGAAAGATGTACCACTAAGAAACAACTGAAAATTTACCAAGTAACAAATACTTAAGTACACAGAAAAGGCAATGAGCAGCATGTTTCAGATGGGTTTTTGTATTCCCTCCAAGCATTTCTTCTGTCACCCAAGGGTTACTATGGCTTTTTCCAGATCAAGAGTAGGAGGTTTGCTGTAAGGTTCCTGTAAAGAACACCTCAGCTTCTCATATCAGTAGATAACCAAGGGTTTGATCCCCAAGTAAAAATATGTATTTTAATAGGTATCATGTCTACAGATAGAAAAACACTCCATCATATTTGAGCAACCTAAAAAAATGAGATGAAAATATCCAAAGCTTGCAAAGATTCTATCCTACTAAATTAGACAGCCAATATATTTTTCCTTTAGTATCATTTATTATACACGTTCTGTTAATTCTGAAGTTGCAAAATATATTTTTACACTGAAGACAAAAATAATTTTTAAAAACGTTCATGTTAAACTATTTCAAAGGGAAGAGATCTTTCAATTTACTCAAAACTAAGTCATTTACTTGCCATTTATGCATGCTATTATATTTGATATAAATGGATCAAAACCATAGCCAATATGTCTAGATCAAACCACTATAAATGAGTCATGGTACAGCATGAAGGTAAAATACCCATATAATAAGAACTGGCCTTCACAAACATTTATTCTCTGTTTAAGCTGAATTATGTTAACACTTCATAAAGACAAATGGAGGGAGTCAGTTTCTCTTGGTAAAGTTCATTTGGGACCATTATCCTTGAGCAACTTGTATCAAGTGCTTCATTAATCTATAAAGAATTTTATGCAGCTATCTGATGAGAATGTCCAAAAGCTAAACCAATTCTCACCAGGAGCAAGGCAGCTACAGGGCTGTCACTATCAGGCAAATCCAGACTTCACATCAGTTTATTCAATCAACGCTAAGAAATCTGATGGTTATACAAATTTTCTACTTTAAATGGATATTTAAGGTCTTATTACAAGAGACAAGCTGGAGGCAAAAAAATAAAAATCTGTCAATCTATCCCTTTTCAGCAGTTTCTCTTCTTGCCAATACCTCAAAATGAAGAAAACCATGTCCCAAACCACAAAACAACTTGAAGCCCAAATACAGTCTTAGAGAAACCTGACAGACACAGGACATTACCTAAAACAAACACAGGCAGCTACCTACAAGCCAATTTCTGGAAGTCAGCTTTGCTGCAAACAAATACATACTTCTTTATCAATTAATTCCTTGCCATTTTTAAACACTAAATAGCACTTGAGGTGGAAAAAAAATCAAGTAAATCAAAATTGAAAAATGTATTTAAACCAAGTATATTTTTCATCTATTCTACATCACAACACATCTGTACTGAGCTCTTGCAATCTTAAATTATTGTTTCATTTCATCAGCTTACCAGTTTTTCTTTTGCATCAGAGGGAGAGCCAGAGCAGAACTCCCCACCAACTGGTCGCCAAGTCAGCAACCTTGAAAACATAAAACCAGTCCCAAATTTACTAAGTCTCAAATATAAATCAGAACCAACACTAATGCAAAAAGCCCACACCATGTTGAAGGGAACTTCTTAATTTCAATCCTAAGTGCACTTTATTCTTTCACACATGTTTAAAAGTGTAAGTACTCTGTTTGTTGAACTTCAACATTTCTGCCAAGTACCTTGGATGGACAAGTGGACTACACTGAGCTGGATTAGTTTTTCTCAGAGATACTGGATGTGTCTTAAGGCAGTGTTTTATTGCCATTAGTGGCCTCTTCTCCCATACTGCCTTAAGCCTGACCTAGAAAAAGGAATGAATCTACTCTAGAACAAATCACATGAACGTTTGGAGATGTTTTGCAGTCTCTGTGTGAGGTATATTCCAGGATTATGTTTCTATTTCCACTTAAAAATTCACCACTTCCACTCAGGATTCATTGCTGCCATGAGGTATCAAATCACTGACAATATTTCTGATGTCTTCCCTGCTGATTTTCTATAGGACACTGCTGTCTTGAGGACCTTAACCTTAGCACTAAAAAATTTCTACAGCAATTGTAACTTACTGTCTGTGCCTGCTAAGAATTGAGGGAATTTGGATTAAATAACCAAAGTTGTCCCATCATTTCTTGTTCTATCCAATCTACTACTGCAAAGTAAGATTGAAGTTACTTGTTGTTGTCATGATCTCAAACTCTTTAGTCTCAATCTGTGTGAGGTAACACATATTGGACACTTGTGTCTGCATTTCCTAAGGGAGAGCTTTTCCCACCAAGTTAAGCATCCTAAATGAATATACCACTCATCCCTAGAAAACTGAATACTGGATAACTAAAAAGACAAATTAGAGATAAGATAAAATCTTGAGGCATGTAATAAAGGCAACAAATAAAGTAGAACAGAGAACTGAATTGATTCTTGAAAGCTGCAAGGACATAAACTGAGGTATCGGGATAATGAGTTATTATGAGCTGGTAGAGGCCAGACCATAATAATTTGTGCAAGGAACCAATTCTAACTCTTGAATTTTTTTGAAGACAAGAGGGCACTCACATTGGATTTCTCAGCACCAGAAAGCCAAGACTCGCTCTCATGAAGCTTCAGAAAATTTAAATCAACAAAAATAATAAACAGAAGAGAAATTAAACTAAAATAAAAATTAAAGAAACCATTAAAATAAGCAAAAATGGATGGACTAGACAAGCAAACAGTGAGGCGGACTGAAAACTGACTGAACAGCCAGGCCAAGAGGATGGGGATTAGGTGCACAGCATCCAGCTGGAGGCCAGTGGTACACCCAGGGTCAATACTGGGTCCAGTCTGTCCATCTGAATGATCTGGGTGATGGGGCAGAGAGGACCCTCAGGAAGCTGGATGACACAAAAAGTAGGAGTGGCTGACACCAGAGAGTCATGCTGCCATCCCAGAGGGACTGCACAGGCTGCAGAAATGGGCTGTGGGAGCCTTGTGCAGATCAGTGAGGGAAGAACTCAGCTCTTCAGCTGGGAGGAACAAGCCCACACCGCAGGACGTGCTGGGGCTGCCCAGCTGGGAAGCAGCTTGGCCCACAGAGAAGGCCCTGGGGATCCTGGTGGACACCAGGCTGGACATGAGTGAGCAGGGTGCCCTTGCTGCAGAGAAAACAAACCCCTGGGCTGGGTGAGGAGAGCTGCCTGCAGGAGGGAAGGGGACCCTGCCCCTCTGCTCAGCACTGGGCTCCCCAGTTTGAGGGACATGGACGGACTGGAGGAAGTTCAGCAAAAAGCCACAAAGGTGATGAAGGAACTAGAGCATCTCTCCTATGAGGAGAGTCTGAGACAATGGGGACTGCCCAGCCTGGAGGAGAAAAGGCTCAGGACATCTCATCAACATACTGTTAATATATGAAATACAAAGGGCAAAGCAGAGCTAAGCTTCTTCCAGTGATTTACAATGCCAGGACCAGAGGCAAGAGCACAAACACAGGAGGTTCCCTAAGAGCACTAGGAAATACTTTTTCACTGTGAGGGTGATCAAGCATAAGGTAGAGGATGCTCAGAAAGGCTGTGGAGCTTCCCTTCTTGGAGATATCAGGACATGGTCCTGGGAAAAGTGCTCTGGGTGGCCAAAAAACACAAGGGCTGGACCACAGAACCTCCAGAGCCCTTTCCAACTTCAGCCATTCTGTGTCAGTCGGTATTAGTACCTTCAGCTATCAACACCTCAGTGACCTGTAGAAGCTTATAGGCAGCAGTATGGTTTGTGGTTTTCTAGTAAATGATCCTTGCAGAAACTGGTAGCAGAGTAAATATTCCAGTTCATTTTCCAAACAAGGAAATATGATCAACTCTCTTTGCAAAACAGTAACCTGCCAGGAACCAGCAGAGGCTGATACAGCCATTAAGAACTCATGCAGCCAATGTTGCAGCTCTTAAATTAGAAAAGCTGCACAACACCTGAAAGATGCTTCATATGAATGCTAAAAAAGAACAAATGTAACCCTACCTGATCAGACTAATAAAAACTTCTGCCAGAAGATACTTTACACTCCAGAGATTTGTGGCCTCTGACTATTTGAAGACAATTGGCAATAAAGCACTTGCCCATAAAATTGTCATATATTCCACTGTCTGATGTGCCTGTCTTCATTTCAACATTAATTACTGTGTTACTTCCAGGCATGGAAAAAACAAAGGTAAAAAAGATCATTTGCCTTCTCTAAGCACTGAGGCAGCCACCACAACAACTGGAGTATTAAAACTGCATTGTCAAAAAAGAAAATAATAAAGAACTAAGTAGAGGAGGGCAGGAAAAGCTCCACTGCAAAAAAAAAAGGGCTAATACAGGGACTAAGAAATAAAAATATGAAAAATATGAAATGTCAGCCAAACCAGGAGTCTCAGAAAAAGAACCAGATCCCATAAAAAGAGAGGAAAAAAGATGTAGCCTCCTAGGACTCAGAAAGAGAAGGAAAAAAAGATGAGTACCCTCACATAAAATCAAGTTGGGAACCTCCCAGAAATTTAAGAAGGAATAATACAATGAAGTTCTCAAAAATGGTATAGGAAGATTAAAAGAGAAATAAAAAGAAAGTGAAAGGAAGGAATCAGATACTCTCCTAAGAAAAATAACCCATTTGAAGCAGAAGGGCCTCAACATCAAAGCAAATAATGCACATATTTCAAGTTAAATATAATTAAAGGCAAAAGGAATATTTTGAGTATATCTACATAGTAAGATACCCAAAATGCTGCTCTAGAAAGGTTTCTAACATTCAAATACAAGTAAGCCAGAAATTTAAGTTTTGATCATATTCTGAAACCAAAGCCAATGTTCTGCTAGTGAATATTAATATAAAAATCTTTCCAAGTACAGACTGTAGTAAGTTAGGGTTAATTCAGCTGGACTTTTACATCCAAAGATTTGGGTCCCAGTTTTATTTTTGGCAGTTGCCAAAATGCAAAACTATCTTGCTAGCTCCCAAATATTTCAGCTTCATTTTATAATTATTTTTTGATGGAATTAATTTATACCTACTTCCACTAAAAAATAGGTGGTGTAATGACAGATTTTATCTTTTAATGGATGAATGAAGCTACCTTACAGTTCTATTTGGTATACAACTCTAAAATTAAGGAAGGACTGACATGCAGAAGGTTCCTTTTGCTTCCGTTTCTTCAGGCCCAGAAGGAAACTATGAACTGGATGAAACATAGCGCTTGGAATAATACAGTCTTACTCCAAGAAACCTCACACAGAGTCATTATATGAACAGAGTTACCAAATATCCAAGGTCATTTTCACAAAAATATTAAGATTCTCATAAACATATGATAAAAATTAACTATAAACCACAGAGACTTAAATCTGTAAGACTGTTGCAGTATTTTAGTATTTCCTGTAAAAAGTTCTACACGTAATTACAAACAGCAAAGCTTGCATCTTCTATTACAAAAAAAGAAAGCAGCAAAAAAAATCAAATAGTACTTCTCCAAAAATCCAAAACCCTACAATTGATTCATGTTACATTCTGTGGTTTTTTTTTGCCTATCTCCTACGCAGTATTTTAGTTTTTAACACTTTATCATTAACAATACAGAAGAATACCCACACCTAATTTATCATCACATTACAAGTAAGTCTGTTTCTCTTCAGTCCACACTTAACAGCATTTTGTTCACCCCACCTATGAGATATCTAAGAGTTTGAAATGGGTAAATAATCTATTTAAACTATTTTACCAAGTAAAAATATTAAGTTGTCTTACGCATGAGGGATTGTAGTTTTGAAAATATCCAGCATGCAAGTGCAAGTTTTATCCCAGATTTCTAGGGTAAACTTTTCACCATTAAGGATGACAACATTCTCCAAGCAGTTTGTACCAGATCGTGCCAGTTGCTCATTGTCTGTAAGAGACAAACAGTGCATTTGTTTATTCACACTCAACAGAATAAAATGTTAACATTTTTTTACGTAAATTTGTACAGGTCCTACCTTGTTGCACACACCAGTACAGCTGTGCAAATATATCATCCAAAAGAACATCACTAAGTACTTCTAAATACTGTGTAAATACATCACATATTGCATAAAGTGCATGGTTACAAGTAGTTGTCATCCATTCGGCTTTCTAGGAGTCAAAAAAGAGAAGAGTTACAACCCTAAGGTGAAACTCCTGGATACAAATATAGACGAACATTTGTGTTTAGTCATTTTGCTTTACAGTGACATGAAATTAATTTCTGTATCTTGAAACCTCAAAATTTGGAGCCTCAACTCCTACTTTGCTAACCAGGAGGTTAGCAACTGTCTTAGTGTCCAATCCTAGCTCAATGATTTAACACCAAGCTAAAACTGTGTTTAAGTGTTTTCCAGGGAAAAAGATTTACAAAGTGAGACATTTCCTAATACAAATAGCCAGACAAAGCCTCCCATACAATTGACAATTTTGATCTAACTTCTAATACTAATAATTTGCACATTAGTTACATTTCAAAGCCCATTTCAGTTGTTTTTCAGAACATTACCTGATCCTGGTTGATAGATCAAAACCTGGATGGCTGGTCAAAAGAGTGCAATGACAGCACAGTGCTGTTTTGGGTGGTTTTTGTTTCTTTGTGGGCTGCTTATGGGGTTTTTTGGTTTTTGTTTGGCTGAGGGGTTTTTTTTTTGCCTTGTCATCAAAAGATTTTGAACTATCAGAACTTATTTCTAATTGTGACTTCACTGCTGATTACAAGCCTCACTGAAGTGAGCATGTTGTGTCTCAGATTCCAAACATCAGATGTAAAGCTACACTTCTCCTAACAAACCCTAAATACACTGCATTTTATGCTAATCTTCTGTTGCTCCTAGTGTTAACTGCGAGACCTTTTACACACATGGCTTCAAAAATGAAAAAAGTGACAACACCTGTCAAGAGAATGCAACTAAAACAAAACAAGGCTATTAGAACCACAGGTCCACCACTCAAGTTCCGGGATTTACCCCACATTACTTGGCAAAGCTATATTACAGGTTTTCTACTGTAAATGTAGTTCTCATGTAAATGATCTTCCTCCATTTTTATCACCTCAGTCTGCTGTTCTGGCAGTTTCATGTTGTCAAATATCCTGAAGACAATCCGAAACAAATCCTGCCACCAGTGTTTTTCGTAAGTATGGCCATATGTCTTCATTATTTCAAACATGACTGTTAAGCCCCTGAAATGAAGAAAGAACAACTCATTTCAAGAGTTACAGAAAGACGTGAATGAGACCAAGTAAATACAGCTACAGCAGCAATAACAAACTCAAATACTGTTGAGAACATTATACATACACAAGAGCACACAAAATATAGGTAGAAAATCAGATTGTAAAAAAAGCACTTCATAGTCATAAGCAATAGCCAAAAAAATTTTTGAGAGCTGGGGTAATTTAAAATTAAAATAGTAAACCAACTCCTTTACCAGGGGCCACATAAATTAATAAATAAGTGTTTCTAGTTAAAAAGTACAAAAATCTAGAAACAAGTATTAACCTTCACCAGCTGTAAAGGGAGCCCAAATGCACAGCTCCTACGCCAATGTGTAAATTTAAAGTTATTTGTGTACAACTCCTCGTATTTCACATCAGAAGTGAATACACTTAACAAGGGAAAATCATAATCCAGGAAAACAACGAAGTTTTACATGAGATCAAAGCACAGCTTTGCTTTTTTAACCATTTCTGCAATCCTCGACTACTTAATGAATCATGGTATAAAGCCAGTTTTAAAATCCCCAAGGTAAGTAGGATGAGCAAGACACAGAATGCAATCCCAACTACATAATTTGTTGTTTATTATAACAGAAAATCAAAACTTCAAATGTAGAGACCACAGACTTAATTTCTATACTCCAGTGTCTATTTAACAGGTGCTTGTTGTTCCCACAGTGGTATCACCCAAATTAAATACATAAGTAATTTTACAGTGATTACATTTACCAAGAGTTGTTTTTATTTGAAAAGTGTTAAGTAAGCCCTTTAAAATTTGAATTACAAATACTGATTGTTACCTGGTTCTTACATCTAATTTGCATCTATTGATGATACAGGACAACTCAAAGAGAATTGGGAACCATCCTCGCACCCACACTCTGTCTTCAGGAGCTACATTCATATCATCACTTGTGTATTCCTTGAATGCCTTTAGAAGGAAACACAGAGTTATACAGTCAGAGAAGTTAGATTCTTCAAAATAAAACACTATTTGGACTGTAAACAACAATTTCTCTTGCAAGAGTACTACACCCTGATAACCTCAGATAAATTGGCAATCAAATAATTGGTATGACTGAGAAAGTGAACTGTTTTTCAAACGAATGCTTAGTATATTATAAAGAATAAACTTTTAAAAATAAACAAGATTATACATCCAAGCATTGGTTTTTGCTTGCAGTTTAGTGTGAGTCTCTTGCTCTCATTTTTATAGAGACAACTCTGAAAGTGAGGGTCTAACCATAACATTTTGAGGATATAAAGCATTTTTGGTTATGCCATTATCCATTTCTTCACATTTCTCAGTAGAGAACAGATCCTGAGATATGCTGATTTGCAACAGCTCTCAGGAATGCTAGTCACCAGCTGAACTGGATGGTAGGGAAGGGCAAAGGGGAATAAAAGAAGAATAGAAAAAACACAGATACTCTCAAAGCTTATGGCATTTATACTCCCATTGTTTCTGAGTAAAGTGCATTTCTCATTAATCCATGAAACCTGGAAGGGAAGCCAGTAAGTTTAGCCTAGCTATTTTTCTTTATAAAAGCACTTATAATTTAGTTAACACAGACTATACCTGAGGCCTGTCAGACACATATTTTGCACAGTGGCGAATGAGGCGGATCGCTTCCATACTGGTATCTGGAAATGCTGCATTGCAGGCAAATTCAGACAAGCACTTCACTGCATCCTGGAAAGAATCTATGGTTGCTGGGAAGTGTTTTTCAAACACGATTGCTGAGAGAAAAGTGTGAACAGGAGAAAAATAGTGTCATGCTTTAGAATCTATTAATTCTAATATGAACTGTCTGTAACAGAAGTCATGAGAGACTGGTTCATTGATTGGTGCCGTCAAATGCCTGAGTAGTAAGAAAAACTAAAGAAAAAGAAAGAATACAAAAAAAGTTACCCAGGGGGCATTTCATTTTGACAGTGAGCGTTTAAAATACATTACTGTAGCATCTAGTCTAAAGCAGGGAAATGTAACAGTTAAGTAAGACTAGAGCAGTAGGCTTACTGTTTAACACTAGTCTGGGTCACCAGAGCTTAAGAGGGATGCATGAAGCATGGAGCTTTATCTACTAATGGACCTCCTCCCCAGCAACATGTTGCCTTAAGTACTTTTGAAGAAAAAGAAGTGCTTCATCGATGATGAAACCATTTAATAAACTTGCAGAGGTTCAGACAGAATAAAGAGATCCCTTAAAGCCTAGGATCTGGATTAGAATAGAGAAAAAAAAATCACAGTGCCCCCTATCTCAGCACTTTCTCCTAAACAGGCCTTACACAAGCACAAATCAGAAACACAGAAAAAGATAAACTGACAACATATTAGTAAAATATGCACTTTTTTTTCCCCCCCAGGGGAAACCCCAGAATACTTCACTTAAATAAAAATGTACACACTAAATAGAATTATCTAAGGCCTGAGTTGTTTTACTACAGAATGCAACAAACAGACAAGTTTTTTTGAAAGGCACAAAGAAAACCAGTTAACCCTAATCTTACTGAATGAATTTTTTAAGTATTTTCCCAGAGGACTGCTTGGAAAGTGTAAATCATTGGTTCCAAGACACGAAGCAGACTCCACCATGCAAGTTGTGGGTCCACAGACAAAAAATGCTTCTTGGGCTCTAGAGTGAGACTCACTTCCATGACATCCGAACATCTTCCATACTCACTGACAATGTGTCCTGTAGTCTGGAATGCCAGTTCCACTATACTTTCATCCTGATCTGAAGCTGCCAGATGAAACACTGAGAAAATGTTTTTCCAGCCAGAACGAATGTTAGCAGCCTGGGAATTCACCATCTGTGCAATACACCGTACAACCATGTCTCGAATAGTAGGAGACCTAAATTAGGATAATAAACAATCATTTTTTAAATTAAATTACATAAACAATTAGAATAGTATAATTCTCTAATGACTGGTTTTACCAAAGCAGTTTTAAACATGTTTTGCAAAAGTTGATGCTTGTGGTCCCAAGCAATTCAATTAATTATATGTTATTACCTGTTTCTCTTCATTATATGTTCAAACGGTCTTAGGAAGTCCTTCTGAAACCGGAAATTAGCAAGTTCTCCTTTTTCCAAGAACTTCATTGACAATTGCCTTAATGAGTCTACTGCAAAAATAGCTACATCTTCATTGGGGTTACAACCAACCTGAGAACATAGAATAGAAAAGCAGAGTAAGCTTGCATCAGAATTCTTATGGATTCAGCACAAGCTGCATTTACAGTTGATAACAGAAAACTAAGCAGTACTGGAAAATTAACAAAATTAAACAGTAGTCAATTCCAGAAACCACATTTTTATGCAATTCAATAATCTCTAATTCCATCTATTTTCTACATTAAATAACCTGGCATTTAAAACCTCCTGAAAATAAGCAAGTTATCTGAAAAAGACTTCAACAGCTGTATTAAAAATGCATGTCAAGCATTCATTTGATAAACAGCCAGTTTGGACTTGAAGACAATCTCTTAAACCAAGCATTATGAAACACCCCCAAAAATTACAACACAAAACTAAGAGCAGCCAGTTCTAGACTCAGGTCATGATAAATAACTTCATGTGTACTTCTGTTTTTATATTTATTATACTGTGTACCTCTGCCTTCTTGCAGGTTTTCCAGCTTTACAATTTCTGTTGGTTTAAGCTTATAGAGAAGGACAGAAAAGCCACTATATAAGCACATGATTTTCCAATGAATCTCAAAATAAAATAATCTGTATCAATAACTGAAGGAACATGCACTATGAGCATTAACAGGGGTACCTTATTAAAATGATCACCAATAACTTCCCAGATCCTAGACCACTGTAACCTGATCCGGCCCATGTTGTAGTAAGAAATCTCTACAATCTTCTGCAGACTAAACATTCGAGGGTGGGTAGCAGACAGCAGCTCATCCATAGACACAGCACAAAGCCAGCGAACGAAATCCACTGTCAAATGACCACAGATTTTAATGCAATAGTCTTCCAAGCTTTAGTTTAGAGGGGTGGGGAGGGGTAGGGAAGAGATGAAACCTACCAATAGCATTTCCATCCAACCTTGTAGATCCTGTAAATATTCTGTAAAGTGCAGTTAAAGACATGGTTAAAATTTCTTAAGAAAAGCATCTGTTAAATGTATTCAAGCTTCCTTTCTTAACAATATATAGACAGTCTCTGATTACCTTTATTTATTAAAAAACAATTAGTAATTGTAAACACACAGTGAGAACACTGTCAGCTTTCATCAGCCCTGATCCAAATACAGAATTCAAATGTCTCCAGAGTACATAACAGCCGTTTGCCATGACAAGTAGATATCTGAAACACTTCCCATTATGAAGCAGGGAGGGACACTGCAAACCTAAACAGGTATTATGTGTTTGACATCAAGCTTCCAGTGCACTTGATGAGATTTTACTGCAAGACGACTTTTCATTGAACTGACATCGATCTTGCTGCCTGTACTTCAACCAAAGAAATGTTGTAAGCCTTCAAAATGATACCTTCTCATCAATTTTGACAACCATTAAGAAAATTATATGTTCTGATTTCTTATATGCTGAACAGGCAAGATCCATGAACACTTCAGTCAGATCACTACTGTATGATATAAACAGGGAATGTTCATGATATGTATTCTGCCTAGCCAAATCCAGTTAAAATAAATGTGACTCATAGAAAGGAAGACTGGAATAATAATTTTGGTCATTTCAAACAACATCTACATAACCTAGAGGATAGCAGGGAGTCGTAATTACATTTAAGAGAAAAAGAGTCTGACAATACTGGCCTCAATACTAAGGCAAAATGAGATTTGCTATCTGTTACTATATACAGCAAATCAAGATTCAATACACACTACAGCAGACTTTATTCTGCAAGCTTTCTGTAGTAATTTTTTCTCACTAAAAAAGCTTCTTGCCTCATCTTTACTCTGCTCCTTCTTGCAAAAATACCCATGATCCAAAAAAAACCACATTTCCTTCCCTCCCCCCAGCCATGTAGGCTTTTTCCAAATAAATTAATAAGGTCCTTTTCTTAGCACAGGATATTCAAACAATGCTTAAAAGACTTCAGGTGGCAACAAGAAATTTTGTACAATACCTGTCTACAGCAACAACAACACTTTGGGAGCTAGTTTCACCAATGGATTCTTGAATACTTGCTATCTGCTTCCAATCCACGTTTCCACCAACTACAGTGAAAAAAATTTGAAGAATGGGTAAGAGAGAACACAAAATGGGTTGGGAAGAAAGAAGAGTAAAAGTTGTGCCACTCCCAGTATAATTAAATATATTTTTAATTCACAAAAAAGAAAAGCATATTACGGATTTCCCTTGCATGAACTGGCCATCTCAGTGAACAGCTGCATATTGGTTTAAGTCCTAACTATCCTAACTACCTAATTATTATATCTCTATCCATGTATAAACTATATTGGTCCCTAAAAATTGTCACATTTGGAGCAACAGATACAAGGGAAAAAAGTAAAACCCACAAAAATCACCTTTTTTCCCTTCATTTTTCTACAAACCTTTGGTAATCTTTCCACTTATATAACTGAGAATATAGTTTAGAGGACAATTTTTAACATTTAATTAGCATGAAGTGAGTAAATCCATCCCAAAATATTTTATTTCTTATCATTCAAAAAGAAAAGTTTCCACCAAAATGCCATCTTTAAGCTACATCTCAATTACAGCAAAATTATCACCCAAAAATAGTGAGAAATATCTATAAATAAAAATAGCATTTATTTTGGAGGCTGGAAACTGTAACCCACATCTGGGAAAGCTCATATGAAGAGACTGCTAACCTTGCAGTGAGAAAAATTCTAGAATTTTTAGCAATCTCCAAACTCCCCTTGAACCACCATCAAAAAAAGAGCAGGAATCTTGCCATCAC
>VXBU01013641.1:1802363-1894637 GCA_013400315.1 Bombycilla garrulus | reverse complement strand
TATCTTGTACTCAGCATTTTTTTTTTTTTTTCCCCAGGAATACAGAAAAGAAGACTGGAAGAAGGCAAGTAGTTCTGTTCTTAGAGGTTTGCTGAGAGAAGAACACCCCAAGTTTCAGCCTGCCTCAGAGTCTTTATGTGCTCCATCCACACTTGGAGGTGGCTGGAGATGACTGTGTCAAATCTATATAACCTGACCCACCTGAAGTACTTTTCTAGGNCTTGAAAACCTAAACAGACAGCAGACAGACTCTAAGACTTGTGAAATCTTTTACAATGAAACACAGGAGACAGCTATGTAACTCCGCTTTATGAAAAATCAGAGTCCTCAGATTCCCATTGTCCAAAGAGGCTTTCTGGTTACCCAGGAAGTATACTTTTGCTATGACCTACTCAGAGCAGCAGGTTTTGTCTTCCAACTTCGTAAACAGAAACTGACATAAAAGAAATGTGAATTTCACAATTACAGCTCCAAGTAAGGCAACATTTTTACCAAAGGAGCAACAGACTAGATGTTTATTCTTTTACTTTTAAAACCCCCATGGTTAGTGATGTTTTGAATTTCAAAGCACAACAACAAAAAAGGGCCACAGCAGGAAGATAATACCGAAGATGAAGACATTATAATGGAGATGCCTGAATAGCCATACCTGAATCCTTGCTGAGGCAGTAAATGAGCAAAAGAGCTTTTGGGTCTGTTTTTTTCTGGATCTTTGTTATTTCAAAAAACACATTAACTTTAGCAATAAGGGTGAGTGCTGCTGCTTATCCACATCTGATTTTGCAAGAAGGTCTGAAAGATGGAGCTTCTGTGTCACCAGACTGCAACTTCACTCACTCTAAACAACTATTTTCCTGTAAAATATGTCTGTGTATATGGACATACACACTATGTGTTCTTCACAGGAATTTGGGTTTATAGAAAGCCTGCTTGAAACCGAGTTTCAATGCATACTTTGGAGTAATCATAGAAAATTAAACTATATGCAAGAAGGGATTTATGGAAAGAAGTGAAATCACTGAAATCACTGAAACAGTTGAGAAAATGTTCTAATAGCCCCTTGGTGCATGAACACCAAGATAAGCATTTTCCTATAAGATTGAAGCAACATTATTAAAAAAAAAAAAAATAAAAAAGAAAATGGTGAAGTTTCCATATGTGCACTGTAATAAGCATTCCAGAAATTCAATTCAGAGAAAAACATTTTATGTACTTGGGCATAAACTATTATCCCTAGAAATGTAGCTGACAGCAGCAGAAGGTCTTTACGAGCTGGACCTATACCAATGACTGTCAAGTATGACTTAGAGACACCTGAAGACCATTTACATTCTTGAGTTATGAGGACTGAAAACCTTTAAAGGCCAGTTCACTGCAGCACAGAAAAACTGCCAGCATTTGGAAGTAGCCAAGTTGCACAGGTCATCAGAGAACACTAAAATGAAGGATACATATTGGAAGGGCAGGAAGAAGCTCAGTGTATGAGATGTCGGCAGACTCATTGATTTCCAGGCCTAAGTTTTCCCTTCCTCAATGCTTGGCACGGTGAGGGGAGTACAGAGAGGCAGGCAAGAGGGGAGCATAATGGAAAGAAAAGGAATGACTATAGAAGAAGAAAAACTGTCCGAGGAGCTGGATGATTAGGACTAGTCTGAGGGCTAAGATCAGGGAAAAGAGAAAATTATCATTACTCAAAAAAAAAGTTACATGAAAAACTGAGGGAAGACAAAGCTTTTGTTTGGCTGTGGTGAAGCTCAAAAGGCAGGTGATACTTAGCATCACACTATAACTGAAATTTTCTCATAGCCAAAAAGACTTTGATGCTTCCAAAGTTTTTTAATACCCTACACCTGTATATTTTAACTGTGTTACCATTTAAAACAAAACAAATAAACAATACCCCCACTCTTCTGAAAGTAAATTTAAGGTAAGTGTCACACTTTTCTAGGAAGATAAGGAAGATCATCTCATTTTTGCAGTATATTTTGGTGCTCAAGCCTAAAAAAGGCACTTACTCAATACTGAAGTAACCAGACTAGGAAAGAAATGGAATTTCAGAATTTAAGCTAAATTGATCTCCCACTTGGTTTGAATTCTGTGTATTTCTCATAAAGCTCCACAACAGATGCTTAACCTACACATACTGACTTGCTTACTTGGTAAAATACTTGGCACACTAATGTTGCAGTATTATTAAATCTGGTCATACCATCTGCAATCCATTCTTAGTTGGAAAGCTATATTTTAATAGAAGTGAATAATATATATAATCTTCTTATATTTTCCACTCTAGCAGTAATAACAGAACAAACTAAATATTCCAGAAATTTGAATAAGTCTATTTAAAGCGTAAGTTTTACAAGGACTACTTTATGGTCTTTTGTTAGAACCTCACATAAAAACACAGAAAAAAATTAAATAGTACTTTGAACAAAACCAGTTAAATTAAATACTTCATATCTGAATTACTTACCCAGTCCCAGCCCCACAAATTCATCAGGTGCCTGATCTTTTGTTCCAGTAAAAGAACCTTCCCTGCCACGCACTGTCCCTGAGATGTAGCGAGGTTTTACTCCAGTTCCTATTAACTGTGCCAGTTCAAGCTGACTGATGCATTTCAGAATCTATTCCAGAGAATGAAGAAGTTATTCACCAACAAAAAGCATTTTGAAATAGTAAAAAGCAAGTAAAGACCTTTTGAAGAAAAAATTTCTAAACACTTGAGGTCAGAAAATCTGTTCTTTTGTCTAAAATGAATATGAATTCAGATAGTACTGGATTTGTCTCTCAGTTTTATTCCTCACCTAGACATGTTTTGCTGCTTTAATTGGCCGCATAATGTATGCAACAGAAGTATACAGGCAGCACTTACCTAAACCCCACGGTGTTTATGCACAAATAAACACACTACTGTGTTGAAAATCAGTGAACATGCTTTCTTACAGTGTAAGTATAAATGACTAGTACCTCATGCCAGGAATTTCCTAAATAGTTTCCATCTGTATGAGCCACCGTGATGAGAGTTTTAATGGTGTCAATATTCTTCTGCTTCATTTCAGTAATACCAGAACTCACTGTAAGCAACGTGAATCTTGCTAATGCTTGAACATAGGCATCTCTTTCAAGCTACAAACAGGAGAGAAAGAAACAAAAGTCTCATAAATATTTTTGCCATTTCTTGTTCTTAGTACAATCTGTGTGATTTCATCAACTATACCATGGGTGCACTGGCCCTTGGCTGGTGTCAAACCATGACAACCTTTTCTTCCTGGAACTGAATTTCCAAAGCATAGTGAAAATATCTCAAGTTCTTCACCAGTAGGAAGATATCTGTGGGATGAAATCAGGTTCCTTCTATTCAGGAACATGAAGTGTCATGTCTGACAGCATAGAACACCTAAGTTGTGTTTAGGTTTCCAGTTTGGTCTTTTGTGGGGAAAACAGGATGCTGTTTCAGAAGAAGTGTTGCTACTTAGCTGGATTTTCAATACTCTTGTACTATATTCAGACCTACTCTGAAAATGCTGCTTCAGCAAACTCCCTGAAGCTTTAGCATTTTTTTGTCAACAAAATCTAAAAAATGTATCTGAAAGGCACATTATGCCAATTCCATGGAATTGCTCAAAAGCTATTTGGTTTACTACACATCATTTGGAACACCTCAAAAGCTTCTGAAGCAAGTGGCATGGGTAAACACCAAGTGACCATAATCTAAACAGATCTCCCAAAACAAAATTCTACCCAGTTACCCAATTTTTATGTGTGTAGTATCTATAAGCAACAGAGGGAACTCCTCGGATCTCACATGAACCAATTACAATGGTAAAAAGGGGATTACAACTGAGCCCACAAGTGCATTTTATTCTCCTGCTATGTATAAACTGATGGCTGTAAAGCGAAATGATTGTACACCAGATAAACAAATGACAATTATGGAATATATTGAACTGTTTGGATATTTAGGGCTATATTTAACTAAAAAAATTATTGAGCATAGAAAACAACCAAACATAAAATNNNNAAAAAAAAAAAAAAACAAAAAAAAAAAAAAAAAAAAAAACCAAAAACAAAACAAAAAAAAAAAAAAAAAAACAACACCAAACCCAGGAAGAAAGGAAGAATGGGATTCCACAGAGAAAATACCACAACAATGGGCTTATGTAGAAGGGACAGATGGCCACTGAGCCACTGACCACAGTATAGCTGCCACATTCAAACCCAACCATTACTGCAGGGTATGCTGGCAAAGGCACAGAAAGTTATGTAGAAGTACAGAAAAATCAAGTCTTAAAGAAAGTGTACTAAGCAATATAGCTTTAGAGTCTACAAACTGCATATCTTCCATAAAAACAAAAGGTTTTCAGTTACTCATTCATGTAGGTACTCCCCCCTCCCCTCTTTTTCTAAGCCAGCAAAGTAGAAGACAAACAACTAAACAATGTGTCCATCACCCACAAATTTAAACCTGATGATATAAGCAGATTAAGTACATCCTTTTGATGCATATCTTGTCTCAGATGCTTCAAGGCAGAAGTCAGACTGTGTGTCAAGTCTAAGATCAAAAGCATAATTAAAACCATAATCTATAATTGAGGTTTTAAGAGGTGAGCATGCATAACTTAAACTATATTGTGTACTCTGGAAATTTTCTTAAAATTAAAGGCATCCAGGTCCCTCCATTATCTCTCAAGGTGTATAAATGATTATTAACTCTTAATTTCTGTACATTTAAATGATTATTAACTCTTAATTTCTGTACATTTACAGAAGGAAAATTGAAAAGTTGCCACCATGGGTTAAGCACACGAGGAAAAACTTCATTCCAACAGAAAAGATCCTTAAATCAGCTCAAGTACAGATGTGCCAGTCCCCCTTAAAGCACCAGAGCTATTTGGTGACTGCAGTCAGACAATATCCCATCTAACCAAGACCTTGAATTGGAATAATCCTCTAATAATGAAATCACCAACAAACCAGTGCTGTTTTAGTTATATCAACAAAACAGAATTTTCATAGAAAACCAAGAAGTAGTAATGCTTATATTGAAAATGCAAAAGCAACACTTCCCATTTTCTGAAATTTAAAAACTTGGTTTTGGAAGATCTCTCATTCAGTCATGCCCCAAGCCAATGGAAGGGTACAACTGAATCATAGGGATCTTAGAGAAAACATGTCTTTGCCCTCCCCATGCAAGGCTGACCACTGCAGAACTGGGAGGTAAACTTTACAGCTGCAGAAATGTATACTGGTATCAGTTCCACTTTTTCAGCTTAGAAACAAAAGTAACCTGAGAGTGTTTCACTGAACATCTGCAGGCTCCAGGGAAGGCTTTGTTATTCAAAATTTTTTAAGTCTGTTCAGCTCAGGGACAGGTGGTAGCGCAGAAATTAGGTGGAAAAACAGAGGAAAGAAACATCACATGATCTTTTTTAAGCAGCTGTATCACAGGTTCCAGAGTGTCTTTTCACATGAGTGGTAAAAGGTTACCTAACTTGCCAAATACAAGTGAAGGGGAGAAGGAAGGAAATTCTGTATTGTATCATAGTTCATCATCTTCTATTTAGTCTTATACAGTTGGTTTTTGGGTGGATGTGTTCTCTTGGTAAGCATTTTCAACATCCACATTAAATAACACAACACCAAACACACGGATTTTGCTTGCCCCTCTTCAGCTATTTTTATAATGGACTTATGGCAGACCAGTACTCCATTTATTAACTAATAATCTACAATAACATAATTGTACCTTCCCTACCAATGGTTTCTAGATGAAAAACAAAATCCAAAAAAACCCACAAAAGACCAAGTTTAATCACCATTGCCCTCTGGAGCCAGAAGGTCTGGCACTCTTGGTACTACACTTAATCCAAGATCCATTCATTCATTACATCAGTAATGCCATTTCCAGTGCCATAACTGTTAAAAGGGATTTTTAGACCTTTTTCTTTAGACATTTAACTTTACAGACATCTCAGATTAGTATAATCTCTCTGAAGTTGAGAACAATATTTCAAATACAGTTCTCAGAGAGACTTATTTTATGAAACAACACAACACATCTACACAGCTTTGTAACAATACTAGAAATAAAATACTTTGACATAAAAGTAGTCAATTTCTAGAAAAACAAACATTCAGTGCAGAGGTATGGAAGCACTTACCACAAAACACCAGAAAAAATAAAGGTCACTTCATGTACACTGCCAGTTAAATATCAGATGAAATAGCAACGTCAGAAGCAGGCAGCCTTTACGTATTGCAGTGCACAGCTTCAGCAGCAAGGACTCTTAGAACCCCACTAACATTTTGGTGGTACATAAAACAAAGTATTGTCTCAATCTTACATTTTTTACCTGAATGTTGAAAATGCAAGCAATCCGGATTGCACATCGTATACCCTCCAAACAAAGAGAGGCAACTTCGGTGTCATCACAGTCCTGCAGACCCACACTGAATGCAGCCAGGAAAGGTGTCCATGCCAGCTGGAATGTATGCAAAGCAAGTGTTACATTTGCAATTGTTGGCACTTGAAGGGAATGTTATAGCTTCACCATCTCGCTGAAGCGTAAATTCCATTCTTAACTTACATCAGCAACCTTAAAGCTGTCTTTTGACAAAAAGGAAACAGAATATACAGACATGAGACACATAATAGTATAAAGTGTGGTTAGAAGAGACATGAGACACAGAACAGGGTAGAAGTAATGCAGAGTTGAGCTCCCCTCAAAAGCACTTGTCCTCTCCCTCAGCAACAAACACACAGCCATCTTCAGATAATTGTAAAAACCAAACCCTAAAGCTGTGCCAATTAGATGTCTGTTAGTGCTTTAGCATTCCCAGGATGACACTTATCTTTGCACACTGAAAAACAGAGTAAACAGTTATTATAATAATCAATAAACTAGAGAACACATTTATGATAAAAAGTACATACTTAAGTAACAGTAGCTTGTCCTGATAACACCAGGAAAAAGAAAAATAAAAGGAGGGTGGTGAAAATAAGGAAAATGTTATTAATAACACTAAAATTATGGCAAGCCGACAACAACAACAAAAAAGTCCAGGACATCACTCTTGCCTTCTCTCTCTACTAATAATTTTGTTGCCGTTATCCCTCCATCTTTTTGTACCTAAGCCACTATTGATGTTTCCCATTCCTCTTGCCTTAGGTGGCACTGAGGGTGTAATATAGGCCACTAAAGTTACTGCAAGAGAGTCTACATAGTCCCCTCCTTGTGGTCAGAACTCCCTCTCTCAAAGGCAGGAAAACCAGTCAGAAGATGCAGAAGATCCTGCTGTAACTACACGGGGTTATGGAGAGGGAACACCACAGAACCCAGAATGATTTTAGAAATAGTTTTACTTGAAGTCACTCCAGATGAAATACAATGGGCACAGCAAGAAGCAACAGATTTAACACTTACTTTCATAATAAAATGATGCACCACAGAGCTTTGGTTTCATTTAAGCCAGCAACTCCAAAAGCATTACCTTCAAAAAGCATTTAATGCTTGCACATACCAAGCCATGACTGTGGGACAGTATTTAAAAGCACTGGACGAATTCACAGATTCAGGATTTCATTCCCTATTGTATCACCTTTAAAGGTCCCTTCCAACTCCAACTAGTCCATGATTTTACATTCAGAAATGTATGTTTTTTCCCACTGCCTTCCTAATTTTCACTACTATTGAAACCAAAACTAATCTTTAAAAAAACTACAAACCTGAAATAATTTCTTAAGAAGTATCTAATGGTCTGTATACTGTGCTTTGTAACTAGATGTATGCTGCTATTTGTAAGCTGTTTTGTTATTACAGGTGAAAAATCAAACCTCAAAACCAGACAACCAACTCTGGGCTGCTTAGATGGGTGCATAAAGTAAATTTTGCTGTTTTAAAAATTTAGCCAATGTATCTGTAAACACAGTTACAATGACCAATTTTCTGTGGACATCAATAGGTGAGATACCCAGAAAGTTGTAAATTTTTGCTGAAAATTTAAATCTAAATAAAAAATATGAAATAAAGTATTCAAATTCCACAGTTGTCACTTGTTTTTGAGAAGAGGGCCCTCTGTTTGATAGATTAAGCTACTGTCCTCAGTATTTCAATTAGTTCATGAACATCCTCAAGTAACTTCAAGTAACAACTTTTAGTTTTTTGCACCTTCAGGAAATGTGTTTAGGGTGTTAATTTAACCAGGATGCTTCATACTTTGTACCTTTGAATATGAACTCTGGAAATACACTTTTCAGATAGTAAAAGGTAGGAAGTATTAGTATCTTGAAGAAAATGTTATGAATTTTACAGATGCCTGCATGTGAATTATTTAATTTCAGCCTTCAGAAGTCAGAAGAGAGAAAGTATAGTTCATCTCTGCTATGTGACACCTTGAACAGCCAAAAAAATTTTTTTAACAAGGTCTGTGCTTAGTGCTCCTCAATACAAATCAAATACTATGCTAGTTTTTTTTAATAAGGTGACAAAGAACTGGTAATTTTGCCTCCTAGGCAGCAATCCTGCAGTGAGATCCTCAGTGTGCCCAGCTAGCCAAGAAGGCCAATGGCATCCTGGCTTGTACCAGCAAGTGTGGCCAGCAGGACCAGGGCAGCGCTGCTCTGCACTCAGCACTGATGAGGCCACACCTGAATCCTGTGCTCAGTTTTGGGCCCTCGCTGCAAGAAAGACACGGAGGTGCTGGAGTGAGTCCAGAGAAGGACAACGGAGCTGGTGAAAGAGGTGGTTGTTGGTCTCTTCTCCCAAGTAACAAGGGAAAGGACGACAACAAGTGGCCTCAAGTTGCACTAGGAAATATTGAATATTAGGAAAAATTCCTTCACAGATACAGTTGACAAAAGCTGGAACAAGCTGCCCAAGGAAGTAGTGCAGGCACCAACTGTGGAAGCATTTAATAGACCTGGAGATGTGGCACTTGAGGTCATGGTTTAGTGGTGGGCGTGGCAGCACTGGGNTCTCTTCTCCCAAGTAACAAGGGAAAGGACGACAACAAGTGGCCTCAAGTTGCACTAGGAAATATTGAATATTAGGAAAAATTCCTTCACAGATACAGTTGACAAAAGCTGGAACAAGCTGCCCAAGGAAGTAGTGCAGGCACCAACTGTGGAAGCATTTAATAGACATGGAGATGTGGCACTTCCGGTCATGGTTTAGTGGTGGGCGTGGCAGCACTGGGTTAACAGCAGGACACAAACCTTTTAAGAGTCTATTTCAACCTAAATGTTTCTGTGTTTCTTGGGCCTGGAGCTCCACACCTAAGCTCACAGCACATCCCTCCAGGGAACCATTTGTTTATTCAGTGGTAGTGGTCTGAGCCTTTACTTCCCTGGAGTAGTTCACAAAGGGGTCATGTGAGGACTATGACTTGAACAAGGGCACAAAGGAGAGTAAGGCAAAGCCGTAACAATTTATCTCAGTGGCAGATGACTGCTGTGAGTTGGGTATGCCTGAAACCACATCCAAGAGCACACTGAGGCATCATACACTACTGAACATACTCCATCTGTGACTCTGATTCACTGCTATGGAAAAGGCATTTGGGATGCAGACAGCTTTGCACTTACACAACAGTAGCAGAGAGGTGTTTAGAATAATAGTTTAATACACTTAAACTCTTGTATGTTTATGCACATGTACCTCCCCTAACCTGGATCACAGTCCTAGCTTTCTAAAGTATTGATCTGCAACAGACAACATTAGATGTAAGTTTTTTCCTGATAATTGCTCCACTGCCTTAAGATGCTTCTTCTATCATCATAGAAACTTCTTAAATTCCAGGATAAATGAAACTAGATTAGAAGGCTCAAAATCCTCTCTTTCCTGTAGCAAGTTAAATAACTCTCAAAATGGGCAAAACATAGCAGATGCAAATTCTTAGTATTTTCAATAAATCTTGTCAGTCAGCATTTTGAATTAAGAAACTGTGGTATTCTACATGATTATCTAAACATGTATCTCACCTTAAACATGGGTCTCACATGCTCCAGGTGTGTTGCACTAGTAAAAGGGGCCTGAACATGGCTCACTGCCTCCATAAGAGCTTTAGCTGTTTTAGCCATTTGCTCCATTTCCAAGTTATACAGGAGTCTTCTCTGCTTCTCACTAGCAACACCTGCAAAGACATTTTTTTCTCTCACTTGTGCACCTTTAGCAATGTAATGATTTTACATTTTTCATAAAGTACAACACTCAGATGAATTTTTGCATTATCTTCACTTTCTGAAATTATCACACCAGCCTTCTCATATTTCTTTTACAGTATAGATAAAATTTAACTTAAGGCAAAGTTGTGTCTGAAATGTAAATAGAACAGAATAGAATTTTAATATTTGAACAGCAGTTTTCTTCTCCATCACCTCAACTGACAGCATAAATATCACCCCCGCTAAGCTAAATTCAAAATGAAGAGATATTTCACAGCAATCCATCAGGAAAGAAAATAACAATAAAAATAACTGGACACCCTTTTCCAGTGTGACAACTACATTAAACCTTTTCATTTCCATAACAGAACCACCATCTTATGAAGACAGTGAAATCCAAGTAGTATGTAATAATCACCTTTTTAAAAATTACAATAAAACATTACGTTAAGTAAATGAATACTGAAAACAAATTTTGCATTTTCCAAATGCAAATTTCCTGCAAGCAATCTGTTCATAAGGCTAAACTAGGACTTAAATTATATAAATATGCTGGGAAAAATTTAAGTCTCTCTTAACGCTCTGTGTAGAAAAGCTAGAATGAGTAACATCTCAATCTTCACACTGTGCAAAACACAAAGTTTTTCTGGTATCTGAGAGAAGATATAAATAATTAATGAAGTGCACCCTAAGAATCAAATATTGCAAGTGTTTAAAGACTGATTGGTTTTTGCAGGAAATCACAACATTACTTAAGAAATACAAGGCACACACTGCGTCTGTGTTCTGCTCTGTACCTGCTGGCAACCATGTAACTTCATAGAGCCCTCAGATTTCCCAGTGTTGCTGCTCAACAGCAAAACCTGCCTCCTTCAGGGTCAATGCACTGATTGCAGAATTCAGATGCACAGGGAAGTGAAAATAAGCAGTTGTATTTAATGCAGATTTGAGAGGTTAGCATCACACATTTATGTTAAAAGAAAAGGATATGAAAATAGAATCCAGGACCCACTGTGAGTTAAGTGAGCGGTGTTTGCTTCATTCAACTCTTGTTTTAAAAAGGAAAACTTCATGAAACAGAACTGTCAGCCCTTGAAGAAAGTTAACAATGTCACTACTTACTTTGTTTACTGGATTTTGTGGGTATTGTTAATTCTTTTGTTTCTTTCATTGAAATCTTCTTTCCAGCTATTTCATTATAGATAGCAGACAGATATTCTTCAGGGAGATCTTTACTGTCATTGATACCTCTATTCATTTTAATATACTGTTCTTTTGTCATTTTATTCTTAACCTGAAATGCAGAAAGTAGCTGTAAATATCAACAAATGAGGCAACCTCATCAGTTACAATGCCTCCTATAAAACTGCCCAGCCCGTGAAAAGTTACCATGAAGGATAAACCTGCTGATTCAGGAGACATTTTTAAAGTATTCAACACATCCAAGACTACACCGTCAAATCTACAATATACCACAAAGCCATGAGGACATTCCAACACTCAAGCATTTGGCAGGATCCACAGATCAAATGTATATCAAATTAGACATACATTCAAAACAAAAAAATAGGGAAAAAATACTTTTTCTTCTCATACAGACCAAACTATCTATTATGCAGAAATCTACCTTACAGAAAGGTCTAACCAAAAAAACTTCAAAACCTCAACACCCATGAACACCAAGACTGTTACTTAAAAGTGCATGAATGTACACTACCTTAATTCTTATACAGATACTTGTGTTAAATTAGAACATCTAGCTTTTCCAACTACACTGTCACAAAGCCTGAAAGTTACATGCCTATGAATTACACAGATATTTATTCCAGCAACATACCTGTGGACTGTGAAGATCTGTTGTCAACATGATAATTGAGTAAGCTAAAACATATGCAGTATCTGCACTAGCAAAAAGAGTTTGCCTGAAGGCAAAAAGGAGAGAAAGAATAGCAAATTTAATTTATTAGGATTTTTTACTAATTACTCAGCTTTCCAAAGTTCTGAAGAGGAAGCACATCTTACCCTTGGTTACATTCTAAATATCTAGCAGCAAATTTCTCCATTAAGCGATCGATTTTTTGAGCTTCTCCTGGCAGACGAAATCCTTCTAGAAACATGCGCAGAGCTGAAACGAAATCCTTTCCCGAAAAGTCGTGTTGGTCCACATACGCATACATGACTTCTTTGTTAAATTTATCATTGTCCCCCAGGAACTCTCCAACCTGAGTCTAAAATAAGAACAGACAAGACAAACTAGTGCATTTATATTCGAAAAATAAATATAAATAACAATAACAGTCAAATGTCTTACAGAAAGAGAGGCTGTATTGCAGTTAACTGAAACATACTCCTGCTTCTCCTCTACTGCCTAAAGTAAAGTATTTTGGCCATATATTCCATAATAATGCTCTTACGTACTCACATGTATATGCCTATATTCTTCCTTCAATGCTTTTATTCACATGCCATTTTTTTGTTAAATGAATTCCACACATGTACAAGACAAAGTTATTATTACTAGTGATTGTTCTCTGCTATAATGATTTTTGTAGTTAAGAAACTAATTACAGGCATGAAAAGCTTACTAAACTCTGTCCCTTAGAGTACTGATCTCAAACAGATGCAAGGGATGCTCAAATAAAAATAGCTGGTACTCAAATACACCTGAGTTGATCGCTGTCAACACAACACAGTACAGTGCAAAGAGCATGCATTCAGATAAAGATGCCTGTATATGTAAATTGAGGTTAAAAATGTTTTGATGTCTGATTCTAAGCATTAATACTGAAATTTGTGACTTCAGCCACAGCTGCAAATATGGGCACCAATGGGTGTAGCTTTTATGCACAACGGTGAGAAGTGCTGTTTCAGAAAGTTAGGTTTCTCATGACAGTATTCACATGAGATATTCCCACCCAGATACTGCGGGACCCTTCCAAGCCCAGCAACAGCTGCTAGCTGTAAAGAAAATCAAAGAAGTAATCTTGATTAAGTGACTTTCCTGTGGGGGCAGAAAGAAGTGTTTTTAATGTTGTTCCACCACATTATTTTCACCATCTGTGAAGGCCAGATGCTTGTGGTAGTTCCTTATTGAAGTATATAGGATTTATTAAGTTGCTTCAAGCTATACTAGCAAGTAAGTACAAGTTTTGAGTCAGCTCACATAGGTCAGTCTGCAGTACGCAGAGAGCACAGGGCAGAGCTCTGCTGCAGCCTCCAATTCAAATTCCTTAAACTTACAAATTTTAGAAGAGAGAGAAGGCTCCTTTTCTTCATACCACAATAATATGTTACATACTCTAAACACCATCAACTGATTTGCAATTAGTATAAACACATCAGCATGAGCACAGACAACCATCAGGAAAACAGTTTCCTTACTGAATCTAATCTTTCCTCTTGATGCAAGAATTGAGCAATATCTTCAGGGGTAGTGCCAAGCATTCCTTGTTCTTGCAGGTACTGAATCCCCCTCTTTGGTTTCTTGTTGAATCTGTACAATGAAGAGCAGGATGAAATGAGAGTTAACCCTTTTACCTATGCATAAAGCTTCACCAGCTCAAGTAAAAAAACTCAGAAATTTCAGATGAGATGCTGAAAAATCTAGACATTAAATATTTTTCCTTTATCAAAGTGCAGATTAGATAGGAATGAGCCATTCCCATTTACTCTGGCACTCATGAAGAAAAAATATTCCACAAAGACAGCAAAATCTTGAAAAGAACAATTATGCTGTTGATTTTTATCTTAATCTGTATGAAATAACCAACAAATCCATTAGTTGCCTGTAAAAATGGAAACATACAGAACACAGAACCAGGAAACTGAAAGAAACTGAAGACCTAAAGGACTAGGGCATATTCGTGCAGCATCCCAGAACTACATTTTCATCTTTTGCATAAAATAGACCTCACTGAGATTAAGGTGACGAAGATGAAATCACACAGAAGATTCATGTCAGAATGCGCTGAGAAATTACACTATCCTCCAGTTCTTATTATGATAAGTTAATTAATCGTAAGATCTCATCAGCATAAGCATATAGGCATTTTCACCAGTAACATGTACATTAAAATGGGTCATATTCAAATGATCATGAGTTCAATGTTCTTTTTATCCAAATATAAAAACCTTATTTTTAGACAAGCAGGTCTGGAGAAAAAAGAACAAACATTCAGAGTACTCATCTTCTAGCTGTGAGGAATTAGGTTAACACAAAACACTGTTGACAGGCTCCAAAGGGGACACCATTCAGCACTCTTTCACCAGAGGAAGTGCTGTTACATCCAGAGTTTTTTTCCTAACACAAGATGAGTATCTATGAGGAGAAGGAAGAAAAACCCAGGAATCTTCATAGCTCCAAAAGAATCCACCCTCCCATGGGTGATAAAAGGGCACTCACAAGTCAATTCCTTGTTCTATTATTTCCTTTTGCTGCTTTAGGACTTCAAACTGCTCTGGGTTGTCAGTGCCAGACATCTGTGTGCTGTAACTGCCAATTCCTGATGAAGCAGTAGAATCCAAAGAATTTAAGCTTCCATATCTGTTAATTGTCTCAGGGTGTTTGGTTTCACTGCTGTCTTGCTCTGTGGGTTTTTCTTGGCCTATAAATTGCAAAGGGTTACATATATCAAAAATACATACAGCGAAAACAAATAAAAATCACATGACAAATCCTCAATGTAGGCTTCTAAAACTCAGGGTTATTTTCAATTATGTATTTACTTTAAATATATATATTCTGCTTTTGTTTTGGTTGGGAAGGTAAGTAATAATTTAAAATATCACTACAACATATCAAGGAGAATTCTTTCAGTTCATCATATACTGAAATTTCAAGTCTTCAACTGAAACTATAATTTGAGGCACTTGAGAAAAAAACCCCAACACCTCAGAAAGCCAATTACAGCTTTTATATTTTATTTTCAATTTCAGTGTCACTTTTAACCTGGAGCAACTATTCTAAGTTTTTTGAAACACAGTGTCTAAAAGAATTTAGGCATGCCAAGGAACTGGTGTTCTCACTTCACAAAGACAGTCATGCTATCCAGTCCGAGAAAGTTTACTACTTCACCCACCAACTTTAAGTGCTTAATATGAAAATTCTGGCACAACTTTAGGTTGCATGAAAACAAGATTAAAACAAGTAATTATTTCTTTACTTCATGGCTTGCAACAATCAACTTCTACAGCTATAAAGCGTATAAGTAAATATTCAGTAAATAAGTAATTTTTAAAATAATCAATAAGGAAGTAAAAAAAGGCTCTCTATTCATGTTGTTTTAGCTGTTATTTAATCAAAATGAAATTATATAAAAATTAGAGGAGCTTCAAAGAAATTTTGAGACATTTTTAAAATCAGAAATACAGAAAATAACAGGATTTAGATATTTTCAGTCCAGCAGCATTCTAGGAATTCATACAATTAGGAAAAGACAACTAAGACAATTTGTTAAAATGACACCAAACTTACCAATATTCCTACCAAATGAAAAATAGTCTGCACATTAACAGCACCAAAATGCTGGAAGAACACACTCGAGTCCTGCAGCACTTCATTACTAAAGCCAGAAGAAACACATCACATGTCTTACCAAGGGTTGTCTGGGAATTGGGATTTACATATTGATCCTTACTCCACTCCACCATGCATTTCAAGATCGATACTAAGCATTCCAGTCCTTTTTTCCTCAAACTTAATTCCTAGAAAATATTTCATAAACAATTAATTAGTGGACTGGAGAGTTTAGTCTAAAGCAATCATGCCAAGAAACATGAAACTTCATAAAGTTTGGTGCAGTTTTTACCTGAACATTGGACATGCCAAGTTCTTGGCTACCCCTTCCTTGAGCAATCTTTGATAAGTCATTAACCAGCCTTTCAAATATATTTGCTGCATTTAAATCACAATCATAGTTCACGTAGATGTCCACCACACTCTGAGCATCTAGAAATAAAGTGACATTGTCAACCCTGGAACAAAAACTAGGTAGTTTAATGAAAGGCATTTATAGTTTTGTTCTTTAAGATAAAAAACAGAATCTAGACTACAATAGTCCTTAATACCTGCACATATCCTTGTCAGCGTTTGTATAACCATCCACTTATGATCAAATGAGCTAGTAGAAGTTTCCAAGATGTACAGGAAAATTTCTTTGAAGAAAACCTAAAAATATTCCAGGAAGAGGGAGGAAAAAAAATTTATTACAAAAACAGTCACTAACTTTGATGGTCAAAATTCTGACATAACTCTGAAAGCTGTACTTAGAAGTACAGGAAATAATGAAAAGTCAATAAAGGGAGAAAAGGAAGAAATACAACTTATGTTTGCTATATGCAAATTAGGAATTTGAATTATTTACTTATGTGCTTCTGCAGTGTTGCCCAGGTTTATTTTCCAAGCATTAAAAACCAGAAGAATTTGGAATAATGTAAAATCTTGAAGGACAGTCTAAGAAGAAGCCTAAACTGCTGTTAAGAGCTCATTTGGGATTTTGAAAGAAGAGGTATTACCTCACGACAAAAATACTTTATCTACAAGATGATGACATTATGGCACAAACATAACAAACAGCTACTTATGCAAATTTGAAGTATTCGACCTTCATTAGAAGGCAAACATGACACAAAAGAATCACTCTATAGCATTAGATTACTATTAGGTTATTAGTGTCAGGCACACCACGCAGCAACTCCATAAACAGGAAAGCTACTTTTCACTGGAATGCAGATAAGTTTGCCCCACAATCATTTTAGATGCTTTTGTTTGGAACAGAAACTATTTTATCTCCTCTCAATTAACTCCTCACTAGCTCCATCAGCACCATAGGCTGAATAATTCAGCCGAGCTTAGCAGCTAAACTAAGGCTACTTCTCACCTCTTCCCTTGAGCAGTGGGAACTGCTGTAAGAGCACCTGAACTCAAAACTGAACTGCTACAGGGTATTACACCACCCTTCTGTACTTCTGAGAGCTCAGCTTTTCACAGCCACTTGTGGCTTCCAAACCCACAACACTTAGCTTTACTAGAGGGCTGCTCCGAGTCTCAAGCCACTCAACCTCTCCAAATCCATCACACAAATATCCAAATAAATAACTATCCTTGTTTTTATTATTGACTGTTCCCTCATAGCACAGAAGGAATTTTTACAGCGATTTTTATGCTATTAGCCAGGTAGAGAAAAACATAAGGCTGTTTCTACTTTAAGTCATACATCTGGGGAAAAACAGCAACACTGACTTAAGGCAACTTTGGTGGTAAGCCATTTCCTCAAGCAAAATGTGCTAACAATATTTACATTTTATTGATCTCTTTAGAGAAACAGAGGCACGCAGCACAAATGCCAGCTGTCTTAATAAGGAAAGCATCCCTGTGAAACGTAAGGAGTTCAACACATAACAATTCAAAGACTTGCATGTGCTTAAACGTACTAGGCTGATTTTAGCCACAATTTCAGGTAATCAGAGACTCAAAGAAAAATTTAATACATGTCATGCTGTGGGTAACCTTCAGTTACACATTTGGTGTTCTCTGATTTTTTTATTGAAAGACTAATTTTACATGTTCTCTGGAACCAGCAGAAGTATTTGTTTTCTGGTAGAAAATCTAAAAAGGAAGTCACTGATGAAGCAGAGAAAAAGGTTTCAAAACCTAAATCCAAATCTAAGCTAGAAGAGAAAATAGCTGGAAGCTCTGCATACTATCAAGGCACTTCAGATGTCTGTGTCTATGAGACCAAGCTGACTTCTTGCTTCTGGTGTCACCTCTGGATAAACATATCCTGGAATGAAGAACTTCTCAAAACTGTAGTTATGGTTTACATTACAGATATTTAAAAATGCTATTTATCACTATATAACTTATTGCAATTCACATCACAGAGTTGGGACTTTGTTCCTAATACAGTGGAAAAAATCTAAACCAGAAAAGAGCTATTTATTAAGTTTGGTCAACTGAAATTTGAGTTTTAAGGTATTCACAGTTATGAAAGGGTAGTAATGGTAAGTGCAGCTAAATGACACTCCAACTCCTCTGATACCTGGGATTTTATTTGCTGAAAATATATTCAGTAACCCATTCATAATTACAGTTACCACTACAGCACAACTCAAACTATTTTACTGTCAGAGGGCAGTGTTAGCTAAATATGCAAGTCAACAGGCCACAGGAAAGTCACTTTCAACAGAATCTGAAACTATTTTTTTCAAACATGCCAGAAAATTCTTACACAGATGAAAAATGCAGCCTCAATCCCAAAATACATAGATTTTGCATATTATAAATCAGAGCATATGGCTCTCCTTACAGCTCTAAGACACAAACTGCATGTGAAGTTATCTACATGCCTACCCACATCTTCAGAATAACCTTTAGGATCAGTAGCTGAAAGAAGAATTCCTAGCTTACAATCAGGAAAAAGAAGCTTCTAGAAACTGCTGTACCCTGTACTATGTAAAAGACAGGTACTTCAGCAGCATCAAGTTCTTGGGTTTCCTATTCACAAGGAGGAAATGTAGCCCCGGTATGTGGTGATGGCCCTTAGCATACTCTAGGATCTGCTATAGTAGTGTAGGGCATCTTCTATCCAGTTTGCCTTGCATGTCTTCATTTTCTGTCAGGAATTTGTGAAAGGCTGGCAGTGATGGAAACCTACCAAATTTCTGTCAGGGAAGCCGACTGCAATGCGCTCCCCACCTACATGCTGCCTGGTGAGCTCTCTGAACACAGCAAGTCCAACAAGTTCTGGGAGGCAGGCTGGGGGACAGAGAACAGCCCCACCTGGTCTGTCTGATGGGCCAAACACTGCACACACACCACAGTCTTGCTTAGCACACAGCTGGCCTTGAAACTTTTCAAAATGCAGCATATTTTCAATCATACATTCAATCATTTCTATTGAATCTATGCTCAACTAGACACTGGAAATCTTACTGTTTTCTCCCCAAAGAAGTATCAAAATAACCTGGGTAAGTGATCAGAACACAATCATTTTATGACATGCTTCTGTTAAAATGAGATTCTTCCTCTAAAGCTGCCATAACACATCAACTTGTACAATGACATCCACAGATGAAGATATGCCTGAATTCCAGGTCCTCATAAGAGCAAGATTTATCAGCATTTCTAAGCATCTCTTCACATACTTAAGCTCCACAGATAGGGTTCCACAGATAGGGCAGTCTGTGGGCTTCAGTATTCACAGCTGACTCCCCAAACAAAAAATTACTGAAATAGACAGCAGGGACACAGTGCACACAGTACTACTTTATTCAGCATAGAATTAAGATCTTTAACACACAGGACTCCACAAGAGGGTACCCATGCAGTTGAGCAGGACAGAGTTGCTCTGAGAAGCTGCTTGTACCTCACCCACAAAGAGCTGATCTCAATAACAAACCCTCCACATACATAATTACAGAATATTCCAAGTTGGGTGGGATCTGCAAGGAGCATTATTGAGTCCAGCTCTTAAGTGAATGGCCCATATGGGGATACATCTTCCTTTTCCCTATGAATTAGAACTGACCCACTGAAAATTCACAATGCCTGCCAGGACTCAGAGAATTTATAGCAAAGAATATGGACTTATCTCCACTTATATTCCAGGGAGTTAAATTTGTGCACACCTTTAGAGGAAATAAGATCATCTTACTCAGGACATATATTGACAGAGGCCCTGATAAGCAAAGGGAAGTGGCTGCAATAATGGAATAGCTGGGACTTCCCTAGAGAACGAAATTTGTTCAAGTGATCTCGAAGAGAACACACAATACTTTTAATGTCATTATTTTTTATTATAAAAATCTTTTGCAAAACCATTATTACACAGTCTTTTCCTGAGTGGATTCATTTTCTTAATTTACAGTATGTTGTGCTGGCCTAAGCTTTCTTAATCGCAATACTGAACACTGGTTGAGCTTAGTCACAAAACCTACTCAATTCTGAGTTCCAGCAACACTCAGCAATAGTACCATGCCACATCCAGTAGAAAACTTCAAAATAAGGAAAATCTGGCAAGTCTTACACAAAAGCTGTGAGTCACAAAGGAAAACAAATTTATTTAAGCAACACCAAACTACATAAATATGAACAAATGCTTGCTTAACACCTCCCAGACATTTAATTAGAAATTAATGTAACATACCTCAATCTGCATCTTTAGATGAGTCTTAAAGTTTGACAGGAGGGTAAGAAATATGGAAAGAGAAAGTTCAAAAACTTCTGGAACTGATGAGACACCATTTTTGGACAGCGCAACACAGAGATACTGCTTTATAGCATTAATGAACATCTCATTTGTCCTGAAGACTGGTCCTGCATTTTGCAGAATGGACAGAAGCAACTGCAATGAAAGAATCTTTGATCGCAGTTCATGAGATCTGGAACAAAACAACGCAGCACATCAGCCCAGTGTAAGCCGTAAAAAATAAAAAACATTCTCTTGAAAAGTCAATACAAACCACAATGATTTTGCAAGTGGAATGTTAATTACAGAAACTCAAATTTGACACAATCAGTTGCAGAAAGGGTCATAAAAAGATGTTGCGGCTTTTTTTTGTTAAATTGTTCCTTTTTCAACTAAGAATGCAAGCAGAACCTTTTCCAGAAAAGGAAAAATTACTGTTCAAGCACCACAAAACAGCAGCAACAAGACGCAATGCTGCTCTTTCAGCCAGAGGATGAAGGAGCACTCTTTCCTGTTAACAGAGCTTTGGAAGATCCATCTAAAATCCAGCCCATCTATCAAACCCTGACTAGTAAAAGCTGGGAATTCCTTCTCCTCCTCTATTTCCACCAGCATGGAAAGAGAGTTGAAGGACTATAAACGCAATATCCTGCCAACACTGAAATCTCTTTTCTCAAATACAGCACTAATCGCCCACTGGGGCCATCCCACTCCGACAGCAGGTTAAGACACAAAACGTACTTGAAGCAGGGCAATCACCAAGTCAGGCAACTGCAGCTGTCTGTAAGTAACATTCTTACAGACTCAAGTGAACTAGAATTCATGTCAGAACAGGGCTACTATTTCTGCCCTAAAAACCCCAGAACAATGAACACAACAAAACAGCCAAAATAAACCTCAAACCACACATGAAAAAAGCATAAAGGGAATGTGCATCTATTAAAATCCAATGCAATAAATAGCATTCCAGGTGAAACCACTCTCTCCTAAGGGTCTTGATGCTCCCTCCCACTCCTGACCATTCCAAAAAATCAGTATCTCTTCTGAAAAGCAGAGAGACACAATTGGCTTTCCTAACAGGAAGCTTTCCCCAGCTTTCATTAAACAATCACCCCTGACAGAGGACACTTATGAAAACAGGGAACACTTCTGAAACACAGGGAACAATGGCAGGGAATTTTTCATCCCAGTACAGCCCAGACACAGTAAGGAGTGCTTCAAGCCAATCTGTGACACAGAGTAGCTGGATATTTGCTATATATTGCAAATATATAAGCTTAATAAAATAATAAAAAAAAAGTAATTCCAGTCTAGGTAAAACCAAAAATGCTTTTTAATATTAAGTATGTTGCAAATAAATTATTTCTGCCCAACAAAGTGAGATGAGGAAATCAATCTGCAAACATTTCAAACTCAAAATATAATTCCAACAGGAGACCTTTTTTTCTGGAGATGCTTTTGAGAAGAAAACAACCAGGGCAAATGAGTGAGGAGCTGGTCCCTCACATTTCTCCTCACTGGCTACAGGTCAAAGTCAATCCAAAACTGCTCTCTGTAAGAGTTCTTCAAGAAAATGCTTGATGCTGGCACTGCATGGAAGCTGAATAATAATCTCTTTTGATGCAAAAGGCTTGGTTTTGTACCATATCTGCACATGGTACCAGGTGTGCAGACAGCATATGACCAGACCATACTTTGCTATGGAGTATAAGAATTTAAATATGAGGAGAATTTCAGTCATTAATAAAATATTAAATATTGCCTACTTCCTGCAAGTGTCAACTCCCACCTGAAATCTTGACCTGAACAATTTTGTATGATGTGTAAAGCCCACTTAACTTAGAACAGGTTTAAGATAAAAAGAAAAAACAGAAAGCAAATCTTCGAGCTATATTTCACCTCCATCTTATTTTATTCCAGAGAAAAAGGAAACAAAGATATTAACCAGGTTTCCAGAAAAAAACATGCTAATCTTAACTCCCAGACTTGTGATTTCAAGCTTCAAGTTCAGTTACCTCATATCTAAAAATATTTTCATTACAGACTTCATAACAAATTTCATTGAAAATAAGATTTTTAAAGAGGCAGATAAGACTCTTGAAATGCCATAGATATCCAAGCCTTCTCTTCCAATTACATAATGTTTGTAATAGTTCAAAAAGCCATCAATGACTCAGAACCATTATTTCAGTCATTAATCTCCAAATATGGGATATCTTCAAATGTATTTGCAGTGAATTTTTGTTGCCCTAAATGCCTTTTTCTCCTATTTGTTTTGTATTAAGAGCTTCACCACTTCTAATATGAATGTCAAGGACTCCATGGATTCAGCTAAGATTCTCCTAGTGCCTCAATAGCTATATTACTGCTCTTACAAAGGGAGTTAATCCAGTAAAACCTTTAATAAATGGACAGCTTTAGATTCAGAATGCTAACTGAAACAACATGATTTTCATGGCATTTCCTAGAAGATAATTCTCAGAAATAGTGAGAAAAACCCTCATGCCTCAGTCTTCATTCTCTAATGTCCTGACTTTCCACAGTGCATTGCTAAATAATTTAAAAATGTTTCTAGATTAAACCTACAAACCCTTTTGACTACGTCATATCTTTTCAGCTTATTAAATCCACACCACACATCATTGATTAAACTACACTGTCTTAAAGTTATCTGCTTTAAAATCTAGGCTCGGAATAGTACAGCTGATTTTATTTTGAAGAGTATCAGGGCTTTCACTGTCATCTGAAATCATACTACACTTTCAATTTGATCTCTTAACAGTCCTTAGAACAAAAAAGCACTTATCTTGAAAATTATTAGCAATTGCTCCTAATGTGCAAGTAAAATGTATATAAATTATATGCACATAAATCCGAGATCAAAAAGCAAAACTTTTGCCAACACTCAAATTTAATACTGGCACCAATCTATGGAAGGAACTCTGTATTTGCTTTACAACAAACAATTCCATAAATGAAACTGAAGACATGGTATCTTCAGACAGAAGAAACAGCCAAATAAAATATTTGTTATGAAACATTTGTGTTTTGATTAAGTAGGCTGACAGAAGTGTCCAATCTGAACAAAAGAGTGAAACTGTATCATGAATTCATCAGGACCAGTTACCAGCTCCAGGTGAGCAGCTTACACTAAGATGCAGCAGAGCTGAGGCTATGTCTGGATACACAAATGTGCTGGTTTGAGCCTGGTGTAATTTTCCTCCCAGTGGCCAGTACAGAGTTATGTTTTGGACGGAGAGCAATATGCAAGAGATGAAAGAAATTATGGGGCACAACCAGCAATGGTTACAAACTAGAAGGCACCAAAAGCAGAGCAATATGAGCAAAGATCAGAAATACCTGATCTTCTATACAAACCCTTCTGAAAAGCATTATAAACAGCAACTGGGAAGAAAATGCTGTACTTATAAAAGGATAGGTGTGAGGAAAGTTCTCAACAGGTATACAAAAGATGCATTAAAACATGAAAGTACCTTTCTAAAGTTTCCAGGTTCTTTTCACCATACTGTTAGTTTCTCAGTAGCAGGACTCACAAAAATACTTTAATAATTTATTTTTATTGTTAGAGTCATTAGGAAAACTCTTAAATTCTACTTACTTTGGATCTGGTGGTCCATCCGACAGGGGCTTCATGGAGAGTTTGCACAGTGACCTGAATACAAGGAAGGCATCCTTTTGTAAAATGTGGGAAAACTTAGCACCAGGGGTAGGTCCTGAAGAATTTCCAGATTCCTAAGGAAGTTAACATATTTCAGTATTCCATTTTGCATTAGCAGGGTGTGTAGGGAAATCCCCACCTCTGAGCAATAAACAGTTACTATATTATACAAACATAACCAATTCACTTTAGCTTTATGGTCTCAAGATTAAAGAAAACATTCTAAAGTCCAGTTGAAATGAAAGTCGCTACTAAAAACTGCCTACTCTGTAAAAAGTCAGAATTAAAGAGTGCAATGAAATTAGGTAGGTCAAGTTTAAGTAGGGTAATTTGCAGTGAATTGCTGCCAGGCACTTTCAGTAGATAACTAGTTTAAAAAGACCCAAACACTTGACATTTTAATAGAGCAGGAATAGTTACCTATCTGTTGCCAGATACATTTGATAAAATTTCTATGGTAGAATAAACACCCCTATTACTAAGTTCTTGCAATTCTGTATTCTTGTTCCATATATAAGCAACATGTTTAATGTTAAATCTTCTATTTGTATGGCCTATGTGACTGTAAATTTTTGAACTTAAAATTATTATTCTTAAACCTAATTACTGAGTACACTCTGACAGCAGATATACTTGGTCAGCTGACAAACGTATACATGTCTCATACAACAGAGGGATAGTATTTTTACATCTATTTTGTTAATGCAAATCAAATCCTCTTGGACATGAAACTAGATCTAAAATCACTGCATTAAGGTCACTTGAAATTTCTATTTATTGTTTGAAAAGAGCACACTAAAATTACACAGGCATGTGTATAACTGGCTATATGTTTCACTATATATATTGAATTGTAGTTTTACAGTATCTCAGGAGCACTTAACGAAACAGGAAACTGAGTTCCCTTGAACAATGAACTCCATGGGACAACTAAAAACATGCTGGGATTAAAAAAAGACATCACATGCAAAATTTATTCAGAAAAAATTCATTTAACTAGTACATTGAAGTGGAGTAACACGACTTAATTCTTAAAATTTAGCTCAGTAACTCATTTTATGGAATTATACTAATCACTCTGCACAAGGATTGGGCAACATTTAAAACATAATACTTTTTTTCAGTATTTCTTAATTTATATCTGCCTGTACCTGAGTATCATTGGAAGAGACAGATAATCTGTCATCGGGTAAAGATGGTGTATAAGCAACAGAAATTGGAGTCCCTGGAATTCCATTTGCCTGAATGTTTTCACTGTCACTGCCATCCTCTAATGATACAGTTGTGCCATCACCACCTGCAGTCCCTTCCACATCTATCAGAAAAAACGTAATTATTAACAAACATTATATGAGATTAAAAAGAGCTCTAAAACCCAACATCTAAATACTAAAAAAATCTTAAGGAGGAGCTTGAGACAGAATTTACATGGCATTACAGAACTATAAAAACTACAAATAGTCTTAATTCCCACCAACGAAAATTACAGTAAGAAATTTACTTATAACTTCACATTGTCAGAGTCATCACTCTACCAAGCTTCCAAGAGATATTGGTATGGGACATCACTCACTAGTCTGATAAACAATTTACAACTGGAAAAGACAGTGAGACACTGCTACTACAAAGAGGGACCCATTTCTGAGGACTGTTCCTATAGAAACAAAATTAAAATAAACAAACCAAACCAAAAACAAAAAAACACCAAGAATTTGTATTTGAAAATAACATTAGTCTCCAATATAGACTGCAAATCAATGTATGAAATCCTCTCCATTATACTGTTAAATAATGCACAGCTAAAGTCTGACAGTATAACTGCCTTCTTTAGCAAGTAAGCCATATTTAAAAATCATGATAAAATTTAGTTAAATATTTGAAAGCGGTAAAATAATTCTTAAAGTGAAGAACCAGACCACAATTGCTATTGACTAGATAGATATTAATACAATACCTCCAACTACTATGTTCACCATTTCCTGCACAATACTTTCTACAATTTCTTGTGCCTTCTCTTCACACTCATTGCTTTCACCATCATATGTTCCTCCATCAGCTTTAGAAAGATCTTTATAAAGAAAAACAAACACAAACAAATATAAATGAACAACTCCAAAATTAAGAAGGTATTTTGCTTACACTTAATATTTCAGAATAAATGTCTGGATGCTTCAAAAATAGGTATTTGCAGAATCTAAGAATTCCACTGGTTAACCTGTAAATGGCAATTAATCCACAGGCCTGTGCCAACAAAACACATCAGTTTAGTATCTTCACATACAGTAAAACACTGAAAACTTGAGGGTTTTGAGATGCTGTTCTCAAAAACTTTCACAATATTACACAGATGCAAAAAAGGAATTTTTGATACAGACTCCTACAGAGTGCAGGACTTAAGTATGCTCTTGAGGGAGAGTGATAACAAAAATAAATGGGCATCTTGCATTACTCAACTACTTGAAAATTATGCCTTACTCTGCATTTGGGATAGAAAAAAATGACAATCCTCAAGCCTTTCCTTTCACAGACCTTTACCCTCCCTCCATGAAACAGAAATACACACTGATTACTTTCTGCTGCTGTGGCTTGGTCAGCTTCTGTCTGCTCATTTTCAGCACTAGAAATGTCAGATCCATTTTCTGCCTCAATATCTTCTTGAAGGTTCTTGTCCACATCATTTGTGCTGTGGTCAAGCTCTCTCTCATGGTCTTTGGACAGCTGATCAGCCTGTGCTGGAATATGTCTCAGCTGAGGTGATTCAGGCTCATGATGGCTTACTGGAGATTGCTGGAGATGATGTTGCTGTCTGTGTCTTTCCTTTTCCATCTGTTTGGCTTCCTGAAGCTACAAAAGCATTGCAAACACACAAGAAAGTCACTATCAGAATAAAACAATAAGATACATGCATCATTTTATAAAGATGACATCTCTATTGTCTCTGCTTACACAGTAACAGTTTAAGAAAATGCATCTTTAATTATAAATAACTTCAGTATCATGGGATAATCCATTGCAAGAGGGCTGCTTCCCAACTATGCACATAGTTCATACCTTCAGTGTCCAAGAAGGGATGACTACACTACATAAACCACAGCACCAAGAGTTGTCTGCCTGCCCTATAAGGAAGCTCAGGGAGCAGATGTGACAATAAACAAGGAGTGCTTGGAAAAAACATCAAGGCAAAGTTTTTTTTGTGGTCCCTTGTTCTGGAATTCCCAGAAAGGGAAGAATTTCTGTAACTTGTCTAATGGATTATGACAATGTGTAAAGTCAAACCAAAGTAAGATGTCTTTTGAGATAAATATGTCTATTAAATATAGCAGACCACTATGAGAAGCTTAAAATCTGTACACCACCCCCACCCCCCAACTTCCATATTTTCCACGTATTTCAGAGAGCAAAACACAAGAAGAAAAAGATAGTAGATTTTTTTTCCCCAAAATACCCAAGTTAGCAAAGCCAAAAAGTGTTAATAATGATGAAACAAATCTCTCAAGCTGGTTTGCTTTCCAGAGGCAGTTTCTAGACAAAGATACTGAGATACTCACTGCTTGATTTTCCATACGTGCAAAGATGACATTCAGCATTTGTGTTAGAGTGGCCTTGGCTGTAGTTTGATTTATAAGATTTTTGCTTGCTAGGTAGATATTGTAACATGTTCTTACAGCCTGTAGTACTGTTCCTTCGTGGATTTCTATGTGCTGAGATGTTACTGCAGTGAGCAAAGCCTAAATAAACAAACATATATATACCTTTACCAGTCAAAACTTTTATCCATCAAAACCTCTGCAAATTAATAAATACCAAAACTGCATTACTTCTACAATATATCCAAATATGTATCTTGAACAGCAATTTAATTATGTTTTCCCACATACTCTTGTAGCCATATTGGAAAATCACATTTATCAGTTATATTAAACAGAGTTTTTAATCAACATATCTAAGAATTACATGTTTCATAGCATGTAACAGCAAGAAGTAACCAATGGAGCCATCAGAGAAGTAGCTAATAGAAGTCATCCTCAAATTTTCTAGACACAAAACAGGAACAGACTACCTGTTAAAGCCTGGAAGGAAAGCCAAAGGGTCCAGAAGTTGCTTTAGAAATAAATGTAAATGGGATGAACAAAGACTGAGAATGTGATTAGACAGGTATACTAAGACAACTGCCCTTTATAACAGTTTTCTTCTGGTAGATGATAGAATATTGTGGTCTCCCTATGTACAAATTCACTTATTTCTTCCTATCTGTACTAATATGTGTTTCTCTTTAAAAAAAAAGCACACAAGCCTCTGAAAGATCAGATAACACAGAAGTAAGGAACAAATTATCTTTATGTGAGGCAGAGCCAGGCTGGATTAAAGGGCAGAAATAGAGGTAGATGAAATAGATGAAATCTGAGGACAGGGTTTGAAAACATTATCAGAGATGTGTGTTGGACAGTGGTAAGAAAGTGATATTCATCACTATAATCCAGTGAGAGGAATGAGGGAATTTTGAGCATTAAAAACTTTGACAGTTATCATTTAATGGGATGCTTAGGATAAGAAAGAATGAACTGGAAGCACTGGAAAGCACCAATTTTTAAAAACTTATTAGTTAAAAACAGAAGTTATTTCAAATGTTGGGTAACTTTTTCATCAAACCACACCTCACATCTCTTACTGACATTGTCAGAACTATACACACAAGGCACCAAGAAGTGGAGAATAATACCCATCACTCACTCAAACCCCTTAAAAAGTAAAATCAGTCACTCTTGGAAACAAGATGAACAAGTGGAACCCAGGCATAAACAGCTATTTTTTCCAAGCCACTACTGTCTGGACCCAATACAGTACATATTTAGATTTAGTTAATATTTATTTCACTCAGTTACAAATTATACCACTGACACATGTACACATACACACTTAATACACCAGTTTAAGAACCACCTACAGCTTTTCACTTGGAAGACAAGGTCTCTTGCAGCCTAGCACTTAGGACACTAATGAAAGGTGCAGGGGGATCCAGTCTCCATCTCTGGTTCTAGTGATGTCATTCATAAAGATACTCCTTTGTGTCACCTTCTGTCTGCTCAAATTTGGATGAGCAAGAAGCTGATATTGGAAAATTCAATTTTAACTTCCATCTCAGTTCAGTGAAGTCATATCATGTTTTTTCTTGCAACTTTCAATAATACAAAGTAGAGCCAGATAGCGGAGAAAGGTGAGAAGGCTACAGATAGACTGTGTGCTCTTTTGCTTTAATTGCCTCAACAGCTTGAATTTCTCAAGTTTTTTTTTCAGTGTGCTTGTTATGAACAGTAGAGGCTGGTTCTTTTCACACCACCTGATTAGAGGTGTGGAGGCAAAGAAACGCTTCAAACACACTGGGACATACCTCCTTAATATATTAACAAAAATTCACTGAACAATCTTTTCTGTGCAGCCTGAGGAATCAGTCTTTCCACCGGGCATCTCTCTGCAGATATCAAACTATACAGGAGTTTACAGAGCTCTTGACAGTCACTTCTTTGGGTTTCTTTCCTTCCCAGGCACTACATACAAATCTTAATGAATGCCATTCACATTTTCAAACCGATAAGCATTTTTTAGCTTTGATCTCTTGGTAATATCTTCCATCTTCCTTACAATTTAGAGTCATCCCCAGACAATTAGTCATTCTAACTTCACATCTCAGTGCCACTTCTCTTCCACTAGTATGCCAATCCAGTAGAAACATCAGAACAAATGCAAGACAAAGTATTTTACAATTACTTTCTGAACGTCATTCTCTCTTGAGAGCTCCCATTTAGGGCTCAATTTGATGATATGCCCTAGACAACATCACCTCATTCTCTATCACAGAAGAGTACAGCATTATCACAATGGCATGACAGCTAACCCTGAGAAACAACGTTATGATCAGGAGTGGCAGTACTCCTCTGAAACCCTTGTGAACTGACATGTTAGAAAAATAAACCTTTCCTTTTTCATTTTAGTACTTTTCTTCACGTTACTCCTCCTTCCTCTGTGACCAAACAACTCGTATGTCCAACATGAGGAAGAAGAGAGAGGTGACAGATGAGTAGAGGAAAATCACCTCGGCCCCCAGCGAAGCAAGATTACTCAAAATCTGAAACTGCTACACAACACAGGTCCTTGAGAGATGGAACAACAAAAGCTCTGCCTTCCTCCCAGCCACGCTCCTGTTTTGCAACAGGTCCACCTATGCTATTTTAACAGCAACTCATCAATACAAGTAAAAATCATAGTAAACAAAAGCATCCTCAGGTGGTTCTCTGGTGTTTGGTTTTGGGGTTTTGTTTAACAGTGATTTCAGTAGATGCAGAGTATTAAATGCTTGTTAGGACAAGAGATGGGGTAAGGGAACAGTCTGGGAGCAAAGCCTGGACAGAAAAATGGCTCCCTGCAGAGGTCAGAACAGCAAGCTACTCCTATGGAGTCACAGCATTATGTTGCTCTTTTCTGCCATGTCAAGTTTTGCTGCTCGAGGCTTTTTGTAATTGAGTTCCCACTCCTCCTAGTCACACTTAGCTCATCTGTTTCCACAGTACCTTCACTGTCAGATAATAAATAAAGGAAATAAAAAGCCTACTTTATTTACTCCTCCCCTTTGCTGCTCTTATGAAACAGGAGGAAACCTTTGTGAAAGGTTAGCACCGCCTAGTTCTCCTTCAGGTTCTACCACAAAAGCTTCCTTTGTCCCAAAGCCTGCAAAAATTCCAACCACCAACAAGCCTTCCTTGCCCTGAAACTACTGGCTACCATCCTGACTGTGAGTTTGTTTCCTTATGCTTTCCCTCCAGTCCTTCATACTTCCTGTTCTGTGTTTGGGAAAGACCCTACAGTTTTGTGCTGCCACCTATTTACTAGAAATAAAGCTGATTCATCTTTATAAACAACCACTGGATGGCTTTGGGAAAGGAGAAAAATCTCCAGGATAACTTCCCGAGTTACAGATTATCAATCTTTGTGGGACGCCCACAGTATTTTTTCTTTTAGCCAGAAGCATGCTTCCAAAGTGAATTTTCTATTAATAAAAACTAATGCATTAGAGCAGTTCAGGAAGTATCATGCTTTGTGAGGCAAAATGAATGTAATTTTAAAAGTAAACTAAATTAACAATAATCCTCTACTAAAAATATCCAGCATCCATCTATAACTCTAAGCTTTTGAGTCCTCTCACACTGAATATTATATAGGAACAGCACGGTTACAGCAAAATAATGTGAGTACAACCAGGAGAAAAATTTTCAACTCAGGGTCAGTTTTTTCTTCCTCTCAGCCAGCTCTGATCATCTTATCTTTGGAAGATTTATGACACAGTACAGCTGTCATCTAATCAGCACAGGCCTACTTTGTCTTAATTTCGTAATTCAGTTGCCTGGAAACTCCTGAGTACTTGGAACAGCACATAAAACACAGCAGCCCTATCTCCTCTCTAGTGTGAACTGACTACTAGAACCACATGATTCTGTTTGCTTTGAGAGGATCTACAGGGTTATTTTCAATAATAATTTTTTTTTGTTAACTTGAAGTCCAAACATTTACTTATCACAAAATAATGTGTTAGTATGGCTGACTTTTGAAAAAAGACAGGAAACTGAACTCCTAGAACTACCAAACAACAAACAACCTTCATAGATAAATAATTTTTAAATTTAAGTGACACTAAAAAAAATCACTAAATAACATTCAGCATTTTACACTACAGCTACCAAGCACACACAACAATCTTTCCCTGCCAAACATTAATAAACTAAGCTGTAAAAGTACCTAGATAATAGCATATATTTCCCAAATGGCAAACCAAGGAAAGAAAACACATGAGTGTTAACAGTTGATATCATGCTCCATCCTGCCTCCTCATCCCTATTTCTTCCTTACAGATTAAAAAAAAAACCAAAAACAAAAAAAAGTTTGCTATAGTTTTAGTTCTTCATGCACCAAAAGGCCAGAAGAAATTTAAATTTAAACACAACTTCAAGTAAGACCTCTGCAACTGTCAGTGCAAGTCTGCACTCACACACTCACACCACAAATGCCACAGCAGTCATAGGAAAGGAAGCCTGGAGGCAGAAAGATTCAATCAAGGAATGTTATTCACACAACTTGAATAAACCACATTTAATTCCATTAGCAGTCTAATTACTTGCATTATTTCTGCCACAACAATCCCCACCACAACAACTACACAAGAAAATTGCATGGCTTCATATCAGAATTACACCAAATCAAACTGAACTACAATGGAAAGGAAGGAAAAGGCCAATTTCCCAGTCTGGTTCATCAAGTAGTCTGCAGGTGAAGAGCAAGGGCATTACAGAGAAGAGAAGATGCAAGCAATAGGAGCAGAAAAGTTAAACTGGCTACCATCAAAACTACTCCACGACATGATTCTAAAGCTTAGATAACTAAAAAAAGATGTTATATTTCTCAGTGTCAGCAAGATTATTTCCTTGGTAGTCAGCAGAAAGGTATTTTCAGAATGTTGAAGTGGTTCTGGTAGTTGGAAACTGGCTTGAGATGACTCCACCCCTGGAAAGCCACCCAGTAATTAGGAAACCTGCTGTGCTTGTTAACTCTTACCCCGTGCTGGCTCCCAGATCCCAGAGTGAGGGCTATGCAAGGACCACCCATTCTGTATGCAGAACCAAGACAATCCTTCAGAGAGGAAGGCATTCAAGTGATCAAAGTTCTCAGCTTTCACTGTGGTGCTGGTGAAGCAGCTGCCCTGTGGGAGTGCTGCTTATGCTGTGGGTAACAGCCTGGGAACACCAGCACAAAAAAAGCGGGAGATCCAGGTCCTGCCTTCTATCTCCCTGATGGAATTAAAATTCTTCAGACAACATACTAATCACCAGTACCACAGAAGAGTCTAAGAAGATATATGATCCATCCTTCAAATCATACTGGAGAAGCAGGGTCCACATTCATCTCAGAACTGAAGAGTTACGAGGCTTAAGAGAATATTACTGACTTAGCAGTTTTGTTATTCTTCCAAAGTCAAAAGTTCTGATCTTTGCCAAGGTTATTTAAAATTTTCAAGCTTTTAATGGTGTTCAGCGTACTGGACAAAGATGGAGTCAAAGTCAAAACAGTATTCTCCACTTTCCCAGTTGTTCTAACATGATAATTAGCTACATCTAAACAGTAAAAAAATTGAGGCACTGAGTGTACACAACACATTTTACAATTGTTGGAGAATTTACTTTCTCAAATCTTCTCCTGAACAGAAGAAGTATTAGCTCTTAAAGCCCCTTCAGGCAGGGAAGACTGGAATAAGAAAGCATTCAGAGAGACAGTTTTACAATGAGAGAGAGTTATAATAGTTTCAGACAGTGAAAGTTCAAATCAATAAAACTTCCCTTTGCAGGACAAGAAACAAATGCTTGGGCAAAACAACACTACCAATCTAGAAAGTAGCAGCATGAACCAACATTTGTAACAACAATCTGCTGGAGAACTGGAGTGCAAAAACAAACAGGGAAGGTTTGAGCTATGAAAAGGAGAAGGACAAACTACATTCTTTGCATTAGTACAAGTAAATGCAATCTGCAAGAAATGCCAAGGCCTCAGGATACATTTACACAAGATTATGAGGCAACAAATGCTCCATTTCTCTTAACTGACTTCAGTTATATTCTTTACTGCTGTTCACCATTGCAGCCATTCAAAGACTGCTGTTACAGGAGCAGGGCACAGCATTTCCACTAGACAGCTAAATTCTAGTACATGGCATAATAATTTCCTGAAACAAATATCCATAATTAAAGGCTGTAATCAGAAAACAGGTTCCCCAGAAACATTTGTACAGACTCCACACGCAACATTTATATAAGCTGTGGAAACAAACCCTGGACCACCTTCAAGCAAAAAGTGTATGACACAGCAATACCAAGCTGCCATGGTAACGTCCAAGTGCCAGGTCTAATTGCACTTCATCAACAAATTCCAAAATGGACTTTAAAATCTGCTGCTTAATTACCACTGCCCCCACTGGCAGTGCAGGATTTTTTGACAGTAATTCCTCACAATTAGAGGCTCCACAGGTCTGCTGTGAATGAATTTCACCCAGTGGTCTATGTACAAAACTTGAGGCCATAACAACGAGGTCACGCAAAATGCAGTGGGAGAAATTACGGGAAGGGCACAAGATAGGGAGTTTCCATCTCCAAGAAACAGGATGAAGAAAATATTGTAACACTATTGTGAGACTCAAAAATTAAGCACTTCTGCTTTTGAACTCTGAGGTCAAGAATATCTTCCTGCTGCCACCACTATAAATACAGAAAGTATTAAACATGTTACCTTTATTATTTGTAGCTGAACCCCTTCGTCTGTTTGAGGGCCTTGAAAACAGCCACATATTGTCTCGATAATTCTATCAATTAGTTTTTTTCCTGGAGCTGTACTGTCTGGAGCATTCCCTGTCAAGTGCCCATATGCTATAAGTTTCTGGAGAGAAGAAAAAAAATCCAAATAAGAGCTTTAAAAAAAATAAGCCAGCTTTTTGTTATAATAAATAAAGAAATTCACTTGATAGAACCTAACTTGCACCAATGAAAACACTACCTTTTACCCCACGTATCATAAAACATCAAGGATTTTTTTATATATCCTTCACATTTATTCCATTTTCACTCAGCAACTGCTATACAAAGTTTGTCAGAAAGTTTAACATTAAAGGTTTTATTCAGTTAATGTTTTAAAACAAGCAGGATTCTAAAAACCAACTCATGTCTTCATATGTAGTCAACACACCAATGTTTTTTCATCTTTTGTGAGAAACACGTTCTATTCGGTTGTGCATGCAACCAAGTAAAAGAATAAAACCCCCATTATTTATTTATTTATTTATTACATATAACTCCCCCTCCAAAGCAACAGGATTTTACAGTTGGTAGTTAAAACTCATCTTCATACAGACCTGTAAACAATCTAGAGATGTACTGACAATCCTGGGGCACTTGGACTGGCATGCCAATTCAAACGGTAGGAAGTACTTGTCGGCTTCAATGAAGCTTGTCTTTGATTTCACAGGTGGAAGAGTGCTTGAACCAGACTTTGCTTCTCCATGAGGGGGACTAAACAGAATGAATGCATTAGAATACTGTAAAGTGATCACACAAATCATTCTCACCACCACAATGTTTATGAATGAAATAAAATGTCAAGAAAATTAATGTTAGGAAAGACTAACTTCTAACAACAGTAATATGTAAAGTATTCTTTAACACCTTTTATACTTCATGGGTCCTTTGTGGACCAGGCAAATTGACCCACTTGCACACTAAGGGGATATCCAGTGGCATCTGCTGGTTTGGAAGCAGACTTGCTTCATCACAAATAGCAAAGGACTCCCCTTACTAGACTGGCAAAAGCAACAAACTAACAGAACAAAAGAGGCTGAACCTTTATCTTAAATCTCTGCTTCAGGTAACACCACTTAATTTAAGAGTTGAGTGGTGACCAATATATCTCACTTGGGTAAATTATCTGAAATGACCAACTGCACAAAACCAAGAAAATTATGAGCTGTTGAAGTTTTATTGATTACAGCACCTTTAGAAAGGTCATGCTCATTAATATTCACCACAAAAGGATAATTAGGAATGGGCCGTTTTTTTACTCATTTGAGTGCATCAGTGCAGTTTGGCTCAAAGCAAGATGTTCAGATTTCTCTCACAGAATAACCCATCACCTTTATAAAAAACATTCCCAATCTTTTTTGTGTGCACATAGATATCTTTAGATAAAAGGTAAACTACATTGTCTTACACAGGCTTGAAAAGCAGTATTAAAAAAAGTGCAAAATGTCATATTTTGTAGTGAAGGCTTACAGAATTCTTGCAGCCATTCAAAAAGATCTTGGTAGAACAACTACATTCAACATGCATGTTGCTAATTAAAACAGATGCTTCAAGGAACGCATTCAATTTCATGTTCTCTAAGTAGAAGAATGAACCACTAAGAGTTTATTATAAATCCAAAGCATGATTGCTTTGTCCCACACATTATGGAGTGGGCCTTAAACTAATCAATATAAATTAGTTTCAGCTTTTCAAGGAGCAGGCTGGATTGTCCTTGAGATAATATCTGCCACCACATTCAAACAGATCTTGTTAAGGTTGCTTAAAAAGGGCACCCAAATTCTAAGTCTTAAGACTGAATAATTAGTATTAAGATGCTACGTTTTACTGACTATACCTCTTTTGAAGGTTTAAGAATTTATCTGTACAGATTTTTTTCCTGAAGAAAAGCAGAGGTTTGTTTTTTTTCTTGGATGCATAACTTTATTTATTGCCCTGTATTGTTTTGCTGGAAGCAGAGCTCTCTTGAACAACACCCTAATCAGATAAGTTGCAGGGGGAGTACATGATTCTTCTATGCTCTTGAATCTCTCTGATATTCCTATAAAAGCTTTACTCTGAGGAACGAAAGGTCAGTCTTCTGTTTCTTATGTCTTATGACAAGGCTGTTCCTCATCTAGTGATTATGCCCATGGAATCCATTAAAATTAAGTTAAAATGAGCACTCTGGAAATAAATCCAGAATTGTTCAAAACAAGGAGCAGGCCACCATGGCGTGATTCCAAAAATGAAGAACCCATGCCACAGCAAGCTACTACATAAGCCTGGAGCATCTCTTAATTCTCTTAACTGAAAGCTATTTTTAAATGGGCAAGATATTAAATATGGAAGATGATGCACATTTGTCTTTGGAAAAGCAACTCAGTAAGCTCATCACTCTGCTGATAATGTAAGGGAAGGGGACAGCAGAGAGAGGAGAAGAGAAACTCAAAAGGACTTTTCTTCTTAATGTCAGTGAATTGCTTCTAAATTGAGAAACTATCCCCAAAACTTTCTTCCACCAAGGCATCTACAAAGCATGGGAATTATGAACTATGTTGATATTTATGAATTAGCCATAGAGAAAGGCTAAGGTATGTATCAAATAATGGATTTGGGAAATTATTTTGGCAGCATTTGCTGTGTAATGTTTACATAAATCAGCTTGTAGTTTTCTATTCCCTTCCCTTCCACCCTACTACCAAATACCAGTTCTGTTTGAAAAACAAATAGCAGAACAAAAGGAGCTGTTTTCCATGCAAAATTTCTGGAAAGTGGAAATGATCTGTTCTTCAGTTCATTCCAGGTTAACTGAGATCAGTTACCTTGAACAGGGACTGGAAAAATTTAAAGACTCATCCTTAGAAATCCCTTATTAGGATATTCAAATCTCAATTACAGAAGTAAAAAACTGACAATAATTTAATAGACTAAGAAGTCCCTCTATTCTAGGGCCTAGAAAAAAACAGTATTTTCTACTGCACCTAAACAATTTGACTCTACAGTAAGAATAGTCCATTCACAATTTCCAAGTCCAGCAAAGCCTTCACAGCAGCAAAAGACTACTGTCAAAATAAAGACAGCACTGAAGAACCCAAAATCTATTTAGAAAATGCCTACAGGAACATAAGACATACACATTCTATGCCCAAAAAATCATAACCTCAGACACTGACAGGGCAGAAATTATGCACCTGAAGTTCAGAAATGGCTCAACCACATTTGTATAAATTATTTTAATTCTGTGGTCTCACTAGTTTTAGCATGGTATTTAACTACAGGACTGGATATTACTTTTCTTTCTTTAGTCGCCAGAACAAATATCTCTCACTGAATATTTAACATAAAGCATTTTTTCTTATCATGTTTCACAATGTGGACTTCTGCTTCATTTATACTCCTCTAAGAAAAACCTATTATAAATTCACATTATTACTTTCTGTCTGAGACAATCTTGTAGTGCTGGATGTAACATTTTCTAAACACTACATAAATATTAAATTTATTCTTACAATCTTGCTAGGAGCTCATTGTATTGACTTCAATTTGCTGGTGGAAAGCAAAGCACAATCTCAATCAGATGCGCCCACTAAGTTTTATGTGGCCAATTCTATAAACTGCAAGACTAAATTTTTCAGCATATCTGATATTAAGTTTTCCTTTACATCTTCTGAAACAAAGTTCCCGCTGACTTTATTTCAGTTAGAAGTGATTCTATTTTCCAAACCAAAATTGTAGACTTCTGCTCAAATATCCAGGAGATGAAGCAGAAATCATTAGCATCCAACTTTGACAGCCGTGGTTTAAATGATTTGCCCAAAACTGATATCCAGTAACAGGGCAGAACAGAGATCCCCAAGCAGTACCCAACTGCCTAAGAACACTTTCATCCTCGGTTTCACCCACTGATTGAATTCTTTCAACAAGTGGTATGAACAGTCTTCACCACATGGCCCTGACTCAGATTAGGATAAGGAAGCTGATCCTGTGGAACATGTAATAAATACCAATAGCAGATCCCACAGCTTAGCAATACTCAGAAGTTTGCTGACAGCAAAAGACTGCTGAATGTCAATTTTTTGTTTTACCTTCACTTATAGAAGAACTGTCTTCACAAATCTATACCTATTCCCTAACAAGGTCCTTTCCAGACACTGTCTTTGCCAGTTACATTACTTTTCTCTGCTCACTCCCACTTCCTCACCCCAATCTCCTCCCCTTGATCACTTATTTCAAGTTTTTTATCTGCATTCCTCCCTCTTCTCTGAATCTACTTCAGGGCTCTTCTACCAATGCACTGAAGGAAATTTCTGTGCCATCCACAAAGACCTTTTTCAGCTTTGATTTCTATTTCCTATGCTCCCTGGCCAGACAGTTCCACCGTGCTCCCTCTAAGCTACCTGCTGCTGCTTCTCCCCAGCCCCGTGCCTTGCACCAGAACAGCCAGTCACATGCAGCAGCACTATCTGTACATTTCCAAGTACCACCAGCTACCCAAAACACATTGAAAATGCTTTTCAGAGAGAACCCATACTCCCCATGCAGAATAAGTATGGTACACATTTTAAAAGCACTATCACTTAATACAATGAACTATCACATACCTTTGCTTTTCTGTTTCAGCCTTTATTTCCTCTGTAAAATGAAACAAAGGCATAGTTATAGAAATGGTATCATAACCACATGTATAAAATTAAGTAACAGAAAACTACTGGAAAACAAAACTATTTAGGCAAACATTTGAAAGCAAGATCATTATAAACCAGAAAATACATGTTTACAGTTCTGTAAGTACCTCTACTCTCCACCTGCATTGATTGCAAACCATATCATAATTACTTTGCAAATGTATGTTCAAAACTGGATGCTTAAATTTGCATCCAATCATGCCAGCTAAGCATCATGTCCCTGGAATGCTCCTGAGAAGACTATGGCCAGCTCTTTTCACAACCGACATATATAGAAGTAATAAGGAAAACACAAATATTATTCGAACTGTGAATTTACCCATAAAGGATATCAAATCTATACCGCTTGATAAATATGGATTATACAGAGACACAATCAAACAATCCACCACTGCTAGTTCTTACATGAAATCTGAATGACCAATCATCACTGTTGGTTTTAAACAGTGTTAGATACTACAGTAATGACTAAGGGAGAGGAACAAAGTCTGTAGTGCCTCTATTTCATACTATTTTAAAATATATTACAACAGAAGGATGACTAGTTGAATGCTTTTGGCAAACATTTTCAGCAATTTTTTAACAATACATTTTCAAAATAATTTTAAATTACTGGAGCTATTTTTAGGAAACTTCTTTGATTCAAGACTAGTCATGTCTACTCTCCAGTCATTTTGTATGCTTAAATCATAGGGAATTTCATAAAGCCTATGTTTTCCAGTGCTGAAGCAATACATACATGAAATAAACTGTGCAGGATCAAGAATGAATGTGTGTGTGTGTTTTTTAAGAAATCTTCTCAAGAGATCTATTCCAATATCAAGTCCTGCTCAAACATGCAAAACCACAGTGTTTGCTAAACCAAATACTTTACTTTGATTTTTATGTGTAGGTCTTGAACTAGTGGCATGGATTGATTCTGAAAAAGAAACCCACACCAATTTAATCTTTCTAACCAGGCTCTCATGCAGCAACAGCACCTGTCCTTCATTTAACACAGTCATACTGATTCACTGACCTAACGCAGGTTCTCATGCTTGCTATTTTATCACAAATCACTAGCAGCAAATATGTTTACTAACTGACTTGCCAACATCCAGAAAACAGAACATATGGAATGCACATCACCTTAAAATCTCTACCTTACTTCTGGTAAGACTGATGTTCATATTTACTCCCAGTAAGCCCAGAGGCTAGCAGGTCAGCAGTTCATCCCAGAAACAGCTACTCCAAAAGCTGATCAAATCTGGGCCACCCAGGACTACACAAAACATGAAAATAATTCCATATTCTAGACACTAAGCATTCCTCAGGAAGTAACAATAATAAAATTCATGGTCAGCAGTGTTTCAGTAAAGTACATCTTCCTCCCAGATCAAGACACTACGACTTTTACTCAATTGAAGACAAATTCTTGACCAGCAGTAAGGAGAAGAAACTTTTCCTCCCTTCCAGTATCTTTTTTTTTTTTTCACCTCCCACCTTAGCATTCACACCCAGGCATTCTGCCCCTCGAGATACTCTGAAGTCTGTCCATCAAACAACATTATCAACCAACAGATAAAACTGAATGACTTCCAAATTTCAAGTTTCCAACAAAACTGACGAGAGGTAAAAAGCTTATAGAAGCATCAATCTAATTAAATGCTACTAGCATTTCAAGCAGCATTGCCTAAGTCTATTAATGTGAAAACACTGATTTTATAACCTTTGTTAAACAAAATAAAGGTTCTTACAGTGGCTGATGTAAATTATTTTTACAAGACTAAAATATTTATAATTGCAGAGAAACATGAGAAGCACGATACTATTAGTATGAATAAGGTAAAACAGCAGACCAGAACTTTACTTTTTCCCTTGAGAATAGAGAAAACCTAATTTCTTTCACTGTCTGATTGCTCCCTCTGCTCTCTAAGCCAGAACACAAGTTAATCACAGTACAATTTCATGGTCATGTATTAACCACATACAGTAGGAAGAAAAAAAATTCAAGAAACATTATCAGCAGAAAACCAGATTATAATAAAGGTAAGTAACAATTCTCATGCTAGATAAATTATCTGTTAAAGACAGATGAACAAGAACACTTACTGATGCATTATTTTAAATGGAAAAAAGTAACCCCATAAGAACTAAAAATTAGCTAGAAAAGAAGGATGAAGCCAGGCTCGACAACTTTATTTAATTTGCTTTCCCTCTCTCTAAACACACAACAAAAACTGCAACAGAGAGGAGCTCAGAGCTGGAAAAGCTTATTATCTCAGAATCACTGTTCATTCTGGGAGGTAAGAAATAAAGAGGATGTAAGATGCTAAAACAAGGGATGAAAACTGTAGGGAAGGACAACAGCTTCCTCAGTATTATCTGTGATGTAAACACAGAATTACTATGAAAACAGCTCAGATTACTCTATGATACAGAAACAATAATGTGCCCTAAAAGGGAACTAATTGTAATTATTTAAAAGCGCAGCAGAAATAACAAAATAACCCCCTTCTGAATCTCCCATTCACACACAGCTCCAGAAGACCTCTTTATAGAATTCTGTGACCACTGTGACAGAATTAATGAAAATACAGGAAGCTGTTGCACACCAAAGCTAGAGCTGATCAAAGAGATACATTATTTTGCAGTTTTACAATGGTATTCATCGATTATTTCACCAAACAGGCAAAATTAGTCATGTACATGAGTTTCAACATAATTTTCCATTTCATCTACACTTCTACAGAACATAACTTCAAAGAAATTTCTGAAAACATCTAAGACCTTTGTTGTTGGTTCAGGCTGGGTTGGAGCTAATTTTCTTCACAGTAGGTTGTATACAGTGCTGTGTTTCGTATGTGTGCTGGAAACACTGTTGATAATTTGAAATGTTTTGGTTGCTGCTGAGGAGAGCTTACAGAGAGTCAAGATTTTTTTCAGATTCTCACTCCACCTCACCAGTGAATAGGCTGGTGATACCCAGGGAGCTGGGAGAGGACAGTCACAACAGCCAGCCCCTACAGAGCCCAGGGGTGTTCCATTCCCCAGGGTGTCACGCTCAGCAGTAAAAACTGGGGCATGGGGTGTGTGAGCAGCTTGCCTGTTGCTGCTTGGAGACTGGCTGATAATTGGTGGTCTGCATTTTTTTTTTTTGCATCACATGTTTCTTGGGTTTGATTTTTGTTGAACCTTCTCCCGATTTTTTTTAAATCAACCAGTCTTTATCTCAACCCAAAGATTTTGCCCTTTTACCCTTCCAGCTCTCTCTTTGATACAAGAGAGTGAGAGGCTGTGTAGGGCTTAGTTGCTGGCCAGAGATAAACCAACAGGCATCCATAATTTCATTCTCACCTCTCCAACTTTAATTCACTATTTTTAGCATGGTATTTGAACACTTTTCCTTACTGTCTTCAGATTGCTCATAGTTTTTAGTATAAAAAAAACCAAAAAACAACATAGTTTCCATTTTTCTCCTTCTTTTAACACCTTATAACAGCTAATCTCACTTGCAACTATAAAATCAACAAATTTCTCTGTAATGAAAGTAACACCAAACAGCAATATCAAAATGGTCAAGCAGGTCAGGTAGGTGCTATGGGCAATATTGAATTATGACAGTGAACAAAACTCCAATTTAAGAATAATTCACTGTTTACCCTCCGGTATCCAATTCAAAGTATGATTTGAACCTTAACCACATCAAAGAGCATCTCTAATAACCTAAATTTCAAATAGGTATCTTTAGATATTATTTCCTTCTGGTTACCTTAATCACGGTCCTACTAAGTGAAGTAGAAATATTCTAGAGTAATACTTGGGCAGAAGTCAAGGATAACATTCTCATCAAGTAAGGAATAACTAAACTGTTACCTTTAGGAATGCTACACAGAGCTAAGTTCAACTTAGCTCTGATATCAACTGTACACCAGATTACAGGAAAAAGCATTCTTCTGGAACTTGCTATTGGGAAAAATGCAGACTATTTACCATGAAGTGGAAAAATACTTCACAAGTTAATTACAAAATATGATGCTATGCAAACCCCACACATCTAAAAGTATTTAATACATCTCTCATTCTGTTTTTCCATTCATGCATCAGAATTGTATTCAAGAACAAGTACATTCCCATGATATTGTATTCTAAACAACTGATGTTACCTGCTAGGGAAGCACATGCATAATTCTTAATTCCACAAGGATGTGCACATCTAAAGCCTAATACTCACTGTAAACATCAGAATAAAAGCTTATTAAATAAATAATGAATTCAAGAACTATAAGCATCTTGGGTAATCAGAAGGTAGAGCTATACAAAGCAGCACAGGCTGCAATAATTCAAGAAAACAAGTCGATGTTCGGAGTTCACATGACTTATACCATAGAAGACTACTGTGAGAAGGAAGCAATTTGCATTCAATTCTTTCAAGTCAAAGCAGGTGGATAAGATCCAAGGAACAAGCAGTGAAGATGAATTTAAATTACATCACTATCTAGATTTAAAAAAGGTGAAATCAAATTAAAACATTAAAGCTTTGCTTGAATTGACTTTGCTTGCATTATTCCATCCAAGTATTCTAGTGACTGTCTCCAGCATCATACAAAATACTGTGGCAACTAAATGATTAAAAGACCCCATATTTTCCCTGATTAACAATACCAACAATGTCCTTCTCTAAGTCAGGGTATACAAAAACTCTAATATAAAACTAGAAATTCCATATGTATTTGAAGGTAACTTTAATTAACTACACTCCCAACTATGTACGAAGATCATTACAATACAGTAACAGTTTAATTTTAAAAAAGTAACACGTCTGAACTTAGAGTAGTAAAACCATATCAATGTGACAGGAATAAAAAAAAAAAACAACAATTTATCCTTCAATGAGCTGAAACACCAATCATGCTGAATACATTCTTCCCCAAACCGCACTACTGGAATATATTTCTTAGGAAATATCTCAAACTTACTTCATTTCTGGATATCTGTTAGCTTCAAGCAGCGTCAAAAAGTCTCATTTCTATCCAACTGAAGTAATAACACTAAAAAGGCACTAAAAGACTTCAGAAAAAAACCCCTAAAATAATTACATCTAAAGACCCCAAACAATGGAAGTGAAGAAACATACAGCTGTTTTAAACTCACTACACTAAAAAAATGATAATCCAGAGATGCTCTCTGAGGGCAATTTCTGCTAAGTCAGTACATCTAAGAAAAACCAGTAAGTTTATGTAAAAACACATGCTGAAAAATTAGCACTTGCTGTTACCCAAACATTATCCCTAACATCTAAACCACTTACAGATCTTCCACAAAGCTTAAGATTTGCCAAGAGACAGTGTCCAGAACACACACACAGACTTTATTGATGATGTGACATGACCACTCTTCTTGCTCTTCTTGTAGAGTCTTTGTGTCACTGCCTCTGAGCTGTGAACTACCCCAGTTTTCAGAATGTTTCCTTACATGCTGGAAAGCAATGTAAGGAAACATACTAAGGCAGTATGGAGAACTAGCAAACTCAGATTACTGTATTTTCCTGACCTATTTCTTTTTTAACTGTAGCAGTTAAATTAACTAATAAAGTCAGAGGTGTAATTAACTTCATTAACTTTTAATACATCTATCTGCAATGTCAATGGGATATCAGTGTATGCAACAGCAAACAGACAAAAAATGAAAGCTTTATAAATAGCCTCACTGGGATCTCAAACCAGCACAGAAAAATCAAACAGTTTAGTATAACACTGTACTAACCTATTCCCCTAGATTATCAAATCAGGTTGACCTGCCTAAAACCAGTAATAGTGTATGCAAACTCATTATAGGAAGATGGTACTGAAGTTATCAGTATTTTGTGCTGCCTGCAGAACAAACAAATCACTATGAAAGCTGAAATTGTTTCTTAAATGGAATTCCCAAGATATATGTCGCAGCACTGTATTTTCCTCTAAATCCTAAAAATAGTTTATTTCCATCACACCTTGCAGGATGAACAGAGATCTCCCCTCCCTTAATTCAAACCTCTTCAGCACAGGGTCTAGAAGACAGACGATAAAAGCCTATTTTTGGGAGTCCAAGAAGGGTTGACAGTGGCACTAGGCCTTTAGGGTGCAGTTTTCGTTCTGTTTTTATCCAGTTAACCTAAAGAAAAATGGGATTGGAAGAAATGCCGATGCAAGTGCAAGCACAGTATAGCATCAAAATGTGAATTTTACCTGTGTACATTCTCCCAATTGTAAAATACCACGAGTGTTTCTTCCCTCAAAAGTCCTGAGCCCAGACTTTAGCACAGGCCTTCAGATTACAGTTTATTCACACATCTGTACAACTGCTGGCTCTTGAAGGGGTTAATTATACTTTTTCATTATACCTAGTTTCCTCTGTCTGTAAAATTATAGCTTGCACAGCTATGGCACAGGGACAGAAAACAGCAAAGTTCTGTACAGATTTTAAGAAAAGTTCTGCTGTGGTCCTTATGCAGCATTTACTTAACAGAAAATAATTATTGTACAGACAAAAGAATCTCAGGACTATATTTGAACACTTCCACTTGCTTTCCAAGGTATCTAAGGAGTAACCAAGGAAGCAGGTTAATTTAAGAAGCAGCATTCCAAACAAACAGCAGTTCTATTTTGAGTCTGACAACTGTTGATGAAATTCTGTGTAAATCCTCCTTGTTGTGCCCTACAAAATCTCGAAATCCTCTAATCAAGTGAAATGCTTCCTTGGTAGGAGAAGTCATATCTCATTATCTTTGAGAGGAGTAACCTTTGAATCATATAGAGAAATATTTACATGTACATACACACAAAGTCAAAACTCAAAAGTCACAAACAAAGACTCTGGTAGGGTGCTTCCACTTTAGATGACACTAATTCCTGTGAAGAGTGCTAATACAGGAAAGGAACAATATTTGTTGTTGCTTCCCATGGCACATTTTCTGATATGTTACAGATTCGCAGCACATCCTGTAAAAGTATTTCTCTACTTTTTCTCTTTGCACTTCAAAAGTCGTCATGTCTCATGCTCCTTATTAGTTTTTTTTTTTTAATCTTTGAAGCAATCTTCTCCTTTATTCTCAGTTTTCTTTTTAGCCATTTTTGAGATGGCACTAATACAGAACTACAACAGGTTCTCCCCCAGCCCTGGTCGCAATACACCATTCAGGAATATACAGCTGTGGTGTACATTTAGAAACCTGAACGCACAACCTGTCTTGGTTCAGTCAAACTTAGTACCTGCTCCGTCAGTTTATTAGATATGACATTTTCAAATACAGAAATTCTGGCAAATCTATATAAAAGCAAAAACTACTCTAGTGACCTCATTCTGCTTAACATTAATTCAGAATAATTCAATCCAGTGGGGTTTTATAACTGGATTTCCCATAATAATCCTTCTATTTGGAAAACCAAGTTGAGAACTACTGTCAAGTTGCTTCACTACTTGAGGAATGGGGACATACATATAGGTCATACATTACCAAGCATAACTGAACTACAGTCATTCTTAATAGCATTTGTTTTCTAATGTGTGGCTGAAAAGTTCACCTCCTACAGCAGTAAATCCTCTGCTTCCCCTCATTACTATATGGGTCATCCTTTATTAAACATACAGCAAACTCCCAGCCACATCCAAATTTGTGTTTTTTCTTAGATCAATATCAAACAATGGAAACAGACTCTTTATTTATGTCTTTAAACAGTTAAAAGAGGATAGCCATGTGTATTTAATCAAGCAGGGCACACCTTTCAAATACCTTGTGCACCTTTGGCACCTCCTCTCATAACCTCTGTCAATCAGTTTCATGCTCAGAACTGGTGGTACAAGTTGCTGAAAAGGTCCATTAACATAAAAGCAGTGTGGTTGCTTACCAAATACAGCCATCCAACCAGACTATAAAAAGGATCTTGCCTAGAGAGACAGTTTTCCAATGTGCTTTAATCCAGTCTGAGGGTGACCACCAAAAAAAGTGGTTCCTCCTATTTCACTGCCTGTGTGTATCTGCAATCTCCTTACACAATAGCTGCCAAGGCACTGTGTTTAAATAGCCTGACAATTCTAGTTTTCATTAGGTCACAGAGCTATTTCAACTCACTGTATATCTATGTGACCCTGAGTTGCCATACCCCATGTGCATCACATGTTTTGGGAAGGAAAAGCTGGAACAGAATTGCCCATTGCAGTGTACACCAAAAACGCACTGGAATAAATATATTGCAAAATCCTATGAAGTCTACCCACTATGTCTCATCAACATTACTGCTATTTTTGTAATGAAGTAAAGTTTTGACAGGACAATAATGTTTCTTTATCACAGGGGGAAGAAAGCCTACTGGCGAATATTCTTCATATTTACAATGTGTATAGTTTTTCTCACTCTTCTTTCTCATGTAACGTATTAGAACACTTGTGAGTCATAAATTCTGTTTCTATAGGCTCCCACCCCAGCAACGCAGCAACAGCTATTCAAATGGAGACAGGCAGCACATTTTGAAAACAGCATAAATTAACTTCACTCAGACATTTTTATTACTTTTTTGCAATTTTTGGTGCTTACAGAAAGAAGGTAGCACATGTGTGCTATGTACACAAATGAGCTCTCAGAAGAAAAACACTATTTAGCAAGAAAAATTTACAGTGCTGTTCAGTGTGTTCAACAGCAAAAAAATCAGTTGCTACTTAACATCCCCTTCCTCCTAGCTGCATCATCTATCTATAGCAAGGCAGTACAACCATCCTGCACACCTGCTATAGAATTGCAGAGGGACTTTGCTAGTTAAAATGTAACAAAGTAAAACTGGATTAAGAACATAAATATTGATAATTTTTAACTTAAATTTTAAAAGACATTTAAAAAAAATCCCACATCAAGGATGAGTTCCTACACCTGGTGTACCATGTGGTGATCAGTAGAACGGAGAAGAAACAAATGCTTTTACCCAGTATTAATGCTACTGCTGGGGAAATACGGGTTGTTAAATTATAACAAATTGGAAGAACAGAACAGAAAATGAAATTCAATGTGGAAACATGAAACTGTATGTTGAGGGAGGCAATTTATTTCTTTAGTAAAGAATATGAGAGGACGAAATACTGCAGGGAGACACCAAAATAAGACAGATCTCCTACAAGAGTTTGATCAAAGGGCACACTACAATTACTTAGGTCCAAATAACTACAATTTAAAGAAAAAGCCATTTCACCAAGTGCAACAGTATACAAAAATATTCTTACCAATGTCTCTCATGGAAATAGCACATGCTGGACTAAGAAAAGCACTGCAAGTCTTTGGAGATAAAGAGACAAAACCTAAACAAACCATAAAAAGCAGCAGGAATTGTTTTTCCAAATATTCTTGCAAGGAAGTATAACTACCAACTAAGTAGCACATAACAAGGTAAATGAAACTGACTACCAATAATAAATTCAGTAACATGGCAATTATCATCAGCATAATTCTTGTCAGAAATGAAACTTTATTTACATCACGTCTGTCAACACAACCCAACAGTACAAAGCGTTCTGTGTGAATTCCTGCAAACACTTGTATCTTCACTAGAAAGAGCTGGGGATGTACTAATTGAATTAAGTTTCAAATTTAAGGGAGGGGGGCAAGGATAAGCCTCAAAGGAAGGTAGAATTTAATGGTTTGAAGTCATACATAACTCCACCAGTCTCTCTAGAATAGTTCATGCAAAACAAGGGGACTCAACCCAACTCTTGTTTACCTGTGTCAACTGATGACACACATTAGTTTGTCAGTATATTCATCAAAGAGAAAACAGAGTGAAAAATCAGGACAGACAGAAATTCTCAGTAGTGTATCCTGCAGAGAGACTCAGTACATCCAGTCCTCCTATCAATTTTCTCAAGCATTCATTACTTCACTTGATTGAGTATTTGTTCCAGTCAGCAAAATTGTAGCTTGCACTGCATGCAAGAGCAGGGCTGCAGACACTCTCTGGGCATGGTGGCTTTATGCTTCTTCCAAGCCACAAGGAAACCAGCAGCTCAGTTGTTTAAAACTAGGAAGCATGTTTGCCTATTTCTAGAGAATAATTCTTGATTTGCCACAGCGGCTTGATATGCTGCCCTCTGAATTTAGAAAAGTCTAAAGCAGCCCCAGTTCTTCTTCTGCAAACTTGAAGCAATATAATTGATTATGTATAACATTTCTGGTGAAAGCCATCAGATATGAAATGTAGTATCACGTCTTACAAAGAAAATGAGCTTGTGGTAATGCACATTGTGACTCTTCATATCAGGTTTGGTTTCCCCTCTTTCCACTCCTTTAACTGAACAGCTTATTTTCCCTCATTCTTAAAATCAGAAACTCAAGCCCATTCCTCTGCTTGGAATAGTGTGGGTTTCTATAAAAAATAATAATAATTAAATATATATATATGTATGTCAGAGGTGGAAAAAAATTTTGCAGACATAGGATTACATTTGAAGTAGGGATAGCATTTTTTAATCAATTCAGTTCCAGCTGCCTGAAAAAGCTTATCTGAAATGAAATACATCTCAAACAAAATCCCATGATTTCTATCTCATCTGAGGGGACACAATGAGCTTCTCTCTGAAGACCATCTTTAAGACTGACCTTTAAATTCAAAGCAGGCAAACATGAGCAGTCCAACTCAAGAAAAATCAAAGACCTGATAGTATGAAATTATCTCACTCCTCTGCAACATAATTGCTGGATTCTCCCACCATATCCATCCCTGTATGAGAAATTTCTGCACATTCACTTGCAGACAAACAATGCAATAAATTGAAGGCTTAATAGAAACAAGTTTCTTAAATATCTGACTAACTCTTAAAACGTAATTACCATTTTAATTGTTTGCATTTACAACTGAAAAAGTATCCCAAACATTCAACAGAACCTACATTTAGAAACACAAAACGCTGCATTCCAGCTAGGATTCAGTTAGATATAGATGATGTTTCTCCCTGCATGTTTTCATGCAGGCTGTCTGCCTGACCTCTTGTAAACTCAAGTTGTCACTGCAGTTACGAGCTGAGGAAGCTGTGCAGCAGATGGACTGAGATCTCTGCTTCAGAAATTGCCCAAGCATTCTCCTAAGCCAGCAGAGAGGTAAACAATAAATATGGAATACAGGACATCAGATACAGATGAAGGCCTTTAATCTTAGGCACCTTACTCTTTAACTGTGTCCCTGCTTCAAGAGGTTACACTCTCATGACAGCATGAACAACGTAGTAACAGAAGTAGCAGATAACACGAATTTAACTCAAAGTCAGTTTCTCAATTTCTCCTCAGCACCAATACCCTCATAATTTAATGACAGAATTACAGTTGTACAAATAAAGTGTTGCAGTTACATAAACTCACAGAAACTCAAAAGAAACAAAAATTGTTTTCAATTATGTGCTTGGGTCTTTATGAATCAAAATTTGAAGGCCTAACCAAACCTAACTTTGAAAGATCAAGCTACAGTATATTCTGCAACGGTTGAGCTCTCCTTGTGTTACACAAGCATTTTGTTCTTCCTGCTTCAGACACACTAATTCTAGAATTAAACTTTGCATGTAGGTGTAAAAAATAGTGTCGTATCTTCAGTTCATGATGCCATTCCCAGAACACCGTATTTTCAATCATCATTTCATGACACAGATTTGTAGGCAGCAGCTCTAGTCCATTTCATTAAGAAGAAAATTTTTTTTTCTTTGTAGATAACCATGCATTTTCATACAGAAATAATAATAAAAAAACCAAACAGAACATAGTTTTTGAACTTTTGTACCACCCAGCTCAAAACCTATTTCACTATAAAGTGCAGACATTGTAGAAAAATAGATTTCAAACGAAAGGAATGAGGGCATCTAATAAAGTTTCATGGACAATGAATGCTTCATGTAATACATAAGCAGATCAGGGTCCAAAGATGCAAACGAAAACAGAGCAACCCTATACCAGATTTTTAAATAAAGTCCATGAGAGCTTTTAAAACTGGGGAACAAACCCAGAAATTAAATCTAAAAATATCTGACTCTATCAGACAGAAAAATACAAGAACAGCAAGTTTTTCTTAAACCCTTGATATTCAGTCTTCATTTTGCTTCCAGGAATGGCCAACAGCATATGCTCAAGTAAAGGCAGATTACAAAAGCAGGGCAGGAATGCTGCAATAGTTCCCTCCTACCAGTATTTAGCCATCTGTGGCTTAAACTCTTCCTGTGCAGAGACTGTTCTTGCAGGTTTGACAACCCTTGTTGAATTTTCACTTAATCGCTTTTCAAACCATTTTAACTTTTGGGATTAATGCAATTACAAGCTGCAATAAGTAACTTTTTTTTGCTTTACTTAAATAAGATGGGTTCTTTACAAGATCTCTGTATCTGCACTACGAGAAATTACAATCAATTACTCTTTCTTCATGTCTATGCCACTTACAATTTTATAAACTTCATTTGCTTCTACCTCTCCTTTTTTCCCTTCAGGGAACAAGAAGCACAATCTGCTTGATCACCTCTGCAAAACATTCCACACTTTCAATTATCCTTGTTGACTTCTGCATCAAGAAGGCAGCAGAGAGCAAAACTGCACATGGCACACGAGGTATCTTTATAAAGCAGACTAACAGCTTCATTTTTTCTCTGTTGTTTTCATATTTGTCTTTTTGACAAAGGAATCAATATTTTGATGGAATCAGTAACAGTAATTCAATGCCATGCACCCTCTTGACAGATGCAAGTCTTACTTAGAGCCCATGTTTGTGAACCCAGAGCTGTGACCAGTTTCCTCCTCCAAACAGCTCAGTTTGCATTAAGCAGCACCCAACCAGTGCCCTTTGCTCAAGGAGTGGGTCAGCACAGCACAACTGCGGCCTCTGGCAGATTGTTTTCATTCTGTTAAGTATTTTCCTTAATTAACCCTTGTAACCCCACCAACTCACCCCAAAACACCACAAAGCTCTACAGAACTGAAATACCTCTTTGCAGGGAAAACAGATTATGTAATCCTTGAGCTCAATACCTTCAGGAACTTTGGGTGAGCAATGTGGTTTAAGTTCACTGTACAACTGTATTACCTCGCACTTATCTATACACTCAATGACACTGCCCACCAGATTTGGGATGGTTTCCCCTCAGAAAAGTCCACACCCATTCCTCCTCACCACAGCACACACATCCATTCTGTTCTCCATTAGCTTTATTCTTTGCTGCAGCTCAGACTTGTCAGGCTGAAGCTCTCAAGATTTCTTCATCCCTCAAATCCTTGACACCTTTTTCTAAAAAAACCAACAACAAACGACTGGCTCTAGTCACATTTAGCACCGCCCATTCCTTTGTTAGCATTTAATGAAATTTAAATCTTGCATGTTCTATTAAATAATCCAGCAATTTCAGATTTGAGGCCATTTAAAAACTCATAATTGTACCAAATTAATAGGATCTTTAGTTCAGATTTCAAATTGTGATTTTTTCCCCAAGTCATTCATTTTGATTCCTCTACAGGAAACTTCCTCAGCTTTCACAAACAGCAAAAAGGTAAATAAAGTATTTTCATCTTCTTCAGTATCTTTGTACTCCTCACATAATTTTGTGATACCATTATCACTTACAAGTAATATGGATATGGGTATGTTTTCTGTTTGCTCATACCAGCTTTATCACAAAACTTTGATGAGCTTTTATCAACAGCTGATATGCATTAACTGTTAACAAAACACCTGACAATCAGATCTAAGCATTTTGCTCCCCTTTTTGATCCCTCGATCTTGTGTTGGTCTTTTTGACATGAAAAACCACAGTTTTTAGTGAGTTTTGTTGTGACTGCTATGAAGCTGATTTTGAGACTACATTTGAGCATACAGTGATGAGATTGCTCACTGTTACAGATGAGCTCTTCAGCTGCTACATCCTAAACCAAATCCTGTGAACTGCTGCTCAAGAAGGACACCAGAGCTGCTCAGTACATCTTAACTCAGTGTTGTTACCTGCCAATGCAGGTATTTACCTACCATGATTAAGCTTTCTGTCAAGCACAGCAAATTAAACATTCCTACCTTCATAATTAATGCTATGGAATTACGAATTTTCCACAAATTATCCCTTCTCATTGCTGGCCTAAGACAGCAGCCTCATTTTAAAACCACTGATACTTCTTCAGCTGACTATTTTTAAAAACTTCTGGCATTCATATACAAACAAGCATACATTCCTTTTTGACAGAGCTACCTATTGATGAAATTACTTCTTACGACTTCTGTTATTTTCTACTGTGCTCTATATGATGTTTGCTTGGTTGGTGACAAATGAAGAGTTTTACTAATGCTTTGTATTTACACTGGCAAAGACAGGCTGGTGCTGCAGAACAAGACTGTCATTATGTTTCTCAGTCTTGTTTCTGGATCATTTGGCAGTATGAACAAAAGCTACATGTCCCCTCTTCACACAGCCCACCTCTTCAGTAGGCTTTGTCATGTAACATGATCTTTTGAACATTCCTTTTTCTTTTTTTTTTCAGAGTAAGCACACATGTAAAGCAGTAATGATGCATCCTTATTCCATACTTTTTTCAAGCATAGCCAGCTACCACAAACTACTATCATATACAAGTTTCACAGATTACCCAAGGCAATAAATGTAATTACACCTCTGCTGTGCCCTCCATAAACACCAGTATACAACATATTTAAGAGTTGCAATATACATGCAGAACTCATGGAATAAAAGAAATCCTGGAGTAAAATAATTGTTCTAAGCCAGTCATGTGAGCATCTTCATCTCAAAATAGGTATTTATTTTGACTGCTGGAATATTCTTTTAATAAAATCCAGATTTAAAGCTGATCAAACTATGGTGTCTTCGTTTTGAAAGACAGGTGCCCGCCAAGGAAGGCAGGAGCCCCTCCCGGAATAGAAAACTGCAAACCCCCTCCCTCCAAATTATTTAAAGGGGCTCTCAGGCAAAAATATGAGGATAAGAATAACAGTTCTTTAATATGTATAAAGAAAAAAAAAATAAAACAAAAAACCAACAAACTACAACTTAATAGGAAAATTAGAACAAGATGCAGTATTAAACAAAAAACAAAACCTGACAGTTAGAATACAACCTGACACCCTGTCAGTCAGGGTTTTGGTGGCAGTCCAGTTTGAATGGTGGCTCCAGTAGTGCTCCTGGAGTGACAGATGGTTCTGCTGAAGCAGAGACCCTGTAGAAGGGCATAGTTTTCCTCCAATGGTCCAATGATGATGTTGAAGAGTCTGGTCCTTCCTCTGGGAATCCAGTGGGAGAGAAGGCTGCTTCTCTGGGAATCCAGTAGAAGGCAGATGCCTGTTCTGTCCAAATGCCCAGATTATATCCAGGTGGGAGTGCTTGGCTCCTCCCCCTGGGCGGAGCTTCTCACAATGGGCTGATGTCATTCTCTGAGTCATGGGGTGGGTCCTCACATTGGCCCATTAAACAGGAATGGCTCCCGGAGGGAGTTATCTATGACTCATAGGGCAAGGTGTTAATGGCCCATTAACAGGAGATGGTCTGGGAGAGGAGGTAAGGAAAACACTGCCCCTCCTGGTTTTAACAGTTCATGAAGACAGAGATAGAATACAGACCTGGAATATTTCACATTGTAACCTAGGACATATGGGTAGTGACCCTTCCTACATCCTACAAAAAGGGAACCTTTAGGCTTTTTAATTAACCTCCTGAGAACACGGACAATAATTTGCTGTAACATTTTCTTTGTATATGAGGTCAATTTCTGGTCAAATGACCAGAATTGTGATTTGTCAAATACAAGATACAACCAACAACAGTAAGGGTGCAGTGTCAAAGTTTAAGAATCAAACTAAAAGATCCCTTCATAATATGCGAAAAATCTACATTTTATTTTTAATCTTGCTGTAGATATTTGAGTGCAATTATTTTTTTCCCTTTTGGAAATAGGTAGTTTAAATGGTCACTTAAAAGCTGAAGATCATTAACCTATATTTCAGACATAAATATAAGGTAATTTTAAGTCCATGATACTGAAATTGCAAAAAAAAAAAAAAAACAAACAAACCAAAACAAACCCCCAACATACTCCCATTAAGTAGCCTGCTCACTACAGTAACTTCGAAAGCAACAAAACACATAACACTGCAAGACTCTCATTCACTTCAGACACTAAAACTTTAAAGGTCACATGTAAGTCTATACAAGAATTATACTACTAGTAACCTTCTAATTAAAAGAGCACTAAGCCATTTCCCTTCTACTGTAGCTCTGAGTTATAAGAAAATAATTATCTTCTCCAGCTACAAGATGATGCCAGAAGACTACAATTTAATGATTGTTTACAAAATTCACAACTCATATATTTGATAGAGGAAATAAAAAAGGGTAACAATAAAGTATGGACTTAAGATTATTTTTATGCCTGTGGTATGCCCGTCAAAAAGCAACAACCAAATAAAGTTTGTAATTTTCACCCAAACAAAAAATTGTATTAGAAAGCCCAAATTTTAAATCAGAAGTCCTGATGTGAGCTCTTTTCAAAAAAGCATTTAAGGCGACTATACTGTTACTGAAGTCCTGATTTCTTCATCAAGTGCTGATATAAGAAGCAAGTCAGACTAAGATATTTGAAAGAACATAAGTAGTAAGAATATGAGTATTACTGAAAGCTCCAGTGTGACTGCCTTCAGTACACACATATGCATTAATTATTAATAAAAGGACATGGAAAATTAAGATTTCATATATTTTATTTACATCCAATACAATTTTTAGAAGTTCAGACTGCATAACTAGGACAATTACTCATGACAACTATCCTTCCTTTTCTTAGATGCCCATAAGGCAGCAAGTGGAAGGCTACTTAAAAGGCCAAACATACACAGTATTATTAACTCTACTCAAGTATTACTAACCCTAACTCATGTTGCCAACCATGCTACAAGAAAGTGCTTCTTTTACCACTGCTTACCAAGCTCTGAAGCATTTCAGGCATTCAGTTCCATATTTACTGGATCAACTGGATCCATAGTTCTAAATACAGCATTATGAAAAGATATTCTGGCATTGACTACACAAATTCTTTTTACTTATCAGTACAGTTAAATTTACACTTTCTTTAACCACATGTCCTAAAGTGTTTTTAAAGAACAAGTGGGAGAGAGGCACAAGACCAGCAAAGAAGAAAGCGTAAGTAATTATTGTTAAATAAAAACTGTTACCAACTACAGCAGCCAGTCAGAAATTGTCACCTGCCTCAAGCCCATCACTGAAAGGCCTGGAGAGCATCAGCAGACAGCAGCCTTAGCTTTCATGTGATAAGAAGGTGAACAAGGAAAGAATGCTCCAAGTGCTGCCTTTTCTTCAATATGAAAGGCTGTTAATAATTTGAACATGGATTTTGTTCTGAGCAAGACTCAGAAATGAAGGTCAAACTTAGGTGCAGAGCGGAAAAGGAGGTAAGATACAAACCTGACGCTTCTCCCAACATCACTAACCACCAGACATTGTATATCCCACAGTGTTAGTTACAATTCTAAAGAAGCAAACTATTTCTCTTTACAGCAAAATTTCTAAGCATTTGAGATCTATTTATATGCATAATCACACAAAATCAGGTTTCATGTCTTAAATTACAAGTGGAGAACATCCAAGTGTCTCATTTTGATGCAGGTGAAGAAAATTTTAATCACACTTCTCAGACACTTGTTTTTTATTCAGCTTTCAAACTTCCATGCAAATGCAGCTGTTCTAGTCTAGCAATTTTACTTAAGGCTATAAAGCTCTGTTTCCATTTCAGAATAATGAAAACAAAGTTAATTTATTCCTACACTCCATACAAAACTCATGCCAGGACTCTTGCACACATCACAGTCTATCAGCCAAGTTAAGACTCTGCCTTGTCCAGCTTCCCTTAGTTGCAGAAAGAGCTCTGTGACTTTATGTTGGCTGCTGCACTCTCAGTCCAGGTAACAGTACCATCCAACCTCTATACACACTGTTAACACCTGCAAGGTCACTTCCCAGGCATGCAGCAGTGTGTTAGTTTTACACACAACAGAAATACACCTCTGCAAAAAATATCTTCACTTGGAACAGAATGCCCCTTAGTTTATTCTTACAACCTGCATTAAAAGTACACTTCTCTGTGCAAGAGAATCTGTGTCAATTTGTAACACAGTTTGAAAACTAAAACATGATGGGAAGCTACCAAAGAAATCATACCAGTGGCGTTACTTATTTTTAATTTACAGATTTGAAACTCTGAAAGTCTACCTCACACTGCTCAACTGTACAGCTTAGACTGTAGTATAAAATGCTGTCTAAAATCTTCAGTAAACCTCAACATTTTTATTTTAATTTCAAAGTCTAAAAATATCTCCTCCCTCATTTCTCTCAAACTGCAAAGCTGCACATTGCAATGCTGAAGCATGCTGGTCATTCAAACCAACTGCAGTGCAAAGTGCAGACTAACATCTGGGAGTCACTTCAAGTGGAGGGAAAAAAAAAAAGAGTAAAACACTCCTGGATCCAGCATTGGCTAAAATACCTTCATGTGAAATATTTACAAACCTAATTACACTTTTATTTTTAACTGAAAAGTAGGAATAACATTACAAAGCCTGTTGAGATTATTAGAACAGTGAGTGCTAAAGGCAGTATGTGCTGAATTGATATTATTAATGGATAATTTTATTGAAATTTATCTCCCTCTGTGTTTGAGTAGACAAAAAAGAGAGCTTGAATCAGCTCATTTATTTCAAGGGCAAGGAACTTCAATTACCTTTAAAATATAATTTTTCTAACATAAGAAATACATGAAATGAAAAACAACTGAAGAGCACTGAACAGCAGCCATAAACCATTTGAACAAAAACAAGTAATAAATAGTGTAACATCAATAGCTATGCAATCTTGTACCATGTGAGTACATGACAGAGTACCAGAAACAGAGGGAGGGGGGAAAAAATAATCAAACCTTCTGAAAATTATTAAAAAAAAAAAAGTTCAAAGCAATCATGCCCTAAATGAATTATTACAAGATACCGTTGGTTTTGGAAAAATGTAGTTATCCTCTTAACTGTTTATACAATTCTAAAATGAAAAGAGTGGACTTACAACAAAAAACCCAACCATGACAAAACAGCTCTAAAGTTGTGTAAGGTACAGTTAGTACAACGTTCACATTCCCTAAGCTTTTAAGCTGTTCTTGACCACAACATTGTAACAACAGCTCAGCTTCCTTAAGACTTCAAGTTCCTTTAGAAGTTCCTGCCTCCCAACTGAAATCTCATAATCTACTAATACATTTAAAACTTCAAATTAAAGAAAACCAGCAAACACCACCAAATCCAGAAACCCCTGAAGAAACCCGTGCACAATCTCCAACAGCAAGAATACCTAAAAGCTAAGACCAAGGGTAGACTGGAAATAATCAATGTAAAAAACAGGGTGGAAAAAATACCAAACCAAACTAACCAACCAAAAGTCACAAAATAACCCCTCACACCAAAATCTGTTAGTATTTATAAATTCAAATTAAATGTTAACCATTTTCCTACCAGTCTGGCTATTTTTACTTCTAATCATTTAAGCGTAAGAAATAAAGAACATAAGAGTTACAGAAGACTAGTAAGTGGTGAAAATGCCTTATAATCTATCCTCAAAGTTTAAAACTGGTAGAGGACCCACCTTTTTTAAAGATTATTTTTAAATCTTTTTCAAATCCTTGCTGAGTGCCAATTTTGTCCTCACAGACGTATATATCAGTCACTCCACCACTTTGCCTGGGATCAACATTAAGCCAATATGCCAGGTCATTGCCTAGGTGATCCTTGTAACAATGCTGGCACAGCAGCAGATGTCTTCCAGTCCTTTGGAATTTTCTCAGTGTCCCGAGACTGATTAGAAATCAATAAGGGAATTGTGCCAGGTATGTCAAACTCTTGGGGCTTGACAGACCTATTTTTAGTGTCTACATATATACTGAAAATGGAAAGCATCATATAACAAGTATCGTCTACCTTATCCCTCAAAACAGATTGGTTTTTTTTAAACACTCCCCTGCACTCCATTACAGTATCTATAAATTATATAGCCTGGGGGCAGGGGGTAGTGGTGGTCGTGTTTGGTAGGTATGGGGTTTTGTGTTTTCTTCTTCATTTTAGGTTACCACATTAAGTGCTTTTCATAGAAACACCAGCTACCATTTGTTCAATTATCCTTGTACAATATTCTCTTTCTCTAAAATCCCACAGAAGCATTTTATGTTAATGCTGTTTGGAGAACTCTTGTATGTGATTTTTCTTAAAGGTCTTTTACCCAGGTATAACCTATAGTTTCTTCTACTACTTACAGGAAAGAACTACAAGCTAACTGAACTATGCACAGAATACTTCCTGGTATGCATCTGAACAGCACTGGTACTACACATTATTTTTCTCTTTTAAACACACAGAGTAAAAGTCTGCCTCCTTTACAGATAAAAATTATCAAACTTCTTACTCAGCTGTATTCCCATGGTATCTCCCTCCTTCCTTGAAATCTGCAGAGCTGTTTCCCAAGTCCCTTCAGCCTATAAAGCTCCACTGACAGCAGCTGTCTTTCACAAACCAGAATATTTTCTCCCTGCAAACCACCAATTTACACATCACATAGGAAAGCTTTCCAGCTGGATACAGAAAACCCAAAACTCTTCCCCCCTGCCTATTCAAGTCACTGATCTACCACTGGCTGTTGCAGAATAGGGTAAGAGTCACAGGCAAGTCTTTCTTCCCAAGCTCCTGGCAGCATTCACTTAAAGTACAAAGTAATCAGCAACCTGATAAAAGTATCAACACCAGTAAAACCCCGAACTTGACAGCTAAATGCACCCGAAAAAGACAAGCCTTACTCATCTTTGTAAGTCTGTGATTTCACCTAGGATGTTTGTCAAGAACAGGAGAGACTGACTAGAACACCACTCATTGATGCTTCCCTCTTTATAAACACCCACAAACACCAAAATCCTTCCTGACAAATGCACAAGTTTACATATTTAGAAAATCTTATCAAAATACTATCTCAATACTGACAAGGATTCTAGAAAAAGTCTGGAATGTACAGCTGATATGAACAGTCAAGCTTATTTTTTTCATTTGTATATGAAGAAGACATGTAAGAACAGACACAGCTGTCATCCTGAATGAATGACACAGAGGATAGCTGGAAACAAGAATTAAGAGAAAAAAGGAAAATATTACAATCACAGCAGTTATACAATGGAAAAGGGTATAGGAGGAAAAATCAACTAGACTGAAGGCCCACAGCAAAGTGAAGACCATTCTTACAAGAAACAGATGCATTCTGGTCACAAGGCAACAACTTCTCATTTTAAGCTTCAAAATTCTATTTAAGGCTCTAAAATATGCAGCAGAACACAGGTATTTAAAAGCTGTCCTGCGTCACAAAGATATGTTGAAGTCTTCCAAGGCTAAATTTTAAAAGATCAAGAAAATCAAGGTTCAAACTTTCAAAATATTAAAGGCTTTAACTGAACACATATTTCAGGAGAAAATCAAAGTTATCTCAAAGAAATACCATTTTTAACTTCCAAGACAAATCCCAAATATTTGATCTTCATTTACACTTTTCTGACCTAGATACAATCCACCCTGTTTTCTAGAAAAGTGTTTTTACATATACCCTACCAACCATCCCCCTTCTCAAAAGGGATTAAATCTCACCAGCGCTGCCATTCTGCACAGCCAAGATCTGATTACATTTGAAACAACAAATATCTAAACACACACAACTTTCCTTAAATTAGCCCCATAAATTCTACATAAACAGCACCTTACATATCAAATGCTGAAGGCAACCTGGAAAACAGTTTATAGGGCCAACCAGACTTAACTGTTACCAAGCCAAGTTTTAAAATCTTTGCAAAAGCAGATGAGATTTTAGCCACACTGAAAGCCTGCTAGTTAAAGCCCAAGCTCAATAAAGCAAGCAAAAGCAGGGAAGAGAAGCTGCAATTTTCAGGGGTTTTGGTTTTAGAAAAAAAACAACCAACCAACCATACATCTTGGTTTTACTAGCATGAAATTTCCATTTATTCTCTTTGCTTAAAAGTAAGTGTTTCAGAAGGACAATTACAACCAGAAAAAAAGATTTAATGGATAATAGTAATTTGTATATTGTGAAGATAAATGCCTATAGCACAGGGAGACAACACACAATATTGCAGTACCAATCTCTTTCTATTCGGCATAGAAAAGACTCCAAAAATTCTGACCTTCCGTTTCTAAAAAAGGACAACTAGTATTCATGAAAAATAGACGGCAGCCTACAAAAGAACAGCAGTATCCAAAACACAAACAGGAATTTAGCTCATCCACAACTTCTCCAGTAAAATTAACTTCACTGCAGTAACACAATGGTCTTCAAAATGCATTTTTAACTGTTCCTTATAGTGTAGGAAGGTATTTTCCAATGGAGGCAGAGTTTCCAACACACACACATTTCTATATTAAATAACTGTTAACCACACTCATTCTCACGCATCATGATTACTTGTATATGTGAAGGACCCAAGATGAAACAAAGGAAGGTAAAAAAGGGAGACAGGAAAACCTAAGTAGTGAGAGCTCATTTGCAGATAAGGACACAGATGAACCTTCACACCTCTGGGTTAGTTCTACTCCAAGTTTACCTGTTTTCAGAGAAACGAAGTGCTTCAATTATAGCCCACTGCTCCATCATCCTACATGTACATGTAAAGGCAGTAAAAACTGAACAGAGATGCTACTTTCACACTGCATGAGACCTGCTCCATCCAGCAGGATCCTTGCATGACAGACTTAAATAAACAATACAAGGAGCACTAAAGAACCTTTTAAAACTAAGTTTTGGCCCTCTTCAGTTGGTAGTTCCAGCACTCCAGGCAGCAGACTTTTTTTAAGGTACATTCTAGGGAAAGATCCATATCATTTCATATTACCTGTGGTTTGGAGTTTTATGGAAGAGTTGTTTGACTCCTGATTTGCAGTTGAACTAGCAGACTTTATACAAAAGCAGGCCATTCTGCCCAGCTTAGTGCTCTGAAACCACCTTTTCAGGCAGACAAATCCATGCTCCAGATTTTGACACGAAGCACCAACAGTTTTTGTTCAGTCTATCAAAAACTTCATGTTCAGACGAGGGATTTTCTCCCCAAGACCTTTCACCATTTATACAAACACAGTATGTTTACAGTAAGGTTTGCTGGCCTGTCACACGGCTGAAAAGCAATACAGAAACAGCAGTGGAGGTAACTCACTGGAAAAGGAGCTTCTAAATCTAACCCTTCTGACAGCTTGCTGCCTGATGCTATCTGCAAGTGGACAATTTCAAGGATAAACTCAATCCTTACACAGACTGAGAGCTGTTGCTATGAAAGTAAATACAAAGTTCTAAATTAGCTGTACTTCATCAGGTGACTAAAGAAATCTTATGTTTACCACAGAGAGAAAATCTCTCAGAAAGGACAAAGTTATAATAAACTCAACTGTTCTGTATAAACCCATACACATCCTGATGAATCACCAAATACAGGATGCTACAAGTATCAGGCTTAATTTCATCCCTGTTAAAAAAACAAAGAACATCTATAATGCAGGCTGCAATACTTAATTCATATTTTGTTTTCTTATTTTCTAATCACCAGAAAAATGGTCATACTAGGAGGACCTCATCTTAACACCTGTTCAGGGGTCAAACTGACAGAGTCTGGAACGCTGCAAGGTTTTTCTCCCTAAGATTCACAAATTAAAACAGATTATGTATAATCTTAATGGAATGCAACAGATTTATAAGAAAATATATGGGGATTAAAAATTACAAAGGGAGAGCATTAAAGATTCTTAAAATACTGCTTGTTAAATTCAATCTAAAAGCAGAGCTACTGTTAGTTTCCTGTTGTACAGAGATACTGTATTTCTGATCATTGCTTGTTTCTCATACTTTAATAGCAAATCATTTTATACTAACAATATAGAACACTGTAAATAGTGGCTTTAGAGAGTGAAACAAAAAAGCCTGAATTAGCGACCTATTATAAGTAGTAAATAAAAAGCAACATTTTACTACCTGCATGCAGCTGGAAAGAAAATATCTTAATGGAGCACACAGATAACTTCAGTGAAGACTAATCAATTAACTATTCACACTGGAAAAAAAGATGTTGGCTTGGAAGAAATGGAGATACAGATTTGGAGATATGGAAGTACTGTCATGATTTTTAAAAGCTACTTTTTATTTAACTACCATTTCAAAAAATCCAATAAAACTGTGAAGTTAGACTTTGGTGCCAACTCTAAATTACAATTTTACTAATGTTTTATCATTAATGTTGCTGTTTTTCAAAATAAAGCAATATCTCAGGAGTAAGAAGTCCATACCCCTTGCTTAAGGTGGCAAAGAAGCATCCAGCTGAAGAGCAGTCTCAATAGATGAGGAGCTAAATGGACAGAGCACAACACATGCATCCTATTTCAAATATTGCTACAAAAATCACAGCTCAGCCTTAACAGCCAATTGTACTGCATGCAAAATATGGATCATATGCACTTTTCTCCAAAAATTTTCATATAGATAGACATGAGCAGTGCTCTATTCAGGAGTTACATATTGGCACTTCTGATCACGCACAAAACCAGACAATGGACTTTGCTAAATTTACAATCACCAACTGTGTTTTGTTGTGCTGTAACAACAACAACAAAAAATTAAATAAATCTCTACTGTAGTTAATATCATGTCTGATATTTTTCAAGTTCATGAAGCCCCTGTATACATCTAAGGTAGTACACACAAGCTTGCATTTCTTCTTCCCTGCCTTGATGGTTTTTACACCCACATCACACTGTTATCCTATTTAAGCCCCAATCAGATCCACAGGAGAAGGATTCAACAAAGCTGTAGGATAGAAACCACTGGGATGTGTGCTTGAGGGTCTCCTCACACAAATCAGTTTACATGACACAGGAGGCAGGCTGTGCAGTCTAGAGGGCTTGCTTTATAATCTGCGGAACACAATGGAGCCATCCTTGGAGGGAGCTGAATGATACTTAAGACAGATCAAGCTACTGAAATAAAGTACTGCAGGAACACAAGATTAATACCAGTGTCTAATTCTATGGATGACATAAAGACTGGATACAAATTCAGTTTAAAAATAAAAAAAAATCTGCTTTATTTCTAACTTGAACGCACAGTCTAAAGTCCACAGAAGGGCCAAAGAGTTAACAATTCAATCTCATCTGCATAAATCATAAGACTATTAACTACTCTAGTGATATATGAAAAATGTAAGAAAAAAACAGTCTCTCATCAATTTTAATTAAGAAGAAATAAAGAGCTGAAGTACGGTTATTTCTGCCCCTCCCTTTGTCAGGATCTTTCACAGACAAAGAAATCAAGAAAAGGACTGTTTGTTTTTTAAAGTGAGCACCAACATACGAATTAATAAAATGACAAAAGAACAACTTCGAATTACTTACACTCATTTTTAAAACAATCAAGTTTCAATTTGATGTTATCTCTTCAAACAAATCCATTGAAACAGACATTATTACTGCACAAAATCAAGACCATTATCTCCAAAACAGAAACAATTACACTAGAAAGGGAGGGACATAATCCATTTACGTATTACCTAAAGGAAACAGGTCTCTCCCTAGAATCCTTTCTGTAAATATGTCAGTATTTTGCCATACAGGTTCAAGCCCCGCCTGTACTCATCATGTCAGAATCGTGAAGCCCAAGTTGTCCTTTTAAGCTCCTGTAATTGGATGCCTACATGTGCTTTGTACTACCCAGCACCGGCACTTCCCTCCCGCTTCCAGACGAGGTGGTGCTGACACAGCTGCACTACAAACCCAACACCCCTCCTTCGGTCCGAAGCAGGCAAACGTTCCCACATCTTGAGAACCCAACAACACGAGGGCTGGACTAGATGATCTCCAGAGGTCCCTTCTAACCCTAACAACTCTGTGATTCTGTTATCATCCGTGGCCGCTTCAGCTCTGCCACGCATGAAGGGAGCTCTCTTCCCTATCAGCTGTTTCGCCACCAGGAACGACTCGCCTGAGGCTCTCCCTCGCACATCTCCCGGACCATTCTCTCCCTATCCAGCCCTCCTCCCGGCTCCGAAGGGCCACCAGCTCCAGACATGGCCTGGTGTCATTGTCTCTTGCTCTCCGCCACCCCCTCTTCCTCACCCGTCCCTCCTCCCTCACCGCTGCCTGTCACCTGCTCCCTCCCCGCCGGCCGTCTGCTTCCAGGTCAGCTCAGCTCAGCTCCGTGTCTGCCTATTCATCCTGCGAGCGGGGAGGAGGAGGAGGAGGAGGAGGGAAGGAAGGAGGAGGAGAGCCCGGCGGGCGCCGCAGCGCCCTCGTCGCTGCTGTCAGCACGGGGCCGCTCCCGGCGAGAGGCGATGCTCGCCCGCAGCCCAGGGCGCCCACACCTCCGGAGGGCTGTGCTGCACGACCCAAACCTGGGCCACGGCTCAGCCCGCAACCCCACCGCCCCCGGCCCTTCCCCGCCGGGCAGCCCCTCTGCCTCATTCCCCCAGAAGCCCCACAGTCTCCCCGCAACATAAACACGCACAGGCAAAGCGGGCCCCGAAGCGCACCCCGACCTCTGGCCGCCCCTTCCCTGCCCGCCCGGGCTGCGCCTCACCTAGTGCCACCTCGCAGGCTTTGCGCAGCTGGGAGTGATGCGCCTTCTTCACCTCCTTGTCGGCCAGGATCTTCTCCAGGGCCCGGGTCAGAAACATGTTTTTCGTCTTCTTCCCTTCATACATGGGCGCGATCGAGCCGTGAGAGGAGGAGAAGGAGGGTGGAGCGGGGAAATGAGAGCGGGGCACCGGCCTCTCCCACCGGGAGCGCTGCCAGGGGCCGCGGCGGCCGCGGGGGAAGGGCTCCCTCGCAGGGCGTCCCGACACCCGCTCGGTGGCTCCCCCGGGGGAGGCTGGGGTGGGCCCGGGAGGCGCCGACAGCCAACCCCCGCGGCTGAGGGAAGACGAAACCTTCTCCTCCCTTCTCCTCCCGCCCCCGATGCGTGTGTGCGCGGACGGCGCCCGTCAGTCCCCGAGCCGCCCCCGGCCCGCACCCGCCTCCATCAGCACCGGCGGCGGCGGCCGCAGCAACAACCTGCCCTCGCCATGTTGGAAGGAAGCGACGTCAGGGCCGCAGCCGGAGCGGGAGGAAGCGGCGGCCGTGTCCCGGGAGGCAGGGCGGGCCGAGGGAAGCAGGAGGGCGGGGGGCACTCGCCTTCTGCCCGCCCCGGGGCCGCGCTACAGGTGGAGCGGAGCCGCGGGAGGCAGCGACGAAGGATGCACAGCGATGGCCGCTGCCACCTGGGAGCTGGATGAGGAGGAGGGGCAGGGCTTCCCTTCCGGGCCACCAGCGCTAGGAGGTGGAGGAGGAGACGGAGGAGGAAGGCTCCCCCGGGGTGCGCCACCTGCCCCTGAAGGGCGGTCTCGCCGGGGCTGGGGCAAGTGACTTCCCTGGGAGAGGAGCTGCTCTCCTTCCACTGCCGCCGCTTGCCCTGAGGAGAAACGCCCGGGGTTCCGCCTCACGGGGCAGCGAGTGGAGAGCAGCCCCCAGTGCCGAGGGGGGGAGAAAGAACGGGAGAAGCGCGTTGGGGCGCGGGAGGGGGCTCCCCTGGGCGCTCCCTCAGCCCCTCCCTTGCCCCGCAGTTCGCTTCGGGCGTGGAGGAGCGCGGCACATGCGGGTCCGTACGGTGCCCTTCCTCTGTAGCCTGCATGCTCTAACTAAAGCGCTGTCCTTCTGCGTTTCTTCCCACTGCATGTGTACTAGGAGGACAGAGCGTTGAAAAAAAATGATAAAAGGCTCAGGTCGACCCTGCCTAACTGGTAGGTAGCAAAAACATAACAGGGCCAGCTTTTGCATTCAGGAGTACTAGTACACCAGTATTTAAAAGGCGTATTTGGCGCTAACTGAAGGCAGGACTGGTTTAGATTTTTTTTTCCTGATTAAAGAAAAATAAAAGTCCTAGAAATTAATCTGGAAATGAAAGAACAGATGTTCTAGCTGTACCTTTCAAGCAGAGTGGGACAAGGCTACAAGGCTATAGCGTCAGTGTGCAGAAACCAGGGGATCGTTGTGGAAACCAGGGGCCGTCTCTGACCTCTGAGGACGGGGCCAGCACACTGCGAAGAGGTTATCCCCTACAAGCCTTTGCAGTCTCTGTTTCTATGGTACTGATGCGTCAGGAAAACAACCTTCGGAAGTTAATTCTGACACCTTCTTCATGGAGCATTCAGCAAACCTTCCCCTTCCCAGTCTTTCCTTTATTCCTGTGGTCCTGCTGTATCAGTCGGGAGCACAACCTTCAGAAGTTAAACCCGACACCTTCCTCATGGAGCATTTGAGAGAGTTTGCCCAGGCCGTCATGCCACCGTGCTCAGGCTTTTAATTAGTGTATTTGAGCACGTGTTTCCTTATCTACAACAGAGCCACTGTAGCCGCGTTAGTAAAGGTACCGTGATCTCAGCCCAACAGCGAAGAGGCAGCTAACTGTCCAGTGCTGCTTAACTCAATTTTCCCAATGAGAAATTATTTGTGCCAGAGTGACTTGTTGCCTTATGGATATCAATGTTTGGCTTTTTAAGGAACACACTGGCCCAAGGAATTCTGCTAAAGCTAGAGGTGACTGCAAGGCCTGACTATTTGAACAAAACACTTGTTCTACTGCAATTAGTTTATTTGTACTAGTGGCTTTTTCTGTTTATTAGCTATTTCGCCATCCAACTGGTAAACAATACAGAAAATATGAAAAAGGCACATCTGATTTTAGAATTGTGACAGCTTTGTGATAAAATTAGAAGTCATATCACCAAGCACATTGATTCCTGAACCATATTGAGATTGTGTTGATTTATTCAAAAGACTGTCATCAGCAGCAAATTTGCTAAGCATACTTGAATTATTTGAAGTAATTTATTTAGGGAAAACAATTTGCTTGGGCAAATTTATTTTTTTTTTTTAATGCATAGGTGTATATTCAAAAATGCAGATGTCAGAATTACTTTGGTCTTTCAAAGCTGTCTGCCAGTGACCACATGGCAAAAATTAAAAATGTCCATGGAGTTCTTGCTGGTAGGTTTGCACAAATCATTTGAGTCCAGATTCTCTTAGCCAAGTCAGAGCTTAGAAGTGTTATTTAGCAAATGGAGTTTGCTATTGATTTTCACAGTCCATTTAGCAGAAATAGACTTGCAATATGAAGAAAAAGGGTATCTGTACATAAAAAGCACTAAGCACTGCAGTTATCTATTTTGTTCATATTAATGTCTATTTTGGTATTCTGTACACAAGATAATTTCACATGTAAAATGTGTTTTACTTGAGCATATAGAATTACTGCTGAAGCGTTTGGAGAAAAAGACCTGTCAAAAAGAAACTCAGTTCCATGTCTTTCATTCCTGCTCTAATATGAATGCTTGTTTTGGTTTGGGTATTTTTTAATGTGGTTTGAATCTTCAAATTCTGTTCTCAGTTTCAAACAGCTGCTGCTCTCTTGACTCAATCTGTAACTTGACACAGCTGGTAATCTACATCTACCTTCAAGTCACAAGGCAAACACTACCTAAACTGCAACAGTGTAGAGCCTGCTTCTGAAGTTGCACAGGGAGATCTTATTGTAAATACCCTGTCCAGCAGGTTAACATTCAGTTTCCTTCCCAAAGCTGAGTCAATAAAGACAGAAATCCCAGGGGAACTGTTATATATGTATTGGAGAGAAAAAGTCTCATGCCCTCATTTAGGGACAAGATATGAATGGTGATCAGCTTGTGTACTGGGTCCCAGTGCTTTGAATAAAGCCAGTTGTTATAACAGCTTCATTTACTGGGTGAGCCAGCTACTAGAATAATGTTTGATCAATTATAAAAAAAGTTGTGGATTTGGAGGATGCATTTTGAGGGAAAATTTTGTTACAGAGATTACAAGAATGTATTTAACTCTTTGCTGATTACTTTAAAGCTAGTGGTTTATCTCTAGTGAAAGGAAAATGACAAAACTCATAAGAATGAAAAGGTGAAGATTTAGAATATTTGTGTTACATGGATTCCTAACTAAAATCATTTAAGTTAGGAAAGACCTTTAAGGTCATTGAGTCTAATTGTAAAGCCAGCACTGCCAGATCCACCACTAAACCGTGTCCTTCAGTGCTACATCTACATGCCTTTTGAATACCTTCAGGAATGGTGACCTAATGACTTCCCTGGGCAGCCTGTTCCAAAGCTTGATAGCACTTTTGGTGAAGAAATTTCTATTAACATCTGATCTAAACCTCCCTTGGTGCAACCTGGGGACATTGCCTCTTGTCCTATCACTTGTTACTTGGGAGAAAAGGCTGACACCCACCTGGCTACAACTTCCTTTCAGGTAGTTGCAGAGAGTGATAAGGGCCTTACTGAGCCTCCTGTGGAAATTGGCCTTGTTGCCTTGTTAAACATCATACAATTCACTCTGGCCCATTGATTCAGCCCGTGCAGAGCTGCAGAGCCTTCCTGCCCTCCAGGTGATGAACACTCCCACCCAACTCAGTGTCATCTGCAGAGTGACTGAGGGTACACTCAATCCCCTTGTCTAAATTGTTGATGAAGTTATTAAACAGGACTGGGCTCACTACAGAGCCCTGAGGAACAGATTGTGCCTTATGACAGCAGTGCCTTGCAAAGAAATCCAAAATGCTGGTATACAGTGATTCTAATGCCTGAATTGTTTTGGTTTCAGCATGAAGATTACGAACCAGTAATTTGTTTTACTACTGAATGTCTGACCAAAGAACTGTAAACCTCATAGCTGTAGAGATTCCTATTTGGTTGCTGAAGTCCTGAAGATGTGGAAAAGAGCTGTTAATTTTTTTGGGGGGGGTTTTTGTTTTTTTTCCCTCAAACTGCTAAGCCTGTTGGCAACATGATGTATGATATATTATAGCTGTCCAGTCAAACCTGAGAATTGTTTTCTGTCCAACCTAAAAGAAGTATATAGTATGTATGCCCTAAAGCTCAAAACCATCACTGCTTTCTTGGAGCCTTAACATTTAAACATAGAGCAGCACAAGAGAAAAAAAGTTTATTTGAGAAACATTGCAAAAACTACTGTCGAGTACATTTTTATTTACCAGTTAATTGGAATATTCCAGAAGCTATTTATATTGTTTCATATATTTAAACTGTTTTGAATGAGTGTTTGATACTTGTTTGGTAAAAAACTGCAGAGAACTTTCCATGTGGGAGGGAACAATTAGCATCTGCTTCTGCTGGCTTTATGTACCACAATTGTATGTAGCGCTTGTTTGAAAATGCTGATAAGCTAGGGCTAGAAGCCTTGGCTTAAAAGTCGGATGAGCAGTAAAAGGGAATAGTAAAAGTGCAGTTTCATGCTTTGAAATAGATGATGATTTTCAGCTGTTCTACCTCTCAAAGGGAACTGTTTCACCTGTGTGAGCTCCCCTCCACTTTCATGTGTTGATCCAGCTTTGTAACTGTCCCATCAGTTAGTTCATCTGTGATTCAGCCAAAAATCAGTTTTATAAGAAAGTTAGTTTTCAGTGAGATCAGTGAATTGATCAGACTTACCTGCATATTCAGTAAATCTTACACTGAAAGGGAGTGGGAAATGTGAGTGATGAGAAGGACTGCTGCTCATGGTGGCACTGTCTTCTTAAATCATCTTGATGAGCTTTGAAACAGCACAGTGGTAATTAGACTGTGATCACTGTAAGCTAGAAGAAGACAGAACTACTACTAGAAGATGCAATCCTTCCTGCTCCTACTTATGTGTTTCTTACTTCCTTTGTCAGTGTAAGCATTTGCATTGCTGTGTGGTGAATTATGTGCTGAATTATATTCAGAATTTAATTAGATTGAAATTAACCTGACAAGGAACAGACTATGTTGAATCCAGATATATTTCATATCCCAATTCAGCAGGCAACCTCACAGATGTTTGTGTTAGCTCAGGGGAATGCATAATACAAGAACAAAAATATGAAAATAGGTAAGAAGAGGTCAGGCTTGTTTTTTTTTTTCTTTTTGTAAAATTGCAAGAGTATTGGTTTATGCCAACTTAAAGTATGGTTTAAACTGCTACTTTTAATATAAGTTTTCTTGATTGTTTCCATGGTGCAAGAGAAGACTCAGCCCTGTCTCTGTATGTAACCACATGTATAGGGTGGATGGGTCCATAGGTAGGACTAGTGTATTCTTGACATTGCATATGAACCTTTAATCATGGTGTCTCCCTTGTCATCTTCTTAGCTCCAGTACAGTAATTTGCATCTATTCCCATCCTGTTTTCATGTACCAGATGCAGATAATCAGAGCATAATGGATCAGAGTCCAGATGGATCTGACAGATGGGAACCTGGAACAGGAGAGGAGCTGTGATTATGTTCTCAACTGCAGGCACCTTGGTGGAGAAGTTTCCAAGATTCTTACTGAGTGCATAAGATTTAACAGTCTGCTGGTGGTGCTTGGTTGTGTAACACTGAGGTACAAATCAAGTATTCCTCTTGGACCCTTTATGGACTCATAGGGCTGCCACCCTTTAAAAATAGATGAAGCATAATCCAGGATGTTCAGTGTATCCATTATGCAAAGGATCACAGTCTGTCAACCAAACACTCACTATGAATGTACTGTAATATTTTAAGAGGTTATTCGTTATTTCAGGCTTTTTTTAACATAAATTCTGTAACTGAAGAGGTCAGTTTGTTCAGAGAGTGACTATTCTAACAAGTTGCAGTATATCCACTGTTGCACTGAATGAGAAGAAAAGCAAGTGTTTGTTAGCAGACGGAATATGCACCAGTAGGTAGGTTTGTTCCAAACATTTGTGCAAAAGCATATAACACCCTGGAGTGACCGGTACGGAAATAAACATCCATCACTGCAAGGAGGCTCTTTCAAAGTGACAAATTCATACCTTAAAACTAAAAAGTACAGACTCTTGCTGTATTGAAGTACATTCCTGATACTACAGTAGTTATGTGAGGAAACATACTCCTAGGAAAGCATTCCATTTGTCAGTTGGTGACATGTAGGAAAAATGTCGGAGAGCAGCGAAGAAAAAAAATCCCACCTCTTATAGTTGATGGAATAAAGTTTTGATTTGTTGCTGAAAACTCAGAGAATATCAAAGGCTCCTGGCTGTAGTTTGAATTTACATGCTGGAAGTTATACCAGTGCATTTGATGGAGTATGATTCTTTTTTCGTCTTCTTTTTCTATGGGAATACATTTTTTTCTAGCCTACCTATAGGAGTTTTCAACTTGTTCTTTCTTCTGCATGTTGCTCCTGCTAACAGATGAATAATTCAGTTCCCAGCTTCCATGGCACCTCAGCATACTGTTCTCTAATACTGTGAATGAACAAGGAATGTAAGTATCCATCTTAAATGTAGAAGGAAATGCATTTTTTAAAAAGAAGTGGTCATACAGGGTTTTTAAAAAGTTTCTTCAGTAATTTCTCAAACTTAAGGGCCTGATTATGGATGAAGCAGCCCTAACTGTTTGAAAAGGTGATTTTCTGGGACACTCTGTTGAAGAAGAGGGTACTTTTTGAGGAACATAGTAATGAATAGCACATATTCACCCTGAACCAGGAACCTACTATACAGTTTTTGTTGTATGTGAGACTATGCAAATGCAAAGGTAAATTTGAGCCAGTGTTATGTCTCCTTCATGATGGCAAATGTTTCTGTCTCTGAATGCCAAGAATATAAAGCTCTGGCAATTTCCTGGGAGCCTTTGCACTGCAAAAGAAGACATTTGGAGAATGTATGGCGAAGCTAGCAATAAGATCCGCTGATGTATTGCTTCTCCCAGCCAACTTCAGAAGATAAAATTGCTAAGGAACTATTATTGCATTTTAAGGAGAAACAATTGAAGAGGAGGAAGCCACAACATGATTGCCCTTTTTCCTGGCAGGTGCTGTCACTATCATTATGGATTTCCTGGATTACTATGTGGCTGAGCCTGGTTAATTAGTTACCACTGCAAACACCTGTAATAGGAAAGACTACCATAGTATATAGCTTGTTCCACGTTCTTAATCTCCAATGTCAGCTTGAAAAATGTGAATGATCTGACAAGTGAGAAAAGTAAAAAATTTACCGAAAATTATGTCTGTTCCACCTTTATATCCTAGCCTCACTTTCCTGAAGGTCTTTGTGACTGATATGACATGATCAATGTAAAGCATGCTGAGTTGTCCTACAGATTAGTAGTTAACCTAGATATTGGGTGTATGAAGCATTAGTCTGAATCTAATTTTTATATTCTAGATGCCTCTTTTCCCCTTGATCTGAGGTGAATTTTCACTGTAGCACTTTAGAACTTGAGCGTTTTCAAAGGTTTATGCAGATGTCTTTAAAAGAACTGCTAATAAAGAAAAGTTGAAAGTGGAAGTTGAAAAGAACAGTTGAAAATGGAAATCAACTGAGAAAAGTTGAATGGAATTCAGTTGGAGAAGAATAACCCTTAAGTCTCTGGGCAGGGTAAGTCAAATGAATATCAAGGGTGGTTTCCAAGTATTTTGATATCTGTGTTGAAACACTTAGAGAGGTCATAAAAGTCATGTGAATTAAGGTGCAAAACAATGAGACTGAAGCAATAACGACTTTAAGTGCCATAAAATAAGCTTTGAATCTGTCTGATAGTTTCCTCCAGCAACTGCAGTGGGTCATTTCCTGTCAAAAATGCAATAACTGATGTTTAAGCATATACTTTATAAATTGTGGTCTTTTTGACATGACTGAAAGATTTTTAATCATGAAAAACATGAAAGATAAAATTGAATGGAAGTTACGGATACTTTTGCCTAAAAGAAGGACATTAAAAAAGCAATGCAGTAATTCATTCTAATATGCCAGTTAGCTGTTTGCTAGGTGTGTACTCACTCAAATATTTTTACAAGACATTTTGAAACACCTGCAACAATTTTGATTAGACTTGCATTATGTTTCTAGCTTCAAGTCAAATGTCACAGCTGATGTGCAATCTGGATCATGAAAAACTGAAGTGATTGGTTCACAGCATGTATGATGACTGGTTTTTCATGATATTGAAAGCTGCTGCTGTCTGGGTTTTGATCCAGGCAGACCTGGAGTGTTAAGTTTTGATATCTGGAGGTTTATATTGTGTGCTGTTTCTTTTATTTTTATAATTTTAAGTCTTTCCATACAGAAGTATTGACAGTGGCTATCAGAGAATTTTATGGTGCCACTGGTACTGTTGAAGTTCAATTTATAATTTTTGTAGCTAAGAATGTCAAACATTGTTGGGCTGGTACAGTCTCATTTATCGTAGTTTGTGAGACATGCAGCAGATAGTTCTACAGAGCCCTTGTAATAGATACATAACAATACAAATCAACACTAATAATAATCCCTATGGTGTTTTATATATACCTGGACCAAACTTACTTCCTTGGCTAGCTCTGGGTCTAGATGCATTTAGCAATAGAAGTTTAGCTACATTTATTTGGAAGCAGGTTATAGCATGGAGCTTGAATTGGTCTACTTGGTCTACATGGTCTAAGGCATTCATGGAGAAATATATAAAGCAGGGTACACAATTGTGCATTACTTTATAATAGCAATTTGAGGTATTCATGTCACATAATATGAGACCCCATCAGAATTTTCCTCAAGTTTGTAGAGGTTTAAGTTCACATTTTCACTTTTTACTGTGGTGCTGTATCAAAGGTAGAAGATTAAAATGCAAATTTGCTTTAAATTCATGGTATATGAATTTAAAGAAGAGGTATAAGAATGAGGTTGTGTCCTTTGAAATAGGTGTGAGCCCTCTATGGAAGCTGACTGTACTCTGGTTTAAAAATCCAAGAGATAACAGTAATGTTTTATAGGCAAGCTTTGCATATTTGTGCACATTTGGTAAATATGGTCACTCTGTGAAAGATAGTATTAGAACAATCTGGTGCATTTGCAAACACAAATTTTATTGCAATAATTGCAAAAACATTCATTAAAAAATCATAGAATACAAAAATCTGTAGTCACTAGTTCTGCGCATAAATTCCGAGGTTGCTTTTACTATGTCATTTACTAGAAAGTATTTATTTCACACATACAATTCTGATAAATGTTTTACCATCAACCTGTGACTGCATTTTATTTTACTTGCTCATAAAAAACTCAGAGTGAGTTTTCTTTCTAATGAAGGTATTGACTTTAACAAGAAAAAGATTGGTTTTGCAGTGGGAATCTGAAGAGGTTATCGCTTACTTTGAATATTTGTTTACTAGTCTCCATTACTGATAATTTGCACAAAACATGGAGTTCTTATACATTCTTATAAAAATAAAATTACATTTTCACTTTAAACTCGGTATCCTTTAAATATCAGAAACAAGAAAAAGAGATGATTAACAAAGGAGACTGACTGTTTACAGGGGCATTTACTATGAATTCAGCAGGCAGCTGACAGCCAGGCAGTTGTTGGGGTAAAATCCACAAGTCTTAACAACCCTGAAATTTGCTATTTTCAGTGACAGATTTGGAACAGCCCTATGATAGAATCTGAATACTCTGCATTGCTTGATTATTCATGTAATGGTATACTATGTGTCTTTGGTATTTTCTGTATTCTGTGTAGTAGTGTTTGTTTGACTTCTAAAAAAAATCTGTCCAGGAAAAAAAGAATTCACCAAGCAGGTAACTCATTAGATTAGTGTTAGATGGCTAATTGTTATTTAGGGGAGCTCTAACATTTTTGGCTCTTTCTCCAGCAAAATAAAAGGACAAGAAATGAAATGTGAATGTAGACTAACAAAAATAGCAGGTGGGATTAAATGAGACATGAGAGACAAAAAAGGAAAAGCATTCATGGTCTGCAGCACCTGAAAGATGGCAGGCTTCACTTGTGATAGCTGAATAAATTAGGCCTGCCTGAGTTAAAGTTATGTGACAGAAATACCTGTAGGCAGTTTGCTGATTTTGTGGACATTATTTTCTGTTAGAAAAATATTTATAGCTAAAATAAATAGCATTTATTTTTAAGACTCATAGGCTGACTCTTGCTATGCAAAAAGACTGACATCTAATGAGTAACTCATGCAGTACCAATGACACCAAGTCTAAGGTAGATGTGACCTTTCATCCACTAAATCTTTTCTTTTTCTCTACCAACTACAGAGGGAACCAAGTCGATTTAGTTTAGATAAATAGCTTTGACACAGAAGTCAGATGAGTTAAATCCCACCTTCAGAGCAGAAAGACCATAAAATTTTTCTCCCAGACAGGTGAAAGTTGAGGCCTGCCACCCCAGAGGATGAATGCAGAAAAACAGAAGGTGAATGGCAGCACTGGTAAGCCTATAACTCTAACACCTCTTTGTTCTTTAGTATCCTGCATTACTGTGCCCCAGCAGGAGGTACAAGGGTGCCTGGGTTTTTTTATCCAACACGTAAGAATGGGTAGATTTACTAGGCTATCTCAGAAATCTGAAGTAAAGCTTTTGGCTGTAGGATTATTGCCAGTTTTTGTCAATATGCTGAAGTACACTGACTGTGCTAAAGGTTTGGATGGTTTTTATGGTGGTGTATATAATTGTCAGGGAACACCTAATGTGAAGTACAGAGAGAGTTCATGATTTGTGTGTGAACCTTGTCATGTTATATTCTTTTGTATAACAAATTGGCAGAGTTTAAGGATTATTTATTTATTGTTCCTTTTTAAAGTAGGTATATATTAGGCAAATAGACTGACTCTGGCTGTGTTAAAACAACTTCCCACACTGAATGGCAAGTGAAATGATACTTATCCAATAGTTTTTGAGTTCCTTGCAGCCTTGACTTCTGTACTCCAGTGAATCTCAGCATGAAGTGTGATTTAAATAGATACACATTGTTGAGATTTAGGAAAGCCTAAGAAAGGCTTCCTTAGAAACATTCCTGTGTAAGTCTCATCTCCTGGGTTGCAGTGCTGCTTTTTGCTTGGAATTTATGATTTCTTTAGTTTCATACTGTATATTGGTTGTGCTGCAACTTTATCCTATTCAGCTATGGTATCAATCTGTTCTTGAAAAGCTGTGTCCTTATAAAAGTGCAGGAGAACCATCATTAAGAATTGAGAAGAATCATCCTTGCATGGCATTATGGGTGCTTAAAGAAAAGTGGAAGAAGAAATGCACTTCTACTATGCAGTGGAATCAATATTTTGATGAATTTTATGGCAAGCAAGGCTTTCCACAGAGGAAGCTAATCTTAACCCTCTTTTAGTTTCCAGTGTCTTAGAGGAGCTACATGGTTCTTTTTACACTTAATGCATGTTCCCTTGTGGAAATACCCCCAAATATAAATCAGACAACTTCTGCTACTTCTGCTTGGAATCCACTACTCTTCTTCTTCACACAGCAGCTACCAATCTGGCTTGGCTGGGTTAGGCTTTATCCACAGGTATAGCTGGAGAGGTAAAATGCAAACTTGCGTGGAGGTGGAAACACTGGTATGTCCAGGTAAGGTAGTAAGCAATACTAGATAGATACCTTTTACCTCTTTCTAATATCCACATATACCAAAAATTAATGTGTCACAAGGTCACTGAATATTAATCAACATCATCCCCATGGGTCTACTCCAAAGGCAGGTAATTTTTTAGGTAAAAGAAACTTCATTATGGGCTTTGACACCATCAGATGAACAGAGAAGTGATTCTCTTCATTTTAGTGTCCGTCTTATCTTCTGTGCTTGTTGCTTTTAGAAATAATCCTGGCAGTATCTGTTTACTTATTCAGAATGAAGTCATTTTTTAATACTCCTCACAGAGTGTCATTCAATCTAAAATAATTAATCATTGCTTGTTTGCCAATTTTTTTCTAAGTTTTGTTCTTCCACCTGTTTGTTTAGTCACTGATAGGTGTTCACTCTCCCAATGCGTCATCTGACCCAGCAGCTCTGAATTTTTTAAACATCAGCATTATTCAGCATTATTTTCTTTCATCTTTCTAAAGTATTGGTGCTTCAGGGATTTTATTCCTGGTTAAAAATAATAATGCCTTTTTATACTAGTTAATCCCTGCTGCTCTTAGGGCGTCTTGCTAATTAATTTGGACTTTTCCTCTATTCCATGTTACAGACTTCTGTCCTTCATCCTGATACCCTATGAAAATAGAAAACATACTCTAAATGTCTCACCTTTGCTCTCTGCATTCAGAATTAGGCCATGAAGATGATACTTACTGTACTTGGTATAGTAAAAATCTTTCCATTAATAATTTGTCTTTTGGGATTATTTTTTCCCTCATGTACATACAAACTGTTAGTTTTCAACAGAATGGAAATTGCTGAATCCAAAAAGGAATTTTTAAGAAATCACCTTTTTGTGTGACCTTCAACAGACACCTAAATGGGAGATAGTTATTCTTGTGCATATTCAGGTTTCAGCACCTATGGGTTGTTTGTGATACTCACAAAGGCAAAAGAAAAACAAGACAGCGATTCCATCAATTTCAAACAACCTGTTTCTGATGGGCTGGGTGCCAGTGGATCTGCAGCCAGGCAACCAGCAAAGGAGCCCTTCCCTGGTGCTGTTCAGAGGAGCGTGAAATGACTAGGACCTTCCTCTCTCTGTTCAAACTCTGACACAAACTAATGTGTTTTTTTTGAAAAGTGCAGTCCTGACAGCTGTGAAAATGTGATGCTCCTACTCTCAGCTCCAGAGGAGAGTGTTGTAGAAGAGCTTCCCAACATTCATTAGCCAGTCTGCATCAAAACTGCTGTCTGAGGAATATCCTGGTCTTCAGCGAGGTCTCTGCTGAGGCCTCTGCAGAAGGTTGCACTTATTATCTGCAGAGTTGGGAAGTGTGTATTTGACAGGTAGTGGACTGGGTCTCTAAACAACTTTCAGCATGACAGCAACTTCACATTATTTCTACCTCAGCTTCTCACTAGAGACTTCATTTCTCACAAAAGAAATATCATTAAAATAAATATAAAAACTTAGAAAGAAAATCTTTAATGTGTATAAGATAAGGGTTTTTTTGGTCTTAAGTTACTATTTTTAAAATGTATTCCTGCAAATGGTTAATATATAGAAGAATTGTTCATGGGCTGAAACAGTTCCAAAAATCCTGGTGGCAGTTAGTATGGGCCTGTAGGCTCTCCAGTCTTCTCCTCAACACTTCCAGACTTTCCAGGCACAATTTCAACACCCCTTTGTTCACTCTGGGCAATGATATAGAACCTTCTTCATTACACAAGGTAACGAAAGCTTTCTGGAAAGCAACCTACATTTGGAGTAGAGGGCATCATACCCTCTCACAGGCTCTTCCCTAATGTTCAGAATAGCAAAACCCGAGCTCTGTAGGCTGCAGCACACCAAGTGTTTGGCCCGTGAGGGGAGCTTGTAGATGGTGTGTCAACAGGAGTGGCAGGTAACCCACAGAGACACACTGCAGCAGAAGTGAGAACTTCTGTGTTGCAGCAGAGAAATCGTGTCAAAGGGCTTTTAGGGAACTGGCCAGACAAGCTGAACTTGTGTGTGCTTCCAGCAGGCAGAGGAGAGATGCTGAACACATGCTGCCTGCCATCAGCAGCCCTGTGGTTGCCAAGAATTGCAGCTACACCATTACATAAACCATCACCCAGTACACATTGTGCAGTCAGACACAGTGTTTGTGTGTGAATGGCTCTGCGTGGGTATGTGGGGAAGTTCACACATGTTAGCAGGTTCATGTTTTAAATTTAGCACCAAAAGTTAGGCTCTTTTCTAGCCTGAAATTGTCACCAACAGACAGTATTCACTTCTTCTTTGAAATGGAGGGGTAAAATGGAGGTGCATGCAGCATGATAGAGTAAATTTGTCCTGTTAGAGAAGGCTCAAATACAGATTCTGTGCTATCAAGACCAAAGGGCAGCTCTGGTTTTCCTACAACACTAGTAGGCATGTCACTATTTTAACCCTTAGAAAACTGCCTGGCTTACAACAAAATAACAATAGAGCTTTCCAAACCATCTTTGTGACTCTGAAAATTTAATTCAAACAGCATAAAGCAATTTTTCTGTATAAAGATGAAATAGACAAAGCTGCTACTTCTTTTTTTTTCTTTAAGTAGCTATTTCTAGCTCATTAGGCACAGAAAAATCCTTTACACTCAGCTTTTTGACTGCACTCCATCAATTCAGCCCAATCAACAGATTTTCTCAGTCTAGAAGCAAAGCAAAATGAAACAAGGGAAATTAAACAGTGAGTATATCAGTCATCTCTGCTCAGCTTTCAAGGCGGCTAGAAATGGCTTTTTTTCAGTTATGACATGCTGAAAACAATAAGCCACCTCAAAACCATAGCCGTGATACTAACAGCTGCATTATTTTCAAGAAAATTGAAAATCCTGTTTTTAAAATACGACTTTATCTGACTCTTTTGTGTGTATGTATTTTCAGGCCTAACTTGCTATTCTGCTCAGAATTGGAAAAAAAGGTTCATTAATTGTTTTAAAAAAGAGACACTCCTCCCAGCATTGATCCATCCTGGGATACGGAGGAATAGCCTGGCACATCATAGTCAGCAAAAAAGACTAAAACACCTGCTCCCAGTCATACCACAATATTAATTTCAGAAGCTGTTATCTATTACTTTATAAAAAGTATATGCTCCTACAGGCCTGGGGATAGTTTAAAATATTTCATTGTTATGGCTGTTCTGCCACGTATCTTTTTTCAAAAAGGCCAAGCAGTGCTAAAGTGACTGGACTTTCAGAGCAGGCAGGACTGATGGAATATATTACTTCACATATTTATGGCAATGGATGGATTTTTCTTGTCACAAGCAAAGTACGATTTCTGCATGGCTGGGGATAGTGGCAGATTTTTTTAATTAACATTTGAATTTATTATTTATGAGTGCATTCCCTGATGTCTGAATCTGAGAGCAAGCCCTGCTGTGCTTGGCGTGGTCTCTCACAAGAGGGCTTGAGAGGACCTCCACCTTACAAGTGGAGAGACCTGAGACTTTCTGCTTGACTGCTCTTGCCTGTCAGGCAAGGACAAGCATTCAAGGACTAAAGATTTCCCAGTTCTCAATGTCCTTGCCCCAGACATCATTTTTTAAGGAGAATCATGCGTTAGCTCACTGCTAGTTCCCAATCTTGCAGATGTTAACAGAAGACATTGTTGTTAAGGCAGGCCCTTTTGACACCAGGAGCAGCCTAAGGCTGTGAATTTCTGACAAGCTGCTCAACCAGCACATTATGCTTAGGGCAACAGGCGCATGCAGCCAAGAAGAGTGAAAACCACTCTGGAGTTTGTTTTTTATTTTGTTGAATGGTAAACTGTACCTATGATCATAAAATAAATTCACTTTTCTCAAAACCACCTTTCAGTTCTGTTGCCCTGTAGTCAATAACAATTGCTGAAAAGTACAAAGGGAAGAGAAGCAAGCAGTTATAGAAATAAAACACAGCTGTTCTTGAGAAGTAACATTTATAAGTCAGAAAGGCTATATGATTTAATATCCAAATAGCTGGTTGCCATTAGTCTTTTCCTTAGGGTAAAGTCTCTCATTTAGAATCACTTTTTTTTTTCTGAAAAATTGTCTTACAAAAATTTAATTCAGGTAACAGAGTTTGTTCTTTCCTAGTGACTGTCATTCCACCAGCTTTAATCACCCTGAAATTAAGGGGCTCAACTTGTATTCAGTTGGGGGGCATTAAGTTGACGTGCATACATCTTCAAAACTCAGCTCAGAGTTCTCAGTCGCACGTCATACATAGTATTCAAGCAGAGTCCATTCATATATTAATATGTCGCTTTATTGATGGAAAGGGTTTGATATCAAGTACTTCTGAATGTCTAAGCTTCTTAGATAAATCTAAGAATACTTGCAGTTATTCCTGTCTAAGAAGGTCAACTAGGTCTAAAATGTTAGGTCCTTTTGGTGCCTAAAGGAAGATATTTGTTTCCCTTTCTTGTTCCAAGAGTCCAATTACTTTTCATTGCCAGTGAAGGTGATGGTAAAGTGAAGGTGTGAAGGTAAAGCTGAAATATCTCACATGATGAACTATTGGACTGTGAGCAGGAATCAAACCATCACATTAGAATCTGGTTGCTCCTGCTCCTGTACTGTAGTAATTCAGAGGCAAAATTGCCTCATGCTAATTAGACATCCCTCATTCATTCTGTACTTCAGTCTCTTATGTCTCTGTAGTAAGTTCAGTCTTGTCACCTAAATTCAGAATAACACATAATCATTGGTGCTAATAATTTATACCCCAATCAAAGCCATTGGTCAGGAATCTATGCATAGCAAAAGAGAGTTATTGCTGTCTTCAAAATATTTAATGGTTATGGTCATAAGCAATTGTTAATTACTGTTTTGAGGGCTTCTGTCCCCTAGACATTTCATAAACCAGAACCGAAACTTAAATTACTCAAACAAGACTGAATTAAACAAATCTGAACGAGCCTTCAGAAACTTGTGTAAAATAAACACATTTATTAACAAAATGTTAGACAAATAGAATGCAATTCTGTCATCTTTGCTCAATGATTGCATTTTGCAGTCCTGAACACAATGATATTCTTAATTAAATACAGTACTTTCCTTATAAGGCTTATAAAGATTGCCCATTTGCTAAGTTCAAGTGCTTATTTAGAGAAGATATAGGTTTATTTAAATTCCCCATCCTTAGCATCAGGAATGTTTTACAGATAGGTAAAATTGTTACATACTTGAACTAAATTTTTAACACTTAAGTAAAATATGAAGAATACTCCAAAAGTCTTTGACAATTTTATTAACAAATATGTTTTAGTTAATATGTAGTGGCATAAGATTAAATTCAAAATTCATAAAGTAAAATATATGCTTCTGCAGATATAATAAGATAAAAAAAAATAGTATTTTAAAAGTACTAAAAATCCCTCAACATGTTGTTATCTTCTCTGTGCTTTCATTATTCTTTCAAACATGGTGCTTATTCACTTATTTCAGCTGTAAGGCTTCTACCTTCACCTCTGGCTCACTTAAGAATCCATTAAAAATTGATTAATTCCTTTAAAACATGCAAAAAAATACAACTTCCAGGAAGAAGAGCCACATAGGCAAAGAGCCACAGAATTCACTGCAAGAATATCGATAAATAAAACATCAGTTAATTACAGTTGAAGGCTAAATCCTTGGCTGGTGGAAATGGGCAGTCACTGTCTACAGCAGAGCCCAGATGCACAGTTGACTGCCAGCTTCAAGTTCCAAGTCATGGCAAGTTTCTTTATCTCTCCATAAAGCAGAATACTGTCTATCTCAATAGTATTTCATTATAATTCTTACACATCACTAGGAAAGTTACGTTTTCAAAGACAGTATGTTGATTTTGAGTCCACTCCAATTATACACACTTGAAAGTAGATTTCTCTGAACAGTTCAAAGAAACCTTGGTTCAAATTATTGCATAATATGAAAAAAAAAAATCACGAAAGTGCATATATGTATGTGTGTATGTATACACGCAGAAGGAAGCCACTCTGCCACTTGCAATGCAGCAAGCCACCACTGTAAGGCATTTATTGCTGTAGATACAGGCCTGTGCTGGGTCACAGGGTGTATTTACATGAATGTAAACTTTATCCCTTGGTTTGACAGACCCCACGGGAAGTCTTCATATTAGGGAAAGGCATAAGGCCCAGAACTGCCTGGAAGTGGCACTTTATTTTAGGACCAGTCTCGCTGAAATTGCAGAATTAAAGTTTTATTGCAAAAAGAAGAAACTATTTTGCACCAAACTGTAGTTAAGTTGGTATATTAACTTTATGGACTTTAGAAGAGCAGGTAATGAATGATTTTTTTCCATTTTCCACTAAGTTAATTTGGCAGAAACAATATCACATTTCCCATTAGCTTCTAGAATTCTGAAGTGGCCAAACTTAGAACAGCAACTGAACACACTGAAAGGCATCAGCACTAGGAGTAAAACGTTTACTTCTGGCTCCTAGAAATCCATCTCAATGACATTTCTTCAGCAAGTGAAGAGTTATATTTTTAACTGCAAGCATGGTCTCTGTGCAGGTTGGTTTGATCAGCGTTTCAGGAAGCAAAAATCCAAAATGGCCAGTGTCACGTAGCTCGAATGCAAATGCATACGGAATGCCATTTTTGTAGGCCCAGTCCATAGAGCTGCCAGAACTCACATCTGAAAGAGGCAATTCAGAGAAAGCATTAAAAAATGTTAAATGCAGGTCATGCTAAAATCACCAGAGGGTTCTTGTGGCATTTTGTCTCTGGAACTCAGTGAGTATACTTGCAGCTCCAGCTGTTGCTTGCCCTGATCCTGAACACCCTTCAGAGAATAACAGCACAAGCACCCAGCACCTGGTGAAAGGTGCTCAGCACAATATGGATTAGACCCTTCATTTTCACAGGAAAAAATATTGTAACTGTTCTTTTGTGTAAAGCAAAACTGTAATAAAAGAGAGCATCTAGAATAAAGCCTCAAACTGTTCATGTCTCCGTGTGAGCACAGTCTGAAGCTTTCCTTCAGCTTCAGTCCCAGCTGGACTGGAGGCCTCTGCATGCTCCTAGGTTTAAATTGGGTTTTTTTGGCAATTCATTTGCAGTGAGAAGGGGGAAAATTGATAAAGTAATCTGCCATCTTCTTTTTTAAATGCTTTAAAAATTCTTTTCATTTGTCTTACTTTCTCACCATTTCCCCACAGCATGAGAGTGTTTGCATAGGTGGTGTCTAATATTAACAAACCTTCCTGAGGAAGTATGCTGCTTATGCTCTCGTTATCTCCATGTGTTGATTACCCAAGACACACTTTTTAATACAGATAAATCTCTCATGTGGCCTGCTGTAATCTGTGCAATTCTGGCATTAATGCATACTGCTTTTCCTCTGACATAGTGACTGACTGCAGTGTAATGAGCACAAGATGATGACTATGCTGTGAGATGGAGGCCCATGGTAAGTGGAACTGTAGCTGAAACACAGCAATGGCAGAGGAGCTGCAGGAGGTTACTTGTGAAGTCTTTAGCTTTTCACTTTTTCAATGTCTGCTGTTGTTAGCTGCAGCATTCAGACCTCAAGGTTTCAGTAAAGAAAAAAAAGTTTCTTGTTAAAACCTGTTGAATTTCTTTTTCTTTTACCTCTCTACAGAGAGCTTGCCTGACAAATGCTGTTACGACATAGTAGTGCATTTGCAGTATCTGGTAAAGGTATAGTTTTTGAGACCTTCGTTTTTCTTTTTAAAAAACCCCACAGTTTCATATGTTATGAATATATTATTTGCTGGCTTTTGACTCTCAAGTACATTGCATTTTAATCTCTTTTATTGCATCAGTTGAGTTAATCTTACTGCAATCAATTGACTGAATCATTTGCAAAACTTTCTTCTGTCTTCCTCACAACCCAAAATCAGACCAAAATCTGCTTTAAATAGTGTTTGCATTCTTTATAATAATAAGGGCATTCTCCTTCTTAGTGTAGGAAAGTAAAAGTCACAAACCTGCAGAGGGAAACTTACACAAAGTGCTGGATGCAGGGCCATATCTGTATCTTACACCATAGGCTGACTGAAGAGCATTAACAGCATTATAGGCTGCTAATTCCTGGGGAGGAGAAAAAATAATCAAATACATAAATTAGACTTCAAATTAAATACTGTATTGTGATTGGAACGTGAATCAATGGATCATCGACCTCCAGCATAATGCTGTGTTCCATGAGTCTGTGGCAGCTAAGTTAAAATGATTGTGAAGGATAAATGCATTATTTATTTTTAATGACAACAATTCACTGAAAAACTTGGTTTGGTATTTTCATGACATAAAAGAGCTCACTGCACCGTGAATGATCAGACGTTAAGTATTTGTAATTATAGGTATATATGTCAATTTAGAGACATAACAAATTTAGATGACACATAAAACCATGAGATGAAATAATCTCTTTTTATGCAGTTAAAAAGCTGTGCATGCGTTTTCTGAAGATGAATTTCCCAGTTCACTAAATCTTGTCTCTGCTGGGCTTGTGAAGGAGAAATGATGTCTTGTTGACACTCACAGCGGTTCAGTGAGCAGAGTGGGAAGAAGGAAGGAGACAAGTTCCACTCCTGAATTTCTGATCAGCAGGTAAATGTTCACTGCTGGTCTGACTTTCTCTGGGCCCTGATGATGTAGCCTTGGAGGGCTCTTTCCACGATTTCAGAAATGTGATTTCAGTCCTGTACAGGGAAAATCAGTGCCTACATTGCAACAGCTTGTGGCTGAAAGGCTGTTTAGGAGGCTCATGGTTCATCTTGTGTGCAGAAGGCCTGGCCCATGGAAAAATTCTGAGAGTCACGTACGGATAGTGCATTGAAACACATGGAAAGGATGCACATATTCAGAAGAAAAAGGAATATTATCCCAAAGAAAAGGATATTGGCAAATATACAATGAAGGTTGGGAAAACACAGTCACCTCTCTGCAGAGAACAGGAAATTATTATCTTTGGAGTTAGACACTCCGGACTTTGAACCACTGTGTGAAGTTGCAATGGTTGTTTTAGTTGTTTTATTTCCTTGAACAGAAGGTTTGTTTGGCTTATGCAAATTTTCATGAACTCAATCCTTACCTTGTTATTCATCAGGCACTAAATGAATACACTGGTGGGAGGATTACCCTGCAGTTGCCTTTCCATTTATATGTTTTTCCTAACCTTCCACTTGTTTTCCCTTGTCAAAAGTTGGGATTCTGACTTAATCCTTGGTCTGACACATGCAGGCTTTGTCTGTCCGAGTAGAGAGGCCAGAAAAAACTTTTTAAAATGTCATTCCAAAACTAAAAATAAGTTCATTTTCACTTCCTGATGTGCAGGCAGGGCTTTGGAGAGTTTATTTTACACAGTAACTCCTCTTAGCAAATGAAAAAGTACATTTTCACTCCATTACAAAAATTTGTTAGGCCCAACCAGAATTTTTGTTCAGTTAGTAGAAGGACGATGGTGCTGGAGACTCTGACCTTTTCAGCTTGACATCTTGCCACTTCCATGAGAGTGTGTGCAGGCAAGGACCACTTAACTCAGTGTTGCTGGAACTTCTGCAGGGCTGGGATGTGGCTGTCAGCCAGCATAAGGGGCAACCTGTGACTCACCCTAACACCAAAGATGAGAAGGGCCTGTCCTGTGGGAGAAGGGAAAAGTGCTTGGCACTCCTCCTCCAGATGCCTTGACTTCTGAGTTGTGACCCGCAAGACCCATGATGGGATTGGAGCTGTTGGACCCTGTGAGGGTGGTGGGGTGGCACTGAGGTCATGGTGGTGGCTGTGGCTGCCCAGGGCCCAGGAAGGGGGAGCTCCAGCTGCAGCCAGGAGCTGTTGTCTGGTGCCTGCACTGTCCCAAGTACGAGACTGTTGCTCAACCAAAACTTGCAAGCAGCTGTGCTTACCATCCCAGGGTCTTGGTGAGGATCTGACAAGTGGCCTGATACCAAGGGACCAGGAGACAGGGCTCAGCTGGAGGAGCTGGGAGGGTGGAGAACAAAATCCTGATAAATGTGCCATGGCAGGGAGAACATAGCCACAAACGAGAAGATTCCCTGTGCATGAGTTATGCACTGTATGGCAATGAGACAACAGATAATCCTGTTGAAATCATTCAGAGAAATAGTTGGGCAATGCCCATTTAAAATCAGCACCACAGTAAAGGGTTCTGTGCAGCGGCAGAAACTATCTGGAGGTCAGACCAGGAGGATCCCAAGTCCATGTCCACCACGTGGGCATGCACCCCTGAGCACTGTGAACTTGAAGCTCTTAGCCTTGAGGAATGCAGCTGGCTTCCACTGTTAGAGCCATGTGCCCAAAAAAGTGACAGTTCTCAAATGCATTATAGTGTGCAGGTTGGATCCTGAATAAATCCAGGCAACCAGTCTTTGAACACCCTCAGGGAGAAAATGCCACATAAAATTACCAGATTTTTGCAAAGATGTACACAGACTCAGTCATGCCATCTAAGTTCACTGCAAGCACTAAGGCAAATGACAGTACAGGAAGAAAAAGGATGAAAATCAGGTGAAATTTAAAACTCTCAAGATGGATGTGTGTTTCTGCTGGTCTTTTTTTCAATCTAAAAAGTACTTTCATTTTAAGCATCTTAAAAGAACAGATTTCAGGAGAGTGTTAATAAGAGAGTTATGCCTAAATTAGAACAGAATATTCATGTTGTGATCAGTACACAGCTCTCCAGTTTCAAAGCAGCTCTGAATAATTGAACGCTTTAATTGAAATGGTAACTGGCATCTCACTAGAATGATCTGACCCAGACAGAAACAGCCTTTCTTCTGCTCAGAACTGATCACAGCCCACTGTTAGCACTCAAAGCTATTTATCTCCTGTGCATGTGGGGTCTTACTGTTTTCCACTGTACACAGCCCATGTAGCAACAATGCTTGTTCCATCAGTGTCAGGAAACAGAGATCTATCACCTTCCAGCTCACTGCAATTCAAGGGAATTGGAGAAACTGAAACCTCAGCCTAAGTGATCATTTTTGAGGCTTCAGATATTAAAAGCTATAAAATTATGAGCCACCAGGTGATGGAGCCTTTGGCTGTAGGCAAGTATTAAAACACACAAATAAAGAGCCAACAAGTATTTCCTTAATTTTCACTATGATCCTTATAATGAGCTTTATAAATAACAGGAAATTACTTCACTTTCCTATTTCAACCTCCCTCTTGTTTTTCACCGACCACAGTGAAAAGAAGTATGAAGCTCAAATATTGGCAAGGTATTTAGAATTGGTATTTGGCTTCCATTTGTCCATGGGAGTTGTTTAAAATAGTGTCTTTTTTTTTGTGCCTTTAGGTCTGTGCTCCACTGCCTCTGATGAGAAGCCTGATCCAAGGTCTTGCAAACCTGAGGAGCACCTGCTAAACATCAAAAACTGAGGTCCTTTGGTCTAAAAGGAATGGGTGGAAAGGCAGAATGTGTACAAGCTGAGGGGCAGTTACGCCCCACCTCAGAAAGGAATTATCCCTTAAGCTACAAGAACAGCAAAATATACTGGTGTGTGTGAAAACTCTCAGATAAATCTTCCTTCTCTTTCAATGAATTTCCCATCTATAGCATCTGCTATTGCCTTAGATACATACATATATATGCATCTGGAATTTTAGTCAGATACCCAGTTATCATATACTTGTGGAGAAGTTGCTGATTCTTCCTAATACTACGTATTTACCTTCTTCTCTGTTGTCTGTTCTTAAAAAAACATGCTTGCACCTGCTGATCTTCAAAGGAGTGAGAACCTATGATTTTAAATTCCTAGTCTATGTTTTTTTGCTAACTGAATAGTCATCAGTTCACTTGGGGAACTCCTTTCTGCTTGTCATTCCCCAAAAGAGTGTGAAGGTAGAATAAAAAAAAATTCATAAATTTATTCTCAGTGATTAGAGGGTTCAGTTGTCAGTCCCCACAAGTCTCATACTTTTAGCTCCTCTAGCTGCTTAGTTAATTTCTAATTTGCTCTGTTTCACAGGAATGGCATCAGACAGAAGAATGTTTAGTAGCTACTGAAATTAAGTGTCTCAACAGAAATAAACCTACAAAGAGAGTTTAGTTTGTGGAGTCCTGGCTGCTCAGCCTCCTGAGGGAACAGCTGAGTGAAACTTCAGTGAATCCCCAGGGACTGACAACATAATTTACTCTGCACAGGATAAATCTAAGGTGCAGTTAAGCTCCTTTGGAGAAAACTAGCTTAAACCAGCAAATTAAAAGTCACTGCATCTTTCAAGGTCAAAATGGGAGATAAATGGAAAATGTAATTTTACTCAGGACTGAGGGTGAGAGAAGGAGGCTTGCAACTGGTTGGTGCGATGTGGGTCTGTGAGCAGGAGCAACAAAGAGCAAAGCTTAGCTATGTGTCCCTCAGAGAATAAGCCATAAAGGGGGTTTTATGAACAGGAGACTGGCTAAAACAGACCTCAGATAGCAAGGAGAGGGAATAGCTCTGCATTTGGATGAGCATGGAATACATGAAATGTACTCATCTGTGAATCAATAAACTTACATCAAAAATGTACTCTTATTAATTTATTTTTCTAATATAAAGAACCTCCTGATCTTAATTACCTGCTTGTCTGAAAGGGTTAAAAACACCGTGTCTAACCTGAATGATGCATAGTGCAATCGAAGCTTTAATTTTGGTGAAATCAAAGAGATTCCTCCTTGAATTGATTAACATAAACAGTTTCAATTTTATTTTGTTCATAGCATTGAAGATGATCTTCTTTGTGCTCCTAGCATTTAAGTTCTGAGCATGAAGAGACAGAATTTCAGCTAGATGCCCAAGGACCTAACTACGTAATTCCCATTACAGTTAATTAAATAAAATGATAATAACTATAATTAAAACTTAGGGATTTATCCTATAAAGTAATTTAAAGTGACTGATGGATGAAAGGCATGATACCATTTTAATCAAATGGACTCATGGTGAATGAAGGTTATATAATCAGAAATGTGATTGCAAGTGGATCCAGAATAAATACTGCTCAATATTATATATGTACAAAATATTGAAGAAACAAATAGTCTCTAAAAACAAAATGTACCAAAAATATACAGTGGAGCACACTCTCCAAGTTTTAATCTACTTACCACACAGTTGAAGTTGGGAATGGTTGCATATTTGTAGGAGTAAGGGTACAGCAACATCTGTGCATATGCATGGAAGGACAAATAGGCTTTTATTTGTTTCCGGTGTTTGCGAAGAAAATGAGCAACAGCCTTCACTTCAGGCTCCGACTCGGGAAAAGGACCACAGTAAGTGTCATCACATGGATGCAATGAAGCACCTTCATCTAGAGGTTGAAAGAGAAATTTGGTGGTGAACAATCACAGAGAAATTCCAAGGGCCAGCTTCTGGCTCAGCCTCTTTTGGCCCACATGCAAAAGCGTGGAAAGCAGTAAACAAATTCAATTGCTTTCTTGTGCCTGATGGGATGAGCCTGGGGGACCCCAGTGCAGCAATCTGCTTGTTCATCTTGTAGACACATCAAGGTCCAATTGGCCAACCACACTCGATTCTCCCCAGAGGACACATTCTTTCCAAGACAAAAAGGAGAACCTGACCTCATTGTATTTTCTTCCCTGGCATTTCATATCAGCCACACATTTTATGACAGCATTGCAGTATTAAAACTATTGATGAGCCTCAGTTGGTTTGTTTGAAATCAGAGATCTATATCTCTTTCATTAGTCACTCCCAGGACAACTCTAGACTTTTACAGCTTTTAATGTATTACCTACTACAGTGGTGGTTACAGTGGTAGGTAGACAACCTCAACAGGGATTATCTTAAAAACATTATATTAGTTGCTGACTACTGCCTGTTTTCACCCTGCAAACCTCATGGAAAAAAAAGAAGAAAAGCCACATGGAAGGACTGCTCAGTCAGCTAAAATAGAAATCACCTCAGTTTGCACAGGGCCTAACTTTGCTTCAAGTTTGGAGCAGGAGTTCAGTTTTGCAAATGTCTTTATGTCAACCTACTCAGGTGCAGCTAGCTGCAAAAGAGTAGCCTACATATAACATCCCATGAGGTACTGAAAGACGAAACTCAGAAAAGGAGATGTGGTGGTGGCTCTTTTATAATTTAGCAATTTTGGATCTAAGCCACCGTCTCATTTACAGCTTAAGGACTGAGCCTAAAAGAACAATATTTATGCAAATCTACTCTGCTCTTTTATCTGCTGCAATTTCAAAATACCACACCGTTTACATTGACCTGCAGAATAATAGTCTGTTTGCAAACTTCCCTGGAGCCATCAGGGATTTACAACAGTGTTTTATTAGCTTTCTTTTGTATAGTAAGTACTTCCACCTTCAATTAATAAGAAAAGAGCTGTGTGTGAGAAGGCATAATGATATCAACTGAAACAGGGTTATGCAATCAACCTAATGCCAAAAAAAAAAAAAAAAGTGGAAGAATTTCATGCTGCAGTTTCATTAGTAAGATGAAAATTGAGGCTACCATTCAATGACCACAGGTGGGGTTTTCAAAAGTTATTAGTGCTTGTATCGCAGTGGATATGGAGGGGTTATACAGAGGGCAGATGGTCCTCTCCATGCAGAACAGATGGCCACCAAGCCATCCAAATCCCAAGAGCACTCTGCCTCGATTTCTTTTCAGATAATATAGCTACAGGACAGCTATTTAACAGTCTCCAGAGCCTGCGCT